>VWZN01017390.1:470042-520971 GCA_013396955.1 Regulus satrapa | reverse complement strand
GCACTCTCGTGTCTCGGGCTGGCTGCTGCACAAGGTAGGTGCTGCCCTCCGCCCGAGGCCGCCCGAGCGGGCGGTGACGGTGCGACCCCGGTGCCGGAGGGATTTCCCTCAATTTCTGGGAAGCCCGAGGCGATGCCGTCCTCTGCCAGAGTGCTGCGCTTCGTAGAGATCGGGGAGGTGAAGCTGGGGCTGCCCGCACTCATACGAGGAGCTCAACTCAGTGATGAAGTTTTTTTCCAGATTTCTTTCTCTTTCTTGCCCCGTTAGCACCCCGTCGTTCTCGTTAATACCTCTTCAAGATACAGAACCCAAGTAGATAAATGTTGCTGATACGGAGCTCTGGTGGACGCTGTTAGTGTCGCTACAGTAGTGAGTTACTCATTAAAGAAAGTGACTCTGCTCGCTCACTCAGCGCGTTGGATTCAATGGTGCTTTTTCTGCCGGGTGAAGCGCTAACCCCTGCAAGTGTATTTCATAAGTAGGTAGCTGCAAACTGTAGTCCTTACTGTTGAAACCTCTTGAGTGGAATGTTGAGCTCTGAAACGCCTCGCTACAAAACAGCAGAACAGCAGAGTGTCCTAGCAGCTACAGCAGTAAAGTCACAGTAATGCAGCTGTTGGAATGGAGTTGGTAACAGTTATAATATGTGAGACGCATCACACCTGGATGTGCACCTAAGCATGCGTGGTACAGTTAGTCTTCATTCACAAAAAAAGTGTGGTTGTGTCAGTGCTTCACAAAACACACTCTGGAAATCCGTTGAGTGGTGTTAATTAAACAAGTGTGTCAGAATTTAATTGCTTCATTTCTCTGTCTTGAGGTGGGTACTTTGTTTCAATTAGGTTTAGATTTTTAGGCTAATGACCATATGGTAGATCTAGATGGTTTGTTTTAAATATGTAAGTCACTGATAATCTCTTGGAGCTTTTAAACTTCTTCAGTGCTTCAGTTGAAGGTTCTAATTCTGCTGATTCAATGTAGTCTATTTGGATGTAATTTTAAATCTGAGAAATTAATGAGTTGAAAAACAGTTGATGTGTTTCACCTGTTGCCCTGCTTAAATACTACACTAGAGAATGCCTGCTTTTTGTTAGAAGACAAAATCTGACAGTGATACAGGTTTAAATCTTGGATCTCCCTCTTGAGCTGAAAAAAAAATGTATTGCTTTCTTTGGCAAGTCTCCTACTCATAATTTCTACGTGTAATAAAGTCAGCTAAAGACATCAGTGAAAATAATCCCTAGCCACAAGTGAGATTTGTGTTAAGATGAAAGTGCTGTTATTAGTCAACATCAAGTTTTTGGAATAGCTGTAGAGTCTTGATGCTCACCTTTGGAGTAAACCATTGTTTTTCATGGTATGTATTTGAATATTGAAAAAAACGTTCATTATAAAATTTGCTGTTTGATTTGGGGGGATTGACCTTTTTTGGTTTTGTTTGTTTGTTTTTTAAAGATTAGTTGCTTCTTATTTGCATTTACTGGAAGCTTTGGGGAGGATTTTGCTGAAATCCTGGGGTGGTTCTTATGTCATACCTTCATGCTTTAAAATTTGACCAGATTCAGCTTAACCCTGTTCTGTTTCCTCTTTCTTTCCTACCAATCCTATCACTTTCACTCTGGGTTAGCTCTTATTCACTGTGTACCCACACAAATGCTTCTGCCTGGTGAAGAGAAGGTGGTACAGGAGCAGTGATGTCTTTGGGTGTCAATGCAGGATTAAAGGATGTATGGACCTGTTTCCTTAATCAGTGCTCACAGCTGTAATTATCACATGCTCTTCTGTCAGGTGTGTTTACATCTTTCAATGTTTCTGTGTCTTAGGTGCTACTAAAGCTAGTCCAGTATGTTTTTATTATAAGTTTAAATAGGGATGCTGCCCACAGTTTCTTTTCTCGGAAACTTCCCTTGTTTCTTCCTGGTTCAAAAACCAAAATCATCCTGCCTCTCATAATCTTCATGAAAGATTGATTTAAGGCTGTATGTGAAAGATAACTTTTTTGATATTTTAACATTTGAATAGATTTTTGTTGTTTTCATTTCCTCTTCTGAGGAAACACCACAGGGTCAGCTTTACTGAGCTTCTTTAACTAAAGTTTCTCTTCTTGTGGGACAGCTGGTTCTAGCAAATCAAATGTGCTTTGTGATCTACACTTTGAGCTAAAATATCAGTGCCCTTCAGACAGGTGAGGACACAAAAAGTATTCTAAGTATCTGAAAACTTGGAATCAATGCTTTCGGTTTTGAGCCTCAGACAAAATGTTATTCTTTATAAGATTCAGAAGATCAGGAATACCATTCTGGACTGATAATGAGCCAGTGTCAGATATGATCCTCTTGCCATGTAAAGAGAGAAAAAAAATTACAGGTTTGGTTCTGATTTGTGTATGAAGCAGGAAAGTTCCAAAAATGTATGACACTGGAAAACTGGGTTAAAATGATCAGGAGATGGGGAAAGTTTTTTTCAATGTCCTATTAAGTTGAGAAGGAGAAACTTAAGGTGATTTAAAACACAACAACACTCCTCTGTTCTTGGTCCTCTGATTTTTACATGTCCAGATTTTTAAATAAATAAATGCATATGAATTTAGCCTTTGAAGCTACATGTTCATAACAGAAGTGTGTGTAAATCCTGCTCTGGCTTAATCATTAAGACACCTTTTTCTTCTGCTAGAATGTGGGTTATTCAGACAAATATGTTAACAGTGGTCCCTCTTTGCTTCAAATGGATTTTTTGGCGAGTAACAGCAAGTCTACTTTGTTTTTCATTGCAGACCCTCTTATTTAATGCCTGTTAATTATTTGTCTAAATGGTGTGTTTTAATGATCAGATGTGTTTGAAAGATTTTTAATGATGTGATCACAGGGAAGTATTTTTGCATTTCCATAAAATAACCTCAAAACTATTTTGGACCTTTTATATCATGTGGTGATCCGAGGTGATACTGCAATGAGGAAATTGTCTGTCGAAGCATTCTGTTGGTTTCTAATTAAAATGTTTTTTGTGGCAGAAATATGGTGACTCAGTCAGATTTAGATCTAAAAGAGACGGCTTTGAAAGAGGATTTGAAGTTTTACTTTATGAACCCATGTGAAAAATACAGAGCAAGACATCAGATACCATGGAAATTGGCTTTGCAGATTTTGAAGATACTTATGGTTACGACACAGGTAATCATTTGGTTTTACTCTTAGAGTAGTGATAACGTGCAATAGAAGCAGGTCTGTGCTTCTGGGCCTTTCCTATCCCTGGATATTTGTTACTGGCCTGAACTTCCCACTTCAGTCCATAAAGAGAAAATACTATGAAAAGTGATTCAAGGGGGAAGAATAACATAAATTACAAAAGCCTCCTGAAAATTTTTGGAGCAGTATTTGACCAGGTATTATGCCATCTAACACATAATACTTTAAAGCAAATTTTTCTTCCCACTAAATTCAGCACTATCTTTAGCTTGTTGCCACACTACTGCTTTTTGTTACATTCGTAGATTACAGGTTCAAAAGTGGTATTTCCTGATATCTAATCACAAAATGAAAGTGTCCATGTTCAATGTGAAGATGCTATGGTTTCTGATGATGATGGGATGGCTGGGCTGCATGAATTGGATGTGCCTCTTGCTCCTGTCATCAAATAATGCCTTTGAAAAGTTACCATACTGTTTGAGATACTACATGGAGGCAAAGGAGAGGGTGTTTGTAAACTGCACTGGTATCACGCTGCAGTTGATTATTTTAGAGTCATCTAATAGTGACTGCACGTGGAGGGAGCAAAATGGGACACACAAATAGGTAGAAATTACTTTTACTGAACCTTTGAAATGCAAGACTGACATCTGACAGTTTGCAAGAGCAGCTAAGTATATTGAGTTGTGCTGAGTTGTAGAATCCCTGGTTTGTGTATGAGTTGCCTGCTATGAATGAAATGAAGCACAACCCCAGCTTGTGCGTGGTGTTTTATTGACTGTGGTAGGCTCTGTGGTCTGGCTGGGCTCTGGCCTCTGCTGGTGCTGTGCTGCCCAAATCCTGACAGGCCTCTCTCTGCAGCCAGGAGTGGGATGCAGTGGTTGGTCTGTCTAGGCAAAGCTAATTAAAATAAGTGATTTGCACTAGTGCTGGCACAATTGTGACCTGTAGAGATAGAGCTGATTGGAACAGGGAACGTATTAAAGTGAAAGGAAGGGGTACCCTGGCTTTCTTTACTGGCAGCTGCACCTCATATGTGGGTTGTTCCTCTTCCTTCAAATACAGGACAATAAACTTTGCATGATGATACAAAATACAACTTCACGTGTCTCTGAAAAAGTTCAGTACTGCCATCTGTCCTAACCTACTGACTTCAATTTTTGGGGTTATCACTGAACATGTAATTTTTCTGTCTGCTGCCCTAGTCTCCCACTACCCCTTGTGAGCAGAAGGGGTGCTCTGCTGCTTGGTTTTCAAAAGCCACAAGATTTTCTGGACTGCTGCTTAAGACTTTTCTGTCAACCCTTGGTTTTTGCACAGATGTCAGACCCATAGCTGGGGCTTGGGGATATCATACTATGCCTATGAAGAAGCTCTTGCTGAAAATCAACCAGTTTCTAGGCTCTGTTTATATTTTCCTTGGTGGTGCTGTGAAAATGGGAACATATGCATATGGCAGGGGTGCACAAGTCCTCAGTAGTACCTCTGCTCTTTGCTGTTCCTTCTTGCTGTTGTAGCCTCCTTAAGCAGCACCCGGGCCAGGCAGGTGATGCTTTTTATTGCTGCTGGGTCCCATACAGATTTGCTCTAATCCTGCGCTATGCCAGAGGTGGGAAAGGTGCAGGAATTTGTCCATAGCAGAACATTTCAGGGCTAGCAGGTTGTGCTGTTAAGTTAGCTTGTCTGCCATTCGCATCCTCCACAAAGGTTTTTGCAAATCCCAGTTGGAGCTTTTGGTCCATTATATGTAAAAGGTGCAAGTGATGTTGCTGTCTTTTCAATTGCTGCACTTGGATTTCTGTTTCACTTACCTTGCAGGGGATTACCCTGGTGTTGGTAATCTTATGCCATTAGTTAATAAGATCTCTGTTCCTGCTGTAGCAGAGTTACAGCCACAGGCAACTGTTTTGTATTTATTATAATTTAAAGCTGTTTCCAAAATGCTGCTGCTTGACCATTGTTCAGAATTCAAATCAGTTTTTCTTTTTTCTCTTGTCAGCTTGTTTTGTTTGGTTTGAGTAACCAGCTGGTGGTCTCATTCAAAGAGGAAAACACAGTTGCTTTTAAACACCTATTCCTGAAAGGCTATTCTGGAGCTGATGAAGATGACTACAGCTGCAGTATATATACACAACAGGATGCTTATGATAGCATTTTTTATGTTCTTAATCAGGTAGGTGTGACTGTATGCTTATAACTGTGTTAAAGCTAAAGCTGCAGCTATAAACTTCTGCTATGTTTCTGATTTTCTGTTTCCATTTTTGGATTTCAGTTTGGTATTTCACTAAACCAGTGTAGATGGGGTGTCCTGATGCTTGTGTAGCTGAAGTTTTGTCTCTTGGAGATGAATCCAAACCAGAGTTTTACTCAGGTAGTTCTTAACACCAAAGTCCAGAAAATTTGAAAACTGGTCATCTTGGCATGAACTGAAACCTTAGTTTAGGCCTTAATTTGAAGCCCTATGGGCCTGAATATACCTATGCTTTAAAGAAGAAGTCTTTAACAGCTTTCCTGAATTGCAGCTTTGTAGTGAGAGCTGGAAGCCTCAAAATGGGGAATACGGTACTTGGGAGCATAGAGGCATTTACACTGGTTAGGGATGGTATTTTAAAGAATAGTCCCTTCACAATTTTCAAGGAAAAGTGAATAAATCTAGGATGAAAATTCTGTAAATGTTTTTGTATTTAATATTAATACATTTGGAAGTCATGGAATGAAAGACTTTGGAATATGAAATGTCTCTTGTGTTGAGAATGATGATAAACCCAGAAATGTTTGACACTGGATGAATAAAAAATGGCTTTAAACCACCTTTCATTTTCACTGGGTTTGGCACATGAGCTCTGGCACCTGGATTAAAGCAGTGTTGCCACTGCAGCCACCAACAGATTAAATGAGCTTGACAAGACCTATGACCTCATTCCTGGCATTTTAAATGGATGGTGAAGTAGTTTTCTCAGTCTTTCTTTGAACTTTCCATATTGCCACTGTTTCTGCAATAAAACATGCTTTCTTTTATTTTTTTTCCCCCCTTGCTTGCTTTGTTTCACTTTCTTTCTTTTGTAGGCACTAAGGCTGAGATGAATTCCAGATACAAGACAGCAGGGAAATCATAGTTTTATATCCTCAAGAATGAGCCAGGCATCAGAAAAATCTCATCATATAATTTCTATGTGATATAAATGTAGTAATATCCTTTAAGGAGATTAAAATTGTGAAATCCGGGGTCGTTAGTGTCCTGTGGCATTCTTTTATGTCACATGTAAGAATTCAAAAAAGCATGCTTTCAAGTGAAGATACTGCCTTTTTTTTTTTTTTGTCTGTCTTTAGAGTGTGCCTTGTGGGAAGAGCCAATCTAGATGACTACTAAGCTAAAAGCAAAACATTCATTTTTTATTTTTTAAAATTTTTTTATGTTGAGATGGGCATCTAGAAGACATGGGATTTGGTGTCCTGGTTTGTGTTTTGGAAATGCATGGTTGGGTGGGTGCAGTGGAAGGATATGACATTACAAAAAATAATAATTGTGCTCAGCAGAGCTGGAGCTGTAAAAACCAAATTTTACCCTTTGTATAATATACCACTGGGGATATTTTAACACTTTGGCAAAAAACCCCAAAATTTGGTTTTGATCTCGGCATGGATTTGTTGAGAGCCATGACTTAGATCACATGTACGATGATCAAGTTTCAAGTGGTGTGAAAACTATCACCTTCATGGGTGGGGTGTGTGCTTAGCAGCAATACTGCTCTGAAGGCTCTGCCAGGCATCTAATTAACAGATATGGGCACAGGGCTGCCAGTCACTGTCACCAGGATGCTGATCAGTGCCAATTAGTGGCCAGCAGCCCCTTGGCTGTAAATTGGGAAACTTTTATGTGAAAGTAAAGGTTTTTTAAATTTAAAAATATGTATTAGTGTATATATAACTTTGAGGTTTCAATTTGCTATCTAATGCAAAAAAGATGACTTTTCTCTAACTTCTACTTCTGTTTTTTTTTTTTAAACTAGTACAGGCACTTAAAGAACATATCCCTGGGGACACTTGGTTATGAACATGAAGAATCAGGTTTAAAAATCTGTAAACAACAGTACAAGAGAGGCACAATGCTTCCTTCCAATGATACACTGAACATAGACGTTTCTACTGAAACAGGTACAGTACTGTTGTACTTAAAATGTCTTGCTGTGGAGTATTTAAATTCTAGATCTAAAGCTTAAAACTAATAGCTTTTTGTGCAGCAATTACAGGAACATTGCCATGCTTCTTGTCTATTTCCTTCTTGGTTTTTAGTACCTGTCTAGAAAAGACAGCTTTGATTGTAAGAGGCTCTCTTCAACCACCTACAAATCTTTGTAGTTGATAGTGAGGTGGTGTGTCATTGTTCTTTTCTTGAACACACCTCTTTCCTCTCTGTGCAGGAGGTTCAAATACAGAATTCTGGATGCTGGCCGGTCTGTACCTCCCATGGGTGGGTGTCCTTAGTGCCTTTCAGGGCTGACTCCTGGCTCACAAGTTGGTACACAAACCTGCTGCTGACCCTACTCATGGGGCCTTTGAATAGGTTTGCTCAAAATTAATGCATTGCCTGATTAGGACTTGCTATACACACTGATATCTCTGTTTAATGCTACTTTCAGTGTGAACTTTTAATAACATATCTTCCTCTTGTCTTTCCAGAATGTATCCTTTTAAAGCCAAAGGAACTAACTGGTAAGAAGGCAGAACTGAAGCTGAACTCTTCTTTTTTCAATCTTGAATTTTACAGGTAAAGTGATGGGGTTGTTAAAATTATTTCAAGTTGACATTTCATATTAATATGGTGGATTCTCATTTGTGCAGTTTGTTTATATTTCTATGGTATTGAAATATATTTCTGCACTTTCTCAAATATCTAGGCTTATACAGGTTGAAATCTCCTTCAAGCTGAAAGGCATTGCTCTGCAGACAATCCATGCCCGTGAATTGCCTGACTGCTATGCATTTCAAAATACTGTAAGTGAAAATGGGCTGTGACACTTCCAGCATTGTATATGTAAAGAGAGCTTAAGCTAAGGTGTAGGTGTCATCTTCATATCTAGCCTGCAAGAGAAACACAGTAGAGCATGTCCTGGTCCTTACCAGTCCTTCCCAAAGGCTGCTGCAGTGGTGTTGCCACAGGAGAATGTTGCTTTGTAACGTGTTCAGTTAATAACTTCATAACCTGAGAAAGGGATGAGGAATTGTTCTTCATCTAAAGACTAAGTGTGAAGTCTGGCCTCTTGGAATACTGCTCATTAGGCAATACATAATCTACTCAAGTTATGCCTACACAATCATTTATGGTAACAACTTTACATTCATTTTTTATATCAACAATATTAATGCATACCGTGTCCTAAGCACTTAGTAGGATTCATTTTTCTGGAATGCAGTCTTGCTAGTCCCGTTTCTGATGTAACTCTGCATTTTCAGATAACTTTCAATAATAGAGCCCACAGTGGAAAAATCAAGATCTATTTTGATAGTGACACGGACATTCAGGAGTGCAAAGACTGGCGCATATTTAACTCAGGTGGGTATGGTGCATGTGTGTTTGTATAACACCAGTTATGCATCTCCCTTTGCTTTCCCTGGTCTGTAGCAGTCTGTTCATCCCTCTGCCCATAAAACAGTGCAACTTGTTCAATGCCATTCATTGTCTCTTGCTAATAAAGAGCAAGGAAATAACTCCTTTTGTGAGGGAGTTGTGAGATGACATGATCATCGCTGCATACCCCTGGGTGTTAGCAGCGAGCTCTACCTGCAAGAAAGATGAATGTTTCTTCCATAGGGTTTTTGTGCTGCTCTGAGATAACTCAATTTAATCTGCTAACACTGGATAAATTTCCAACTGAAGCCTCCTACAGCTTTTGAATTGTTTTTTCTTCTAACTGATAGAAGCATACTATTTCTGAAAGTTTCTTTTTGGGTTGGCTTTTTTTGCCAATGCAGATTAAATGATGTGTATGAACAAAGGCTGGCATCTGCCATGCATTTCTAGTGTTAAGGCTTGGTCTGACAGCTCAGGAATGTGCACTAAAGATCCCTTAAAGGAAAAATAGCTGTGGCAGTACTGTGTGACTGCTTCTCCCATGTGCTGACTTGCTGTAAAGAACTGTGATGAAACAGTATTTTTCAGTGTGCTTTATAGTATCTTGATTAATAAGTATGTCAAGTGACCTGCCTTTTGCCTCAGTAAAGCCAGATTTTCTCTGATAATGCCACGTTGTACCGATATTAAAGTGGTAATTTATAAGATATTCTGAATAACCTCAAAGTGCCTTGGATTGCATCTCTGTCCAGTAATTTCTTGTGTCTCTCTTTCACCTATCTGTTCCTGAGTAGTTTATTTTGTGTCTAATTACCAGCTGAGGGAGCATGCATAATCCAATAATAAAGGTGAGCTGAAGGGCTATTGCAACAATTAAAAATGAGTGTTGGCCTCTATTTCATAGAGTTAAAAATCTATGTTATGGAAAAGATAGGAACCATTGATGTGAGGAAGCAAAGGAAGACACATAATTTGCATTCACATGATGGCTTTTAAACTTGTGGATGAAAAGAAAATAGCACAGAAAGTCCAGCAAGTTTCTTATTGCAGACTAAGGTGGGATATATATATATATTTTAAAATATAATGGTGCTGATACAGACCAAGTCTTCATTTCTTTTGCCTCATGTAGTTGTAACACTGTGGAAGCACAGATGGACAGGTAAAAAGGAGGATACCTGTATTAACATACTTATTTTGGAGGTTATTTTGAAGGAATTGAACATATTTTTCATTCTTGTGGTCTCCATGACTATCTTGACATAATTCTCTGCTGAGGTGTGTTCAAGATTTGTGCTTGCAGGAAGAATATAGCTTGTAACCCATCTGCTTATGATGTGAGAGTATTTGAGTGTGAATTGTTACAAAATGTCACATAACTTGCATTAAAAGAGATGTGAAAAGGCTGACCTTACTTTATTTCCTTGGCTCTTTACAGTTCTCCAGAAAAACACCCAGTATATTCTCGTCTTTGATGGATTTGTCATTTTAAGTTGCTTGGCTTCTCTCGTCCTCTGCACACGATCCATCGTTCTTGCCTGGAGGCTACAGAAGGTAAGCACAGTGCTCATGACCTTAATGCTTATTTGCTCTCTGCCTTCTTTGCTGCTGCTCTTGTGAAGGGGTATCTTTTGAAGCACGGAGTATTAAAATGAGTGGATCTGTTGCAAGTCGTCCCTCTTACTGTTATCTCTAGAAAGGAAGTGTAGGTATGTTGGTGGACAGTTGCTAACTGCAAATGGGTTTTATTTCTGTTTGTGTACTGCTGTAGTTTGAGGTACTGTATTGTATCTCTCAATGGGAAAAGGAGACTTCCCCACCAGCCCCCAGGGTTTTAGACAAAAAGTCTTCTGAGTCTTTGTGCTGCAAACAGGCAATGTTTCTTGCACCTCCAAACCACAAATCCTTCTTCCCTGGCTTCAGAGTAGATTTTCCATAGAAGTCTAGTCATGAATTAATGCCTTAATGAGCATCCCTGAAAGCTGGCTCTAACTGGAGAAAATGTAAAGCATAGCACATAGTCTAACTCTAGCCGGGTTTGTTTTGTTTTGGTTGGTTTGGTTTATTTTGGTTTATTTTTTGTTTGTTTTTGGTTCTTTTGGTTTCTTTCTCTAAGAATGTGGCTTATGAGAGTTAAAAGAAGAGTCCAGGGTAGGTAGGATATGAAAGCCCAAATACTTGTTTATCTAGCTCAATATATCCTTTTGGTAGCTTGGAAACAAGACCAAGAGTTAAGAGGACATGATTCAACAGAGGCATTGTCAAACTACTCTCAGGAGCAGGCGCTTCACGTTTAATCCTGAGCAAAAAGAGCAAGTGAAAGCAGATAGGTGGTGCTGGGCAGAGAGGTGACATTGTTTGCTCTATTGGAAATGAGAGCCCTCACACTGAAGTTACATTGGAGTTCTTCTCCACTTCTTTAGTTGGGTGGCCTTGCTCTGTCAGAGGTGAACAGAACTTGTGGTAAAGGGGATAACAGGCCATGGTGGGGTTAAGGGGAGTGAGTTATGAAATCAAGTGTTCTGTGGAAAGTTCATTTTCACTGGCCTAAATCCATCTTGAATTTTTCCCTATTTATTTCTGTTGCTATTGAGAATTAGCTTTAAACTACTAATCCAGTGAATACTCTAGGAAAAGGAATTGTGTGGAACTTGAACATTGCTACGTTATTCATCCAAGGCTGCCTGTAACTAAACGTCTAAATGCTTGTCAATAGAGATTTGTGAATTTCTTCTTGGAGAAACACAAGCGCCATGTCTGTTATGCTGATCGCCTGGAGTTCCTAAATGGGTGGTATGTCCTGGTAATTATCAGTGATGTGATGACAATCATTGGGTCAATCCTAAAAATGGAAATAAAAGCCAAGGTAAGAATTTGGTACTTCAGCTGAAATACTAATCTTGCTACAACCAAGTGTAATGTGCTTTGACTTGGTACAGGTGGAAGTGAGCTAATATAGTCAATAGTCATCTGTTTGCTTGTTTTAGTCCATTTCCTAGTGCTAGGTTATCCAATAACTACTTTCAGCCACTCTTCCCCAAAGTCTTTCAGTAAGGCCATGTAAGCTATTTAAACATCTTATTTCCACAGTGCTAAGACCCCTAATCCCTGCTATGGGACCTGGGTAGACAGCTCCTGACAGAAAGCACCAACAGTTTGAGTTGTTGGTTCTGTAGCAGCACGTACAATACTGGGGAGCCACGAGCCATCCCCTTGAATGAAGCAGGGCTCTTGATGGCTTGTAGGGCTGGAAACACAGTTGTCACAGCTTGCTTCCCTGATAGATGCGTGCCAACAATTCACGTGTTCAGAAAACTTTGTATTCCGGGAAAATCGGAGCAGGTGGTATGCTGCTCCTGCTTCATGTGTACCGAGGCTCAAAGGGCAGATCCCAGAGTGGCCTTCAGAGGAAACCCTTGGGAATCATTGGCTGTAGGGTGAGGTGGGATTGAGGGTAGGAAAACTTGAGCTAGATGGCTCTCTTACACTTCCTGCAACCAGTTCTAGCCCAGTAAAGTGCAAGTAGATTTTGCTGTAGTGAAAACTGTAGTAAAAACAATGGTCAGGTTCTGAACTGCTGGCAGAGAACCTGTTCAGAGATGTAAATGCATGTAAGCATGGAAAGGGCTGTAGTCCCAAGGGTAACTTTTCATGTAAATGATGGCTCATGTTTTTTTAAATAGTGAATGAGAGCTTCTTTCCCTAACAGCAGATAGTCACCTTCTTTTTAAACAAATATTTTGAGTTTTTCAATCTGATTTTGAAACTGTGTTGTAAACAAACTAAGGGTTTTTTTTTCTTCCAGACTTTGCCCTTTATGCAAAATTTCAAGAATATCAGCATAGGTATATACTTGCATTTGCAGCACTGTTGTATTTGAATAATCTCAGTAAATAACTGCAGTTCCCGTTGATCTGATTTTTGGATGTAGCAACATGCTTTCAATATTAGACTGCCCTGCTTTGTTTGTTTGAACTGCTGAAACTTGAATAGCTATCAAGCTGACATATCTACTGCCTTGTAACTTGACCACCTGCTCTGTTTCGATCCGTCAGAACCTCACAAGTTATGATGTCTGCAGCATTTTACTTGGAACATCAACTTTGTTTGTCTGGGTTGGAGTCATCAGATACCTGGGATATTTTCAAACCTATAATGTAAGGAGGGAATCAAATCTCTAACAATTATTAAGTGTGTGTGTATATATATACACATATACATGTAACTTTTTTTTCCCACATCTCTCTCTAATTTTTTTCTTTTTTTCCCCTTCTTCTTTGCACCACTCTGACTTGTAGGTGCTCATTTTAACTATGCAGGCATCGTTGCCCAAAGTGCTAAGGTTTTGTTGTTGTGCTGGGATGATCTATCTTGGCTATACTTTCTGTGGTTGGATTGTCCTGGGACCTTATCATGAAAAGGTACATCAGTAGTATCATTCCTTTTGTGGTGTAATGGTGGGAATATCTGTATATGAGGGTATAGCTTCTAGCCAAACCAACAGAAATGTGTCTTAAATGAAAATACCTGTTTAAAAACTATAATGTGAACATGGGAGTGTCTCTTATCCCATCTGTCCTTCTACCTGCTCCTTTTAACAAAATAACTCTTTGTGCTTTTACTGTGTGCTCGAAGTCAGTGTGGTCTCCAGCACCAGGCTGTTCGTGGTGAGAGGATGGTTTGTCCAGGCCAGGGGCATTGGTTTGTCTCTTCTGCCCTCTTCTGGCAATCCCAGTTCAGCCGAGTTAGAGGCACTAAATTGTTCACTGTAACTTTGTGGTTGTTTTTTTTTTTTTTCATCTCCTTGGCTCTGGCCTTGTTTTTCCAAATCTTTGCTGTGCCATGTAACTTCAACTCCTAAATTGTGACTCATAAAGGGATGGATGAATTGCTTTGCTTCCTGTGTGGGGGTGTGTTGTGGGTCTGTTTGTTTGTTTTCTTAAGGTTAATACCAAAGTGTGTGCCTGGTATGTCTTGTCTGAAACCTGGGAGCAGGAGTAGGGCTTTGTATGTTCTAGAACACAAGCCAGAACAACCCTAAAGCTTTTTTTTGCTTTTCCTCTGGGCAGATGCTCTGTGTGACAGTTTGAACAGATGCAGATTCCTGTCGTGGCAAATTCTAAATGTCCGTTAACGACTAACAAATGTCTGATCTCCCATTCTCAATCTCTGGGCGCACACAGGGTAAATGTGACAGACATGTTGCAGGCCTTGATTCAGCCTCCTCTGCCCCAGAGCTTGCATTGCTCTAGCATACTGCAACTCTCTCCTTTGTGTGGTTGATGCATTCAGTCTGCACGTTCCCAGCTGATGACAGTACATTTCTCTGTGGGATGCTGAATGCAGCAGGATCCTTTGCCACACTAGAGCTTCAATTGTTTATAACATTGTAAGGCGCAGCATAATTACTGTTGTGACTTCCCGGCAACAAGTACGTTATCTGAGCCAAAGGAAGGATAGTCAACAACGTGCTTATCTATGAAAATGTTACCTCTTGCCTAAATACCATGAATCAATGTCAAGGCAAGCGGCTGTGGCTGCCGAGGATTCCCGCTCCTGCCAGTTCCCCGGAGTCCCACAGGAAGGCAATGCGGCGCTGTGCAGGGCAGGGCAGCCCAGGCTGCCTCCCCAAGGCTCTCCAGCCATCCTGGGAAGAAATGGGAAGAGTCTGCCCCGATGTGCAGAAACACTGGAGCGCTCCTTGAGCTCAAAAATATAAAAATACACCCCCTATTATAGTGAGACAGAGGGAGTGGGTCTCCTGCATTTTGTGCTGTCAGTCCAGGGGCTTGCAGGTGAGCAGTCCTTAGCAGGTCTCTGTGTCAGTGCATCAAGATTTGAATTGCTCAAAAATTACCCATATCCATGCCTCTCTTCTTCCTGAATCATGTACTGCTGAGTTTCACAATGGCTTTAAAATTCAATTTAAAATATAATAATAAAATAAGCCATAGGTGTAAACCAGACCAGCTGTTCCTAGGCACCAGGAAGGTTTCTCCTTACAAGCACATAACCTCTTGACATCTTGTTTTCATTATGGGGCCATAATCGTGTTAGTTCATTGATAGTGCACAATGTTTTAATGTGGCTATCAATTAATATTGTCCAATAAATTATAGTTAAGAAATCCAGTTATTTGGAAAGGCAGTGCAAAATGGGAAGTGGGCTTACCTGGTAGATAAAAAGGTTTTAGCGTCAGGACGCATTCCATTTTGGGGAAATGGAGCTTGGAATTTAAGAGACTGTCCATAAAATTAAACCATTATTTTTGTATTAGGTGTAGAAAAAAGCTCCAGTAGCTTCATAATGCAGCAATAGCTTGCACTTACAGCTCAGAGGGCTTTCTGAGTGACAGATTTTAAATTCAGTTTAGATAATTTGAGTTCTGAAGTGCATGTGCTAACTCTAGCCCCTTAACACAGTATTGATTTATTACCCATACTGCAGTAATGCTGAAGAGCTGGGAAGCCAGAGAATGTGGATTGTGTTCCCAGCATACTACCACTAATTTTCGGTATAGATTCGGTGAAATCACTTTAACTGTGCTTTGGGAAATGGAATGATACTTTTCTGCAGGTCCAAAATGGCCTATAATGCAGTAGCTTTCTGTGGTGGTCAGTTATTGACTGTTCTGCCTGTTGAACATCACAAGTTTTATTTCTTGATAATAAATATTCTTATGTCTGATGCCAACAGATGTCTGCTTAGTAAAGATGATATTTCTACATGGTTCTAATACTGACATGTATATTTTGGCCTGAATGTATGGGAAAGTGTGGTAGCATTTGATTGCCTGGGTTGGCTTTTTTGTCTGCTTTGAGTCTTGCTTGATCTTCACATTCTAGTAATAATTTGTACTCATTTTCTAGTTTGAAGATCTGAACACAGTGGCTGAATGTCTGTTTTCTTTGGTCAATGGTGATGATATGTTTGCAACGTTTGCTCAAATCCAAGAGAAGAGTTCGCTGGTGTGGATGTTCAGCCGATTATATCTGTACTCCTTCATTAGTCTGTTTATATACATGATCCTCAGCCTTTTTATTGCACTCATTACTGACTCCTATGACACCATAAAGGTAAAGCATTTGTTTTCTGTTACACTTCTAATCAGTTTTGTATTCATTCTTGTTAATCCCTCAACACCATACCATCTACTATTGGTTCTGATGTGTGATAAGATTATTGAAGTCTTTTAGTTTAGTCTGTGGCAAAATTGGAAGGGTGTCTGGGTTTGCTGATATCTCAGAGACATGCCTTTGGCAGGAGTTTGGAAAGGTTCAAGCAGATAACTCCAAAGTCATTTAGGTGTCCAGGCCTCTTTAATGTGCTGCTTGGAAAAACGTGTGGTTAAAAGGAAATGTCTTCTGAGAGATGCACTCCTTCTCGTTCAAGTTAAAATAGTGCCATCCATTTCCAGTATGGACTGTCTGAAAGCGAACCTAAGTTTTCAGTAATTGCCTTCTGTTCTCCAAGTGCTCTCTGCCCTCTGTGCTCCTGGTAGCCTCAGTGACAGTGGGAAGGCAATGTGGATCACACCCTTCAGCTCCCATCTCTTTCCTGTCTTGGTGTCATGTACAGGCCAGCAGAACAAGGTTGGCTGGACATGAACCACAGCTTCCAGACCAAGCAAGAGCCTCACTTCTGAAAGCACCTCAAAATATAATTTTATTGTCAGTCTTCTTACTTTACTGGATGGTCTGATCTGCAAAACAGTGTTTTACTGACTCTCCCCTCTGAGCATTTCGCACAGCTCAACTGGGAGCTGTTTCAAGATGCTGAGCTTGCTTTTTTCATACCATTTCTTCAGCGTGGCAATGTTGAATAGTCACACTGGAACCCTTCAAATCCAGAGTTCTTAGGGAAAAGGAGTCCAGGGCACTTGCAGTGAGCACAGTAGCTCACTGTGAACAAGGGAGGATCAATACCATTGTGACCTGAGATCACTTGCTTGGCCTTATGGGCAGAAGACAAAACATAAGAGAATCTGTGAACAATGTGCATTTTCTGTCACTTGCATTGTTGGCAGAACAAAGCAAACTATGTAGTGTTTCTAGGATGGAAATGGGGGTTTTCCTACCTACAGCAATACTGAATTATTGAACCAAATAATCTGGTTTAACTGTCACACTCCAGAGGAAATGTTAGACCATTTCATGCCCAGTAACTTCTCATGTGTTGTAAATTAAATGCTTTTTCTTTCAGAAATACCAACAAAGTGGTTTTCCAGTAACAGATTTACATGAATTTCTAAAAGACCATAGCAGTGCTGGCTACAGAAAAGACACAACTTCTTTTCCATTCATCTGCTGCTGCAGGAGGTCAGTAGGGTGTTTTTAATGAGAGTTTTCTTGGGAAATACAACTGTTAGCTTCTCACAGCGAAATGCTGCTTCACAAATGCTGGAGTATTTTGAATTCAGCCTGAGTAATATCTGGATGCCTTTGTTCCTCCTGTACTTCATGTCAGATCTTTAGTCAGTTGGTAATGCAAAGGCAGCAATTCTGAGCTTAAACTGTTTTAATTGTTATACTCTTAATGAAAACTACTATGCAGAAGCTGACGAGAGGACTGTGGAGTACACATGAAATGACCAAGGGTTCTGAAGCAAACCAAGTCTTTGCTTCAAGTTGTCTGTTTCTCAAAAGCTTTGCTACTAAGCTCAGAGTAGTAGCAGAAAGTGAGAAGGTGATTCAGCCAGACGTTGGTGTTTAATCCCAAAACTATGTTGTGTCTGTTGCAAACTGAATACCATCTGCCATTGCCAGAATACTGCAATACCATTCCAGTACATTGGCCAGAATACCATTTGTCAGAATACTGGAAACACACTGGTAAATGTTTTGTTGTAGGCATTGTGGCAGTGGTCCTTCTTAAGGTGGTGGTGAGAGATGAACATCTCATATGGTGCTTGCTGGTCTGAGGGCTAATTCTTTGGATTCTGTTTCTGAGGCAACATAACAGACCTCTGTAGTAGCAGTTTTTGCATCACTGTCCAGTGCAGGCATTGGAGTTGTATGTGGAAATGGGAAAGCAGGGACCAGAAGGATCAAAAACTGAACTCGTATGGGGAGATGTTTCCTATTGCATTTCTTGCTGAATGGAGAATCGTGCATTTTTTCTTTGCAGACAACAGAGTGATGACAACTTGATGCTTATTAATTGATGGCTGCACACTGAAATTCACCACTGATATATACAAAGAAAGCACAGTGATATGGAGAAGGATAATTCTCCAAATTGCACTTGCCGTCTGGATCTGCCTCATGAACAGACTTGTCTTAGCTAATGAAGGTTTTGGGGGAAGAAAGCTATTAATGTGACAGCAGCTGGCTGACCAACAGGAGACCCAGAAGCTGTGTCTGGAGGAGAGCTGTGAAGAATTCTTGTGTTTGCCTTAAGTTCTGTCATGTAGGAGAAGATTGATCCTTGAGCGTTGTCTGTGGAAGCTCTGTTTGCGAATGACCTTGAGGAGGAAGGAGAGGGCCTTGAATCAACTGCTGTTGTTAATAAGAAAAATAATTATATAAGAATAATTTAAAAAAAAATCTTGTGTTTCATAGTATTAAATAAAAAGAAGTCAAAAAGGGAGGAGCTTTTCACTTAACTTGATGCATTCAGCCTGTCATTTCTGCTTGGCACATTTCATTTATTTGAATTAAATTTATGTGAAACTAAAAAGCTGCACAAAAGTGGAAAGTAATTGCTGTTTTCCCTCTTGTATATAATTTTAACACAAACCACTTAAAGGTCACAGTCTTTAACAGCTTTACTAAAAAGCAGTTTATTATCCTTTGTTTTTTTGTGTTTTTTTGGTGTCCTATTTTACCCACAATATTGATTTGTACTGTGTCCAGATTAAACTTGCTGCTTTAGCTATAGTTAAATACTTTTTTGTATGGTTGGAAACTTTAATGGTAAGCATTATCTGAAGGCTGCTGGGAAGATTTTTTTTTTTTTGGTAGTATTATACTGTTGTATTGTTATAATCCAGAGGACAAATTCAGGCAAAAACAGTGCTGTGGAGTTTTATTTCTATTTCAAGCACATGCTAATTGGAAGAAAATATGTAGCAACTGAGTTTTGCAGTTGGTTTGTTCAGGTGACTTTCTAGCTGTCTTTGGAATGGTCAAATATGAAGACTGTACTTTCCCCTTGTCTCTTCATAAGCCTTTTTCAATGACAACAGAGGTCTTTGGGGAACTTAAAAGCACTTCCAGGATAGTACTGCAGAAATGTTAACCAGGTATTTCTGGAAGCTTTCAGGAGAGATGACAATTTCTGGGGTGGCTGTACTGTTATATTAGATACTCCACTTTTGTCTCTCTACTATTTGATCTCTAAAAAACCACTTTAGTAGATGATGTCAATGTGTTGGCTAGGACTCAGTCCTGCCCTGTGTTCTTAACTACTAATGCTGTTCTCTGCAGGTTCTGGCTTGTTAATGTGTCAAATGGTAAAGGCAATTCAAAATTCTGCCCTGGTATGAATAAGTGGCAGCTCTTTTTTTCCCCCCCTTTTTGTGTGTGTGTGTGTGTTGTGTTTTGTTTATTTTAATCTCCTGCTGAGTGTTTGCCTTTGTAACAAACTTTTTTGTTGTTGTTGAAAGTGAAAGTTGAAATGGTATTTTGCCTTGCTTAGGCTGTATCCAGGCGTCTAGAACAGAGAACGGATTTTTGGTGTCAGGATTTTGATGCATCGAGGCTCTGCACATTTTAATGCTTCTATTGCTGAAATGCATTTGGGACAATGAATTTTTTTTTTCCCATCCCAGTCTGTTCAATGTGTTGCTGTGGCCTAATCTCACTACAGATTGTGCCACCAATAAACAAGACACTGTGCTCTTAGCAAAGATTTTCTGTAATTGTCTTTTCATCAGTTGTGTGATCTAGAACAGAGCGTCACTGTCTTCCACTGTTGACAGAAGAGTCAACTTCTCTCATGGTGTTTATCTGCAGAGCTTGTTTGGGGTGATGTTAGTGTTCTGGTTTGTGCTCTGGGGCACTGGATAACCCAAAAACTCTTCTGCAGACTGCAGAAGGATCAGCATTAACTGATTGCCAAGGTGTCCCTGTCCCTTACAGTGTGCTGTCTACTCGGTTATGTAGAAGGTGCTGCTGTTTTCTGAATTTCTTGCTGTTTTACTGGTTAGCTTTCTGGAGTGCCTCTTTCTAAATCAAACAGTTCCATCATGTCTGACAATGCATTGTTTTCCTTACTGCTCTGCCCTCTGCCACTACTTACAGAAATCCTGGGTTAGAGAGTGGAACCTAGCAAAAGCAGATGCTAAAGCATGTGTGGGGGTAATTAGTTGTGTGATGTATGAGCAGTATAACGGGCTGATCATCTCCAGAGGCTGCTGCTTCTCGTCCCTAAAGCAGGTGAGGTGCCTCCCATACCCCTGACATGGAGCCGTGGCTCCTCACTCAAGATCCAACTCT
This sequence comes from Regulus satrapa, assembly GCA_013396955.1. NCBI lineage: Eukaryota > Metazoa > Chordata > Aves > Passeriformes > Regulidae > Regulus > Regulus satrapa. The sequence goes on along the minus strand of VWZN01017390.1, from coordinate 500,776 downwards.
TTCTTAATGGGACCTGCCAAAAGCATTGCTCTGATAAATACATTTTTTTGTGAGAAAATCCCTCAGAGAATGAGGGAAAGCATTATCAACAAAAGGAATATGGAGAATATTTAATAATTCTTAACTGATGTTAAGACTTAATATCTGTAATGGAATCACAAAGCTTTCTTGTCCAGTATTGATTTTTTTTTTTTAATGGTTTAAAGAATATTAAATACTTGCTAGCTAGACTGCTGCTTCAGCCCTACCATATTACAGCAGGTCACTAATGTGCTGTAGAAACCAATTTTTATCTTCACCATCTGATGGGGGTTTTTTTTGTTGTTGTTGTTTTTGGTTTTTTTTCCTCTTGGAAAAAAAGATGAGACACTTGCTGGAAGCTATTACTGTCTCTATTCCACAGAGGTGAAACTTAACAGGAAATCTGGCATATGTTGACTCTGAGTTCTGCACATTAATACAGATTTGAACACTGTTGCTGGCTGATAGGTGGTCCCTCTCCAGCTGCTAAGGAGGTGATGCACAGTAATGAAAGCAGAACTGAAACATAAACTTTTGCAAAGTGCTCTGAAAAAGGGCTGTTGCCTTTCATAATCTTGTTCTCTGGGAATAAGAAGCTTTTGCTAATTGCTGAGAGGATAGGACTTAAGTAGGATTGAAATGGACGAGATCGTGAGAAGCTTGTATTAGAAAGAAATGGACAGCAAGATAGAGAAGAAAACTTCCTGAGCCATCTTCAAGGTGAGTATTCAAGTGAGTCAAACAGGGTCAAGAAGTTTTTTTTTTTTCCATTAAAACAGAAAAAAAAAAAAAGTAATGGAGTCTGTTTAGCATTTCGTATATAATGTTCACGCAGAGGGCTGTACCTAGGCTCTAACGCCCTAAGTTTTATGCTGTAATTGTTAACAGGGTTTCTGAGAAATGGGGCAGGGATCTTCTGCTGAGATTTTCTTTTGTCAGCTCTCGATTTCTGAGCAGGCCTGTGCCTAGGTTCACACTCTGTGAACGTATGCCTGGCCTCAGTATGTGATTCAGGTAGGTGGCATTTGATCACAGGCTTCAGATCAATTCGATGTTGTACTACCTCCTGCTTTTGAGTTTGATTTGATTGCAAAGCTGTGCGTGCTCAGTCCTGCCCCTTGGAGGTGGCATGAGCAGCCCAGTCTCTCTATCAGTCTGTTGGCCGTGAAGTGGTTCATTGTCTGCTTTTTTACACTGGCTCCGAGAAACAGCTACGCGTGGTGCTCAGCCTGCCTGTACTGTCCGGATCCATAAGTTATTTTATCTACAAGCAATTTTATCCGGGTTTTGCGTTTTGTTTCCTAGTGTGCCAGTGATGACGGACCTTCCGATGGGCTTTTCGGGCGGCGCAGCCCTTTAGGCTCGGCCGGCTGCCTCCGGCCCGGGGTGTGGCCGCGCNGCTGCTGCTGCGGGCCGGGCCGGCTCCGCGCCTCTCCTCCCCGAACAGACTTCCTGCGGCTCTGTGCAAGCGGCGGTGCCGGCGAGCAGAGCCCGAGCCCGGCGGGCAGAGCCGCCGCGGGCTGTGCGGACACGGAGCCGCACCGACACGAGCACACGCGTGAGTTTCCCTGCCTTTGGGGCTCCCTTTGCACGCCCTGGTCTTCTGTGAAGTGGCTTTTTAAATACGGTGTTAACTTAATCTTAGTGCAATACACCGAAAAAAAACACGCTGCCATTATTTTGCATTATAAGTTCTTTCTCTTAAGGAAACAAAGTCGGGGCGGGGGGGGAGGGAGAGGGAGAGGAAGCAGTTTTGTACCCTTGTGTTTCCAGAGACCATGTACTTAGATCTGCTCTGCTGTCTGTGATAGGAGTCTAGAAAAGGACGTTTCTTGTTGCAGACTGGTAAGCTGCGTTGCTGTAGCTTTGTTTCCAAGCTGTGCTGAGTGTGTGGTTTCTTGCATGTTCCTTGTGCTCTTCTAGAAGGTGCAGTAGGAAGCACAACTCAAATCCAGTTATATGGTGAAAAATCTGATTTCACTAAGCTTACCTCCGTACTGAAAATTAAACTAAAAGCAAACAAACAAATCAAACAACCCTACAAAACAAATCTGCATAATCAGTAGAGGAGCAGCAGTTCTTACTATCACGAAAAGCTGAGAGATGTATTATATCTTTTTCAGAATGCTAGGTGTAAGTTTCACTGTTTCACAAGTTACACTGTCTGTGTCCTTAAGCTCCTGTGCTGCACTGACCATTAACCATTTAGGGATGTCTTCCAGCATGGGCTTTATGCTATCAGGTAATGAAATGAAGTCTCTGAAGTATATGATTTGATACTGTAGAGAATATCTTTATCTTGGGTATTAGTCTTAAAGACTGACATACCTGAATTGTACTATTGCCATTAGGGCCAACTTCTGTGTCTTGAGCAAGTATGTCTTGGAGTGTACTGTTTCTAACAGTTCCACTGACACATTTGCTTGCAAACCCAGGCTCTGAATCTCTTAACTGATCAGATGCAGTCAAGTGACTTGTTTTAATTAGCAGTGGTGTGATTTAGTGCTGAAAATAAACAGCAAAGGTGATTTGTTTGGGACTGTGCTGAAATAGTTTTTATCCACATTCTGTAGGTTTTCTGAAAGAAAGCTGGTTTGTTGAATGCTAAAATAGTAGTGACCAGTGAGAGGACCTGGTAGTTCTGCAGAAATGGGAAACTTACTTTAGAAGCAGAACAGGTATTTTCTTCTAGGCATGTTTCACAATGTATAGGCTGTTTGAATGACTTTTAAATACTTTAAATGCTGTGTCTGTTTCCGCATTATAGGATGACCTGCCAGCTCCTTCCAGAACCACACTTAAAGGAGACTAAATGAAGGCTTTGCAGCAAAGTTTTTAGTTTGAACTCCATATATAGATCTAGTAAACCATAATTTCAGAAAGTCTTAAATTACCAAAGTCTGAAGTCTAAACTTGTGGTAACTGAGTTGCTTGCTATCTGTCCCTAACAACTTTCTGCAATGTATCAGAGCTTTCAGAAGCAGTTTAGTGCAGTAGAAGCAGCTTTGTAAAAAAGGCATTTCAGAAGCTGAAGCCTGAGCTCTGTAACACCTTGGTGGAGGTGCCCCTGTTTCTCTGTTTCACAGTTGAACTGTCTCTGTCAGTATGCAGCAGTTTGCAGAGGAACAGTATTGTCACTTACATGCACAGGGTGACACTCGTGTGCCCTGACAGTGATTTTTAAGCCTCTTATCAGACTGTGTGTACAGAGCACTGTGGTTCGTGGCTGGCGGTACTACTTCCTCTCTCTGCAACTTTAAATATTTAGTCTTGAGGCTCTATGTTTTTGGTAGGTTTAATACTTCTCTTGAGGCTCTCTGTTTGTACCATATAGCATTGGTCTTTTATGCAGGATGTATGATAAATAAAAACCTTAAATGTTTCCACCACCACGGATACTTAAGAGTTGTCAAAGAATCCTCTGAATTCCTTTTGCCCCACTCCCTTCCCAGTCCAAAAGATTACACCACGGAAATAGACTATTACTGGAAATATCCAGAACCACGGTGGAAGTGCTGCTGTACTTTCCATAAGTTAACATTATGTAGGTGAAACAGGCTTGGAGAGAAAATGGATTTGGCACTTTGCTCTCCTCAATCTAAAAGGTTTTGTAGACCAACATAATGGGATAATGCTGCTTGGGAATGATTGATTTTGAGTCCAGCCAGTTGTCTGAACTTGAAGTTACTTAGGTTAAAAATAAAAAATAACCACAGGTAGATAACCACCAATAGATTTCCTTGCTAATAAGCAAGTTATCTGGTTGAAAAACTTAGTCATTTGGCCTCACAGTTTTTAGTCATAGCTTTTTTGTTAGTTTGGGGGTTTTTTTCCCCCTCCCTCCCCACTTTGTAAAGATGCATCTAAAAAATGGTTTTGAAAAATTACGTTCTCAGGTCCTTGAAGTGTATTATGTGCCATGCTGTTTCAAGTACAGGCAGTGCCTGCACAATTTCTGTAATAAACAAAATGTAAGCCAGTTGCATTTCTGAGATAATTTGTCTCTGTAAAACCTGTTAAATGAAAGTTGGCTTCAATTGCATCCTCTAGTAGTACAGTTTTAAAAAAGCTTTAGTTTAGATATATTTGTATGCATAATTTTGTGTTCTCTATGTGCTTTCTTTCAGCTTGTTTCTCTAAATTGATTTTGGTTATAATATCAATGAACTATTAAAGACAATTAAAAGTGAACCAAAGCACTGACCTCACAAAACTCTTCCTTACAGTTACATATTAACATTTTTGGCTTGTGCTGTGTTACACACCCTTTTCTGCACTGGTATTTCTTTCTAAGCTGAGGTAACCTGGATGGGTTTCTTGGGTTACTGTGCAATCATTTGGTTGTGTTTTCCTCCGTGGCCATACATGTAGCAGGGTGTGGAGGGGAACAAGGAACCAGTTCCCATTCTGAACTGGTACAGCTGCACCCTGGCTCCCTTCTGCCTTTGCCTTCCTCTGGGGGATAGGGCGAGAGAGAGCTTTACAGTAATAAGGAAAACAAAAGCATCAGCAGTGGTTCATCCAGAAGAAGAGGACAGGACAGAGAGTGTCTGTGTCTGCCTGTAGCACAGGGTGTGTGCAGGTAAATGCAGTGTTGCCCTTGGCAGGGGCTGCACAGGCTGCAAGCCTCCAGACACCCCTTTTGTGGGGCTCTATCACTGCCCCATCTGCTGCTTGTAGGGTAAATTTAAAATGCTGAAGGAGTATGAGTGAGTAGGCAATTGCTGTTGATGTTTCTCTGCAGTAACAGTCTGAATGTGAAGAAAGTATTTCAAGTGACTCTCTTCCTTGTTCTGCCACCTGTGCCTGTGATCAGTCAGTGTGATAAACTCAGCTTTCTGCAGAGCAACTTCTGTAATAAGTTTCAAAATCTCTTAGAGATCTGTATTTAATAGCTGGCCTTTGCTAAAGGAGAAGGGGAGCCAAGAGGCAAAGTGCTCAGGCAGGGCTGGCAGCCTGCCTGCTTTGCAGGCTGAGCCTGGGCACAGCTTGCTCCTCTGCTCCGTCTCACAGACCTGCCCGGACCGTACTGGCTTTGTGAGCTCTCCTGTGCCAGCGTGTATCCTTTGGGGTGTTGAACTCCCCTGAACTTCTGCACAGAAATTCCTGTACCAGCTCAGGAAAACCAGCAGAAAACCAGGCTGGTGTTCTGCCTCTTCCCTAGGATGGCTCTGCCCCGCTGAAGGACTTCACCACTAATGTCCTCCTTGTAGGCTCAGTTTTGCTCCCAGGACCTTTCAGTCCATCTCTAAAGTTGCTTGAATCCTCCCACAGTAGCTTTCTGTGCCAAGCCAAGCCCGTCTGCTCCCTCCCTCTTGCATTTATACAGGGACAGCTATCAAAGTCACCCAAAATAATGCCAGCCCTTCAATAAAGTTGTAGCAAAAATATTGAAACATGTTGGTTTTAATGGACAGGGAAGAGGCAGAAAACCATGGGGGTGTGCCATTAATCATATTATGGCTTGCAGGCTGAGTTGTATAATGACTTTATCATTAAAATATTATTTGTGTTTTCCTTTAGAAATGTTTGAATTAATAAGAAGTAACACAGCTTAGAGCTAATTTCCAGGCAAGATTTGATTTTTAATTAAAATTACTTCAAGCTAATTTTAATGACTTTCAATCAGCAAAATCCTTGACTTAAATAACTGATATTAGCTTTCATTATAAATATACAGATTTTTAGTGAATTTATTGAAGCAAACAGGACTCCAATTGAATAACAACCATTAAAATATGCTCGCTTGCAACTAGCCAAATCTTTTGTCAAAAAAGCATTATCTAGGTGATGTTTTATTTAATGAACTCTTTATTCAGGTAGCTAGTGTAATATATTCCTACATACATATGCAAATTCTTGACTTTTATTTAAAGAACAGCGAAGAACATATTCCGACTTGGTAGGAGTTATGCTTTCATAGAGGAATTTATAATCAATTAAAATATACAAACTGTAATTAAGAAAAAATTCAAGAAGTTATGTATTGAGAAGAATTCTTAGAGTGTGCTTTTGTGTGAGAAAACAGTTTAAATAAAATCCCAAATACTCTGAGATTTTTTGGAACAGAGGATTTTTTTCACTCAAAGAGAAAAAGCTTGATTTTAAAAAGCGCTTTTTTTAAAAGCTTGTTTTCTCAAGACTGATAGAAGAAAATGCAGTTCATAGTCTATCAGTTTGTGATCTTTGTGGCCACTGTTGGTTGAAATGAAGTAATTAAATAAGTTGAAATGAGGAAAATAACCTTTTAGATGAGGGTAAGCTTTTGGCACTTGACAAGTGTTTGCCTGCAAGTAAAAGAGCAAGCTGTTAACTAACCTGTAGAATATGCAACGTGTGGTAACTGCTGGAGGGTCTGCAAGATGGGATAGGAAACACCGAGTGGCATAGAGCACTGAATAGAGATGGTTTGCTGTCCTTTCTTACAAAAACCCCAAGAACTATCAAGCTTGGGAGAGCCAAATTCAAAGCAAAATAAGGCAATTCTTCTTAAAGCGAGTAGCACAACAGGGGAGCTCTCTGCTGTGGACTCTGGATTACTCATGCCCTTTTAAGTCTGGACTCACAAATTCAGCTGTTTTTCTACTAACTTTGAATGATATTTTGCCTGAAAACTCAAATTCTTGTTTACTTAACAAACAGATGTGACATATATAATATTTAAGGATTGCTTTTGATAAAGGGTCATATTTAAGGTGGCTTTTTTTCTTCTTTTTAAGTTTAAACCTGCCCTGATTAAGATAAGCATCTCTGACTTGGCTGCACAGAAGAGAAGACCTGGAGAGGAAAGTCCTGCCAGGACATGTGACATTCCAGGAGCTATGGGATATCCTATCCCACGTCTCGTGCCTGGTGTGGACTGGGGCAGGAGCACTGAGGATTCAGCTGCATAGCTCTTTCACAGCTGTACAGCTCCTTGAGACCAGGCTCATTCTTCTGGGAGGACTTCAGATAAAGGTGTGAAGAAAGCCATTGTCTGCAAGGCCCTGGTGTTGTGCTTTTTGCACACAGGCTGAGTGCTGCATCTCCACTTTGAAGGAGTGGGATGCAAACTAGCTCCAGTTCAGCTTCTGCTTTGGTGCAGCTTCCATTTGGAAATCTCCAGAGTCTGCTCTGTGACTCTGAGACCTCAGCTGGATGCTTTTCTACTCGTTCTCGTCTTACCTCAACACCTCAAGACATCTCTTACAAAATCATTTGTCATTTGAGCTCTGCTGTGTGACAGTAAGTGTTTGTAGGGTAATTATTTCAGTGGAGAATTGTGAATGTGTGAATATTATTTTGCCTTTGATTACTACTTCAAGTAAGGATGGGACCTACCTCATTAAGCTTTTAGAAGTATTTAGAATAAATTCATAGTTGATATATTGGATTTCTTTAAGCTTTTAAACAGATGAGATGCAAAAAACATCTGCAGATTTCTTTATTCTCCTGTCACTGCAAGCAAGAGATTCATCTGTTGAGATAATTACACAGTAAGATACAACATGTTCAGAAAACCTTCCCTGTAATTTTCACAGTTTTGTTTTGGTTTTTTTCCTACCCTGCCATTCTTGCCCAAAATGCTGCTTCTATTTGCAGGCATTTGGGCTGCTCTGTAAAAGCTTAATGTCAAGCTCAGTAGTCCTTTGCTGCCTTGATGTGTTAGAGCAGAGGCTTCTCTGCTGCCAGGATTCCCAGCACTCAGCCACTCGAGTAGCTGTTGTCTGCAGCTCCCATGGACTTCTGGTCACTTACAGACTGAATTTTGATTTCCTAGGTGAGAATGGGGAATGTACTGACTGCCCAACTCCCCCCGTTGCTGTGAACAGGGAGCAGTGGGCGTTGGATTCCATTGACTCATTGCAGTGGATTTGCATTGCTGAGGCTTTTTTATTTTTAGATGGAGGGATGCTCTGTAATATTTCAGCACAAGAGATGATTTACTTGTTTCCTTCCACTTCTTGTCCTTAAGTAGCTGTTCTTAGTTCTGACTATGTGCTTAAATTTGATGCTTTAAGTAATATAGAATTTTGTAAAAAAAGTGTCTGGCTAGGCTCTTGAGGATAATAAAATGGACAGCAATGTCAAATGGTCTGCTTTCACGTTGACTACTAGGTGGCAATTAAGAAAAATCAAGGGAAAAAGCTAAGGAGCTAGTTCAGAAAAATGGAACATTAAAAAAGATAAATTTCATGAAAATATTAGTTATGGAATAGTGTGATTTTACATTTAAAGTTGCATGAAATAGCACAGGTAGCATTACATAAATGACAAAAGATGCTTTTTTGTTTAAAGCTTGAAAGGAAACTTTGATATAACAGTGGTGTGTTAACCAGCCTGCTAGGGTTTGTTTAATTTGCTTCCCAGTCCCTGGGGAGATGAGATTTAACTGTAAAATAACCACAGGGTAATAATAGACTAAGTGATCCTGATGTTTATCTGTCTACAATTTCAGCTGCAGAGGTGGAAAGCTTATGCTTTTTTAAATCTTTCTGCCTGTAACCACTTCTTCCAGTTTATTTTTGTTGTTTGCTACTCTATATTGTCTTAACATGATTAGGATCCTGTGCTGTGGCTGTGGTCCTGGGTTTTGCTAAAACTATACAATATACATTAATGAACTGTTAAAACCCTTCAGATACTGGCAGTCCATGTGAGAGCTAGTGATGATCAGACATCAACTCTCCCTTCTGTGCTGTGAGACCCTGCATGGGGTCTAGCAGCCATGAGTAATTGCTGTCAAATCTCCTGTTGAATTAGTCCAGGTTCAGTTTGGATCATAAAAAAGGCAGTCAAATTGCCAAAGCAGCTGACATTGACCTCACCAGAGTAGCAGAAGTGTGATGTAATCTGGAACTTGGACTCCCTCTCCATCATCAGATTTAATATCCCTGTGTCCTAAATAGTGCTGAGTGGGTATGAGAAATAAACCTCGGCGCTTCTGCTGTTCCTGGGGCTTGTTTTAACCTGGGGATGGGTAGGGAACTGGATTTTTGTCTTAAAGATAACTGGGCCTTGTGGTGCTCACAAGCCTGTGCATTGAGAGCCCAGTAAAATTATTCCTGGCTTTAGAATAGTCACATATCTAGAAAATATTTTTCCCTTTTCGGCATATTCATTTAAGTCCTCTAGTAGTTAATAACAGATATCTGCTCAGAATATATATGCCTATAGTATCTTATATACATACATTTTTACATTTATTAATATATAATTGAAAAACCAAAAAATATTTTTTTCTGTTATGGGCCTTTTATTGCTTAGTCTGTAAAATGGAAGAGTAATGATTTATGCTTCCCTATCCCAACTGGCTACACTGAGAAATGGAAATAATGATGAGGCTGTGGCTCAAACATGGGATTTCACAGCAAGAATGCTTGGCTGTTGCTCAGATTTTCTCCATGACCTCCAGAAAGTAATTTTCTTAACTTCCACTTTGTTGCCTGTACAGTATGACTGCTAGTGCAAAAGAACTGCACTGGAATTTTTTCAGTAGGAAAATCTCTCAAAATTCCTGATTCATCCAAGCATCATGCATTGTGGTCCTCCAGAATGTCTTCTGCATCAGCCCTGTGCAGTTTGAATTTTTACTTAAGGCCTCCAAGTATTCACCCTCTCGTGTCCCTGTCACACCCCTTGTCCTCCAAAAAGGAAGGTATGGTGATTGAAGCAAGGACTACTAGCTGATTGTTAATCTTTTTTCTTTTTCCCTTCCACCCTTCCTAGGATGCAGGGGCTTTAATCCAGGATGAACGAATGCTACTATGACAAGCGCATGGACTTTTTCTACAACAGGACAAAGGCAGACACAGCGGATGAGTGGACAGGACCACAGCTCATAGGTGTTCTATGCTTTGGGACATTTTTCTGCCTCTTCATTTTCATTTCAAATTCATTGGTCATAGCAGCTGTGGTGAAGAACAAGAGGTTTCACTTTCCCTTTTACTATCTTCTGGCCAATTTAGCAGCTGCAGACTTTTTTGCTGGGATCGCCTATGTCTTCTTGATGTTCAACACCGGCCCGGTGTCCAAGACGTTGACAGTCAACCGCTGGTTTTTGCGTCAGGGTCTCCTGGACACCAGCCTGACGGCGTCCCTGGTGAACCTCCTCGTCATCGCTGTGGAGCGCCACATGTCCATCATGCGCATGAAGATCCACAGCAATCTCACCAAGAAGAGAGTCACCTTCTTAATTATATCAATCTGGGCCATTGCTATTTTCATGGGTGCTGTTCCGACCCTGGGTTGGAACTGCCTCTGTGACATTACTGTCTGCTCATCCCTGGCACCCATTTACAGCAGAAGTTACCTGGTGTTCTGGAGTGTCTTAAACCTGGTTGTCTTCTTCATTATGGTGGTGGTTTACATTAGAATCTACATGTACGTCCAGAGGAAAACCAATGTCTTGTCATCACACACCAGCGGGTCCATTAGCCGGAGGAGAACCCCCGTGAAGCTTATGAAGACTGTCATGACTGTCTTAGGTAAGAGACTACAAACCATGGTGGGCAAGGCTGCAGTTCCAGTGAATTGGTTGGTGTTGGTTTGGTTTAGTTTTTATTTGAAACAAACCAACAAAAAAACTCCAACAAAAAAACAAAAATTGCTCAGCCCTCTTAACACAAAAAAACCTCCACTGAACTTGTAAGTCCTGGAGGCATCTAGACTTCTGTGTGCTTTAGGCAGTGAAATAGCTGTTGCACTATGCAGAAACATGAGGTAGAGGACTGGTCAGCATATGGAACAAAAGTGTAGGCGCCTTGTCACAAAACACAAATTGTGAAGGTACATTTTTTGTTTGTTTTTTGTTTGTTTGTTGGTTTGGGGTTTTTTCAGCAGGAAGATACAAAATCACTTTGGAGAAAAAAAGGTTGTGAAGGTTTATAATTATTACCCAGTAGAACATTTACAGCATAAAGTTTTTTAATATTTGCACAAGGCCATGAGCACTAATGTTGGATGTTGATAGTTTTCTTCGCACATCTTCCTCTTGGCTGTTTCCTGGACATAGAAACTTCTTCCCCCCAGAAATGCACCTTCCCTAGGGAAAGGAGAGAATGGCTGGTGGGTCTGTGCCTTTGATAGAGGTTTGCTTTTCAAGGGAAGGATTCGCCTTCATTCTGTGGATACTTCATGGTGCAAAATATTTTTAGATAATGATAGTACTAGCCTTAGTTCTCTAAATGAAACATGAGATTTACCCAGAGAGGAAATTCTGATGTAGTACACATTAGAGATGAAGAGAGATTGTGACTGATCCTTGGAACAAATACCTGCTGTAGTAGTCAATTTTCCCCAAGATTACTTGAATCTGAACAAGATGTGTCCTGGAAACCAGATATCGTGTGAGCAGGGCTCCAGCTGGAACTGGGGCGTGTGAGCAGGGCTCCAGGTGGAACTGGGGTTACACTGAGACATTTAGGAAGCTGGGCTCAAGTGGTGGTGGATTCTAAACCCACAAATATGGCTTTACTGCTCTAACAGCTGTTCTGAGGTTGGATGAGCCAATGAATAACCTGGGACACAGTTGTGTCATACTGCAACATGGTAGTGTTAGAGAGCTCTGGAAGAAAAGTGTAATTTTTTTGTGAAGGTAGGGCTTACCAGAGTAGGAAGTTCAAGCTGAGGACACTTTCTTCCCCTTGTAGTTTTTGGATGCTGTTAACACAGTCTGGTATCTGATTTTATTTTTCTTTATGAAGTAATAGTGCTGTGCTACACCTTTGTCTGCTAAATGATGTCTTAAAGAGCTTCAGAAGCCAAAATCTATTAAACTTCACAGTGCCTGACCTTGTAAACGAAAGTGGATTGGTAGTTCAAGCATGTACAAGGTTCTCACGCTTCTGTGTCTTCTGGAGTTGGCTTGTCTGCTGCCAGAGCCTTTTCCTTCTAAATCCTTTCCCAACTGTTCTTCTTTTGAGAGTCAATTTAGTGCTTGTTCCTGTCCACCTACCCTTGACTTGCAAGAGCAAGGTTTGATCTTTTTCCCCACCCAAGCTCTTGTGCCGTGAAACCTAAAACATGCACCTGGAAGGAGAAAATCCCTGCAGAAAACCTCTGCATGGCTCCAAATATGATCCTGCCCTAATGCACAGGGATGAGTAGACTGCTGTTAACTGCTGCATTGGAGACAGAAAGCAGAGCTCTTTTAAAAAGCAGTTCTTTGAGATTTCTGTTGAAGGCAGAACTGCACCCTGCAGCTGTGGGAGTTGGAGGGACAGGGATGGTGGCTGCCATTTGCCCATCCCTCGTGGTCCTTTAGCCTGTGGCAAGCATTTGGTGTTCTCTGTGACTATGCTGCTGTGTGGAAATAAACCCCACTTAAAATCTCATTTTGATGTTTTTTTTACTAGGGAGTGGGGCCTTAGGACTATGGGTTGATTTGAACTTCAGTATTAGCTTTCTCTTACAGCATATGGCTTTTCAGCCATGACATTGAACTATAATTCAGGCAGAACATTTAATGTTATTGTGTGTGGAGCCAGGCAAATTTAACTTAGCCAGAGTGCTACTTTATAAATCATAATTTTGTATATTTACTTTGCCAGTCAGAAACAAAACTGAAACAGAACCTGTTTCCAAGTAAGTTAAATCAGTGCTGGTCTTGCTGGGTGTACAGTCTACTTCAAGCTCATGGGTCAGAGGAAATGTATCTTGACATGTTCCTTCATATCAATTCTCCAAATATTGACTCTGAGGGGATTTTTATAACCATTTATTTGCAAGACTGAGAACTTATTTTTTAAACAGTTTGAAATATACTCTCCTGGCCAAGTCATTCAAGCACTGTGTGCAAAATGTATTAAAAAACAAATAGCTTGTTTTCTGGACTTTCCAATTACCACAGGAGTCACCAAGTGACCAAAGTGATTCTTCCAAAATTCTGCTTATAACCACTGATCCAAAAGCCTAGAGCTATATGCAGCATGTGGGTTTTGCCCAAAGCAATTATTTTTAATGGTATTTCCCAAAACATCTGAAAATGTTTTGGAGTACATGCCTGATATCATCTTAACTAAAAGCCCATTCCAAGATGCTGTGCTGGATAAAGCATAATAAACCCCAACATTCTTGTTCATGTGCTCTGTTGGTTCCATGGGAGATCCAGGACAAAATCCTTCTCCTCTGCTGCTGTGTGGAAGGAGGCTGTGTGTAGGTGGGTATTGCTGGCATGCTGCTCCTCCAGCTTCCTCCTGCTCCCTCCTTGGGAAGGCTGGGCTGTGGCTGGCTGCCCTTCCAGTGGAACATCCCTGTCCTCTCTGGGCATCCTCCTCCAGTGGCCCTACGGTTGAGAGTTGGAGGAATTGAGGTTTTAGTGTCATTTCATGGATTCCTGGTGACCACAGCTTCAGGTGGCTTTTGGCACCATCACTTGGGCTTAGAGGGTCCCTTCCAGAGGCTGGGAGTCAAGTTCCTGCCATCTGCATATTCCTGCCATAACCCCTAAAATAGTCCATTGTGGCATAGGAGCCATGTTCCTTTGGCACGTTGAACCACAGGGAGTTTTCTAGTTGGAACTGGAAGAGGCTAAAAATCCTCTTGGCTGGCCTTGTGGCATAATCCCAGCTCAGCCTGTGACTGTAGCTTTGAAGAAGAGTGGCAGCAGGTGTGTGGGTATGTGATTTTCAGGTGGTTGTCTATGTGGTAGCTCCTCCAAACCTGGCAGTGGGATTCCTGCTGAAATAGCAGCTTTGGAGGGGATGATTTACAGTTTCAGTGAATTTATAGTTTAATTGGTAACTTGCTGTTTTAACTTGGTCGCACATGTGGCATTGGCAGCTGGAACCTCCTGCGCTTTTTTTTTCTCTCAGTGTTGGCATGGTCAGGGACAACCTTGATGTGCAGGAATTTATGAAATTATGCCATTGAAGCATCAGTACTGCTTCCAGATCCACACCAATTAATTTTTAAACAGAGATGATGTAATATACAGGAAATTCCATGGTTAAATCTAATGGAAAATCCTCAAACTAACCTTGAGGCATTGTGACACCTGATCTCCCATAATCTGGTGGAAAGACTCCAAGTTGTTCTAATCTATGTGGCAGTCAGGCTGTATTTCATGTCACTTTCATGAATTTTAAAGAGTCACAGAAATAAAATTATTTTTGGAGTGTGGCACTTCGTCAGGGAGGGGACCTCCTATGGGATAAATATTCTGCAAACAAGAAAATTGCCAAAGGGCTGAGACTGAGGTATATTTTTATGCTTAACCATCGTTCCCTCTGAAAGCTTGGTGGTAAAAATAACAAAATCTGAGCAAGGCTGTGAGTCTGAGACGTGTCTCACTTTCATCTCTGTGGTGCTAAGAGCAAAATGTGGTTTTGCTCAGTCAAAGCAGCAGCCCAGAGAAAGCCTTATCCAGTGACTTGGACACTGTCACTGCATTGTCTCGTCCTTGTTTTTGGTTGTGGGAAATGTGTGGAGACATGCTTGCAGGTGTCTTTTATCTTCCCTTATTTTTGCAGCTGAAACCTTTTAGGATTTTCCTTGCATAGATAGACAGGGATACACCCTACAAGTTCATGGACTATTCCTGTCTGCAGTCTTGGGGTTTGTTTGAAGGAGAGATTTCTGTCTTTTGCTAAATGTGCCTTTTGGTGTCTCTTTCCTCTCCTGCTGTCTTCTATATCAGCATGGTTGCACCTTGCACGTTTTATGGTAAAAGTGGTTAAAGCACTTTCAGTGTCTGTTCTAAGGGAGGTTTGTTACCATCTCAGTTTCTGCGTGGAGCTGGTGGATTGGCAGCTTTGCCAGTGACCCTTGGTAGGTAGTGAAAGCTCTATGTCCAAATACTTGCTGAGACACTTAACTAGACACAATATTGTCTGGGTGGTTTTGTTACAGTGCTTGTTAAAACGGATGGGATTTGCTGGTGAACCCCAGGACAGCAAATCTGTGCAGTGTTTTCTCCACTGTAAATGATAAGAGAGAGCTGGTGCCCTGCTCACAATTGCTTACTCAGCATGCAGGAGCCAAACCAGTGTGTAGTACAGAGACTGAGCAGGGAAAACAAGTGTTGTGGTGGCAGCATGCAGCTCCCGATGCCAGTGGGCAATGGAGGAATGTTACTGATGTTAACCAGTATCTCAAAACTAACACCACGAAATTAGTACTTAGCATCACAAAAATCTTGGTGCAACAGAGTAGAAAACTCAGTTTCTGAAGAAAGTGGTCTCTTGCCTTTCTGTTCAGTATTGTCTAGAACAGAGTGAATCAGCTAAATTTTGTCTGTAGTCCAGGAGGACAAGGTTGCAGCAAGATCCACAATACCTTGTCCTAGATACATTTTTTCAGCAATCTTAGTGCTTGCTAAATCCAGTTAACATGCCATCATGGCCTGCCTGCCATATGGGCAATGTCCACTCCAGGCCTGGATGGGGAGAAGTGTCAGTGCTGCTGACAGCAGCCCGTGTGTGCAGCACAGCTACTGGGGTGCCCGAGGTGCTGCTGAGCACTGGCTCTGGCACTGCCTGCCTCCTGCTGTCATGCAGGATCCCTCCCCCTGCTGCCTTTCACAGCCAGGATATGGGAATATCAGCAGCTTTTAAAACATGAGGTGGACTTGCTTGTTCTACCAAAACTGTTGAGCAGAGACCTCAGAGAGCTTTTAGGCATGTAGATGCTACTATTTGTTGAAATTTTTTTTTCTAAGCTTCAAAATGGGGAAACTCTGCTGTGATAAGTGATTGGAATTTTCCCAGTACATTGTTCAAGCAGTGACTGCTGGGCAGAGTTGTAATTTTCTATTTCTGTAGGTCAGACAGCAATTGTGGCTTGTGCTAAGTTAGTATTATCATGCATATGGCTACAGCTTCCCTGGGCTCTGGGCAAGGGATCACGGGGTGCAGCGCAGCGGGGAGACCAAGGGGCAGAGATGGGGCAGTGCAGGGCCCCTCTCCAGCTTGTGGCCGAGGCCGCATTGGGTAGCGGCCTCCTACCCCCCTCCTACCCTCACTAACAGTGTGGGTGTGCAGGAGCACTGGGAAGGTGCAAATGCCATGTTGAACTTGCCTTTTAAGCTGTGGTTTTAATGCTTTCTTTGTACTGTGTTCAGTCTGTCTAAGATCTCTTGTATTCTCCCTTTAATTTTTGTTGCCTCTCTGGCAGAGTTTTTTCTTCCCCCATCACTATGTCCTTACTTCCTCATACTTTTTATGTTTTGTTTCTGGTTTTTTTTTTCCTGCCCCTTCATTTCTTCACTCTGACTGCTACATCCTTTGCTTTACCTTCACCAACTCGTCTATTTGTTTCCTCCTCTCTTTTCCTGTGTAACTAATTTTTTTTTTTCTCTGCAGCTGAATTACTGTGTCTCAGCATGCAGAGCCTGGGAGGAAGCAGTGGAAGGAGGTGGGCTCAGCTCGACAGAGGAGCCCACAGTGCTTGTGCATTGTAGGCAGTGGCATGCAACCTAGACTAGTTGTGGTGTCCCACCCAGGACGTGTGTAAATTATGTGACACCTTGTCTTATTAATTGGCACTGCAGAGTCAGCTGTAGGGTGGCAGGAGACTTGTCTCTTTGGATCATTTTATGGCAGTGGAAGTGAACCACCTGGTATCTTCTCCAGTCTTCATCTACATGAGAGAGATGACCAGAGGAAGTGTGTTCAAGTGCCAGTTCCCTGTTTTTAAATGTTCCAGAGCTCTTGTTTATTTATCAGCATGGATAAATCACTGTTGTGATGACCTTTTCCCATGTGTGTTTGAATTGATGCTGTCAGCAGCTCAGATTCATTCTCCCTGAAGCTTTCTGAGCACTGCTCTGCCTCCTGCTCTGTGCTTGGCAGAGGAGCTCTAGCAGATACAACCTTGCTACTGTCATTAGAATTTTTCCTCTCCTGCTTTAATTTTTTTTTTTTTCTTTTTTTTTTTTTTGGTGTAGAATTTTGACAAACTCAATACTCTTGTAAGATTTTAAACACTCCAAAAACCTAGAAGTTTGAAGTCAGGTTTAGTTTTCTTTTTATTGTCTCCCCTATTTCTAGGTGCCTTTGTTGTCTGCTGGACCCCTGGCCTGGTCGTCTTATTGCTTGATGGCCTGAACTGTACTGACTGTGGGATTCAGAATGTTAAAAGGTGGTTTCTCCTCCTGGCCCTGTTGAACTCTGTCATGAATCCAATAATTTATTCATACAAAGATGATGAGATGTGGGCTACCATGAAAAGGATGATTTGCTGCTCCTCTGAGGATAAGAGCCAGGAGAGACGCTCATCTCGGATCCCCTCAACAGTTCTCTGCAGGAGCACGGATATCTCTGGCCACTACATTGAAGATGGCATTATCCAAGGGACAATTTGTGGAAAAGGAGATCTTGGTGAGAAAGGAAACTCCTGAGCTATGCAAGAAACTGACTTGGCTGGAAAAGGAGAGGGGGAAGGGAGAGGTTTTGTAAGAGGAGATTGACTGGCAAAGCTAGTAAACAATATATCCACTTTGTTCCAGAGCCTCAACTCCAGTGTTAACAAAAGTTCTTATAAATAATTGCCTGATGGAAAAACACTTTGTAATGAAGAAAACTTTCTGTGCTGCCATCCTTTTTGTCTTTCAAGTACATGAAATTGTTTTTTCATGTGAATGGAATAAATACCTCTCAGAGACTTCTTGTGCATGGAAACAAAATGTAAGCAATGTGGAGAGACCCTCCTAAAGCTCCTACAGAGAGAAGAAACCTGCCTGACTGTGCAGGTTTGGCATTCATTGAGTATTTATGCCTTGAATAGTTTCTGCACATCTTGAGGAGGATTGTAGGCTTGGTTGGACAGAGTTGTGACCTGTTTTCTTGGTTTGTGAAGTTCATGAAATAGTCCATGCTTACCTCTTCTCCTCCTCCTCCTTATCTTGCTTTCAAAATAGGTAGTTTGATAGTTTATTAAAGCTATGCCAGGAACTTGGCTGCGATGAGAGACAGGTGTCAGTGTGTGTGAGTATGTCTGACCATGGGTGGTCCTGATCTGAGAGTACAGAAAGCACTAAAGCCATTATTTCTTCCATAGGGGGTGAATGCTGCAGGCAAAGACAGTGCACTCTGCTGCTGTTGTGTAGGCAGGCGTTGAGGGTGGATTAACAGAAAAGCAGCGAGGCTGTGCTCATTATGCTTATTTCTTCCCTAGATAACATCAAATGGGTGTGCTCGCTCCTCTTTACCTGCAGTGCCACCGAGAGAAATGAGATCCAAAATGCTAGTTTACAAGAGAACTTTTAAGGGAAGTTTAAATATCCGTATGTCCAGGTTCAATCAAGCTATTTAAAATGGACATTAATTTACAGCCAAAGAAAGTCTGAAAGCCATTTAAGCCCCTACCATAATACAGTATGCATTGATTGTAGGACCTTGTCTGGACCACGTTTAACCTCTGATTTGCAAACAGATCTTACTGGAACAGGTACTTGAGGAAGAGACCATGCAACAGCGAGTGATGGAGGGCTGTCAGCATTGTGACTAATCAAACCTAGTGCTGAGGCAGCCACAACCCAAACAGCTGGAGTTCTGACTTATGGACTTATGCTCTAACAGAGAGCCCAGCAATACAAAGCTTGGGGGTAAACTTCTTATATTTAAACTTTGAAATTAAAAACTGGATTATCGATTTCTCAGTACTCTGAAAAAGCTGGTTCATGCTGTCTCGTTTCAACAAGCAGTGAACTCTACTGTCATTTTAATTTCAAGAGGAGCTTCCTGTGTTGTCTCCTAGAGAAACTCTGATCCCCGGTATTACCAGAGGTTACTTTGAAAAGTTTTGAAAGTTTTGGCCACTTGGAATTATCAGAGAACAACACCCAGAGCCAACACCAAGGACATATTTTATGAAGCTGATAGATAAAGTTCAGCTGCGGTTTGGACAAATTCTTCCCTTGGTGCCACTTGCATATGGATATCTGGACTGTGTTGGTCAAAACAGAACCAGCCCTTGGCTCAAAGGCTGAGCAGAGGATTTGCAGAATGCACTGGGGGACTTCATAGCAGCCCTTAGCATACCTTACAAACACAAGGCCCTGTTCAGAGAGCTCTCCCATAACATGCATTATCTCGTAGGGATGTGGCCCAGTATTCGAGGTGGATGCTGTATTTGAGGAATGCTAAAAATGTTTACACATTTTTTGCTACTATAATGCAATTTTTAAAATTTTTTTTTTCTTTTTTTTTTTTTTTTTTTTTTTTTTTTTTTTTTTTTTTGGTCATAATTTTTTTTTTTTTTGTGCAGATACTACTTCACTGCTTTGGTGTTCTGAAAAGTGTGTAAATTGGTGCTTTGTAGAGGTGGTGGTGTGGTGGGTTGGGCCTGGCTGGAGACCAGGTGCCCACCAAAGCTGCTCCATCACTCCTCTCCTCAGCTGGACAGGGGAGAGAAAGTAAAACAAAAGGCTCATAGGTCAAGATAAGGATGGGGAGAGACTGATCACTAATTACAGACTTGACTAAAGGAAAAATTAAGTTATTACCAATCACATCAGGGTAGAATAATGGGAGATAAACCCAGATCTTAATACTTTCCTTCCATCCTCTGTTTTTCCTGGGCTTAGCTTTACTCCTGATTTTCTCTATCTCCATTCCACAATGGTGCAGGGGGACAGGGAATGTCATTGGTTCATCAGTCATTGCCATGCCTTCCTCCTCATGGTGAGGTTTCCTCACACTTCCCCTCTCCTTTGTGGGGTCCCTCCCGCAGGAGGCAGTTCTCAAATTTCTCCAACAGCGCGTGTCCCCCATGGAGTCAGTAGCCATCAAACCTGCTCCAGTGGGCTTTCCTTGTGCTCACAGCCTCCTTTGGGCATTCCCCTTCTCCAGCATGGGATCCTCCACAGGCTGCACAGGGGAAGCTCAGCTCTGGTGCCTGGAGAACCTCCTGCCCACCTTGGTGTTGGCACAGTTGCTTCTCTCACACATTTTCACCCTCCTCTTCAGCTGCAGTTGCACAGGTTTTTTTCATCTGTCTGAAATAGGTTATCCCAGAGCTGCTGCCACTGTTGCTGATGGACTCAGTTTTGGACAGGGGTGGGTCTGTCTTGGAGCCAGCTGGCATTGGCTCTGTCAGACGCAGGGAAGTTTCTGGTGTCTTCTCACAAAAGCTGCCCCTGTGTCCCCTGCCCCATGCCACTACAAAAGCCTTGCCCTGCAAACCCAGCCCAGGTGGCCTTGCAAAGGCACAGCATGCAAGCACCCTGTCCCTACGGCTACTGCAGTGCACAGTTTGTCTGAATTAGGCTGAAGCTCTGTATGCAATCCTAATAGAAAATAAAATGGTACTTCAGAATGAAAATCTTGTTTTTCTTCCTCTTTCATTGGTGTTTGAACAACGATGGGGAAATGTTGTTTCATCTTACTGTGGGTCCAGGGAGGGGGTTGTTTTAATAAAATGTTCCTATTTACTAGCAATACTAGCCAGTGTATTGCTTGGTTGAATCAGGTCCTGAAGAGAGCTTGGATGAAGATCTTGAGCATCTGCAGCAGGGGGAAAAAATTAGGTCTCTCCTGCAGAATTTGGGATTTAGGATGCAAAATAACTACCTGTGGATGATATTTTCAGGTAAGCAGGAAAAAGTGACTTCTGTGACAGGACTTCTGTGAAAGGTAAAGGACTTTGTTTTTTTTTTACAGCACCTCATCCAGTGGACTCCTGGTCTGGATTAAGGTCTGAGAGGTACTACCAATCATTCTGCTACAAGTAGGTGGGAGGGTTTGAGGTCTCTCAACCTTTCTGTTGTCTAATTAAAAAAAAAACCAAAAAACACACACAACAAAACAGAACAAAAACTTCCCAAAAGCCTTCAACAAAACAAACACTAGAAGCCTGCAAACTGGTACTTGAAGAATCTTTTCACTATTTGCAGTGACATGCCCTTTATTGCTTCAGGATGCTTTTCTTGGAAAAGCTCCCTCATGGTCTACTGCTATAAATTGCAATGTGACATGACTGGAAAAAGAAACTGATCTTGCATCAAACTTTCCTAAGAACTACTACAGCACAGGCTGTGCAGTGTTTCCAATATTAAGCTGTCTAAACATCTACCTACTCACAAGCAGGGAATTCCTTATTAACTCCATAAACATTTGTCAGAATAGTTTGTCTGAAGGAAACCATTAAAGCACTATTTATACTTGAGTAGAAAAAAAAATAATTACAAGAACAAAGGGCAGCTGGTGAAGGCAAGTTCTGCAGGGTTCCCTTGTTCCCTTTTTCACTGATACTCCAAAATAACTGTATCAGTTGACTTTTCTTGTGCCTGCTCCTATTTATCCGAGTCAGTGTGCATTGTGCTGGGGAAGGCTTTAGGGTGAACACTCACAGAAACCCCAGGACACAGGAGGCAGAGGAAGGAAAGGGAAGGGTTACCATTAAGTCAGATAGCTAAAAGATTCTGCATGTTCCCGGTGGTGCTGGAGGTCTTTCTGCATCTGAGAGCCTTAAGAGCTGCTGTATTGCAAGTAAGTAGCAAGCAGATACTTCTAAGACAACATTTTCATAGCAATTATGGTTTGAAAACCTTTGTGATATTCTCCTCTTCTTTTCTCTCTCCAGCTGCTCCCAAACCAAAGTTGCTTTTCCAGTTGATCGTTGGGTCCAGGAAGAAATGCTCCACAGCTTTTCCCAGGGCAAAGATGTATGATCTGTCCTCTGTGATTTGCTCTCCCATAAAGCCTATGTGGTCACGATCATTAGAGATGCTTTTCAGAGAACTGTTATTAAAAGCTGGGAACAATGAGGTTTTATTTTACACGATAGATCTTTTGAATCTTTCTGGATAAGCAGCTAGACTGATCATTGTTTAATAGCTGTGTGCGTGGGAGAGAAGTTTCCCTGGTATCTGTGCTGTCAGTTTGACCTAGGTGGTGTGGGTGATGAGTCCCTCTGGGACAGCAGCCACGTTGCTAAAGCTTAAGTGCCTCTAGACCACGACCCTTCCACTACTTTTGGGCTGGTTTGCCGTGACTGTTTTTCCCTCTGTATTGGTTTTTTATGAGCTTTTAAAAATATTTTTCAGTAATTCTTGCACACTTATGAAATACATCTGTATTTGTGCATATGATAGACATCTTGTGCATTTATTTGAACTTCAATAATTCCTGCAGCTATCTGATGGTGCCTTTCTCTGATCAGATCTTTATTTTATACTTATTTTTATATATTTTTTCCCTTAAAGTATCAGTGAACTATAGGAGCAATATTTCTGATATGATTCTTTCACAGTTTCAGTGAGCTCTGCATGAAGATTCTGCTGGTTAATGGAAGATGATAGGGGAAGGGGCCCTTGAAGCTTGTCCAATTTCTTTTGCTTTTTCTCTATGGTTCTGGCTACAGCCCACTGCCCAAGCAGATGTGGGGCAGGATTCGCCTTTGGTCCTGACCAAAGCAATGGCTGCTTGCAGGATTAGAGCAAAAAAAAAAGATAATATATGGAAATGTTTAAAAGAGGCAGGCAGGGAAATTCTGTAATTTATCCCAGCCTTTAGTTCTAATTAAATCACTTGAAAGAAGTGATACCACTTTCCCCCTTGCACCCACTCCTACTTATGCTGGCACAGCCATTTGTGAGACCATATTGTGAACTGTAGCAGGTCTGAAAAATAACCCTGGGTGTCACATTTTGCTAGTACTGACAGAAGATTTTTTTTTATTTGTCGTGAGCCAGCAGTTGTATTATTTCCTCTGCTTGCTATGTGGAGTCACACAGATGATTTTTTTTCTAGAAATCTTTTAAAAACACAGTCCCCCTTAAATGCTATACTTTGCAGTGACTAGGCATGCTTCTGTCAGGGAAAAAGAAAGAAAAATCCATCAGGAAATGAGGAATTAGGTCATGATAGTTTCTCCCCACCCACAACGTCTTTTGGAAGATAGGGAATTTAGACTCATATGCTTTCAGCCATTATTCAAAATATCCTGCTTATCTTTCAAGTACCATTTGGTCCCCAGCTTCTTTTTGTAGTATTGAGAGTGTTTTTTCATTGCAGCAGGCAGCAGCATCTGTTTTCTTCCAACCCACTGAGATGTGCTACATTGCAGCTCACAGGTATGCTATTGTGAATTGTCTTGTACGTGCATCCATGCATCTCCTCCTGTGTGGGCTGGAGGGAATCAATGTTTAAACTTCCCTGTGCTGCATTTACCACACACAGCTGTGGTAGGGACAGCTTTTTTCTGAACTTGCCTTTAATAAAATCCCAATTGTACACTTCAGATTCTGATATATGGCCCTGCCCTGTAAGAAAGTCAATATGCAGAATAAGAAAAGCACAAATCACTTGTTAATCTGTTCTCAGCAATAGCTGTATTTTAACTTCAATGTTAATTTCATTAAAATCATAGATGTGGCCTAACTTCTCTAAAAAAACTAAAAAAAGAAATAAACAAAATCTCCCCTTAAAAAGGCTATGGCAAACAAAGAAAACCCCACCAAGCCAAACATTATGCATATCTGTAGGCCAGGACTAAGTCAGCACACTTACCATCCCTGATCTTTAGATTCCCTGACTTGCTTTGAGATATATGAAATTAAGGAATTCTTGTTTCTGAGCACAAGTAATTGCTTAGGGGTTTGGTATGTGATCTCCTGAGGATGTACTTATCTAGACAGATTGTTTAGCTTTCCTCCTAAGGCTTCTGTGGAAGGTGGTGGGATACTAGCCTGGAGCATTGTTGTCTCACCCATTTTTGCATTTCATATGTGTAATAGTTAAGAATATATATCTACTGTATTTTCCCTAAATATTAAGATTCTTTTGCTTATGTTAAGGACTCTCACAGTTCTGTAGCATTAATTTTATCACTAGGTTCCATTTGTATTTATGCAAACAAGTGCTCGGTGTGTTGGCTTTACTTAGATTTCTGTTGCCAATATGCTCAGTTGCTAAAGGATGTCAAAATGCATGGAAGTGAGAAGGCTTGATCTCCAGAGATGGAAATGTTATTAATGCTTAAATGATTCTATTCAAATCCCAGTTAACGCATCAGTTGTTATGAATGTTAGTGTATTGGCTTGTGCAGCACACTCTGTGATACTGGGCTGGGATTTTCCCACAGGTATCAACGAGTTAATTTCATTAGAAATGTAAGGGTTTGGGACTGTAGGGATAAAGGGCTGGTGAACGGCAAACTTGCAGTTGCTCACCCCCATGCTTTAACTCTGAGCAGTGACACTGCTGCCAGTGGCCCCTTTTCTGTGAAAGGAGCCCTGTGAGGGCTGGCAGTTGTAAGGTGAAGACTTTTAATGGTGTGGTTTAGATGGAAAGTCCCTGCTGTATGGGGAGCCATCCTTACAGAAAGAGGCTGGCTGACAAACACGCCAGCCCCTCTCAGATACAATTACCGATTTTAAGAGGAAACATTTGTGCCCATACTCACAAATTTACCATATTGGATTATGTCCCAAATTTGACCCACATTCTTTTGTCCTATTTTCTCCTTTACAATCTCTTTGCAGAGTCCATGTAATTTTTTGTGTGTTCTGCTTTGTTCTTCAAAGCACAGCTTAAACCACGCTTCTCTCTAAACAGATAAATTCCAGAAGTATTGAGTCCTAGAGCAACCCTTCAATTTCACAGACCAGAGAGCCACAAAAAGAAATAAAGATGGTTGAGCAGAGATTTTAGTCTTGAGTTTTTGCAAGATCAGAATACAAAAAACAACAAAAATAGTTATGCCTGCATGTATTAGTTAAAGATGTTGGAGAAAAATACTTTGTCAAAAGAAAAGGAAACCCTGAGCTTATGGGTTGAAACTGATTTTCGCAGTTGAAATGTGAGTTAGAAGTTCTAAACTTTTAATTTGTAAATTTTCTGGACAACAGACATAAAGACATCTTGTTTTCTAGTTGGTTTCTCTGAACTGGATAGAGGATGCTGTGTGCATTCAGCTCCTTCCCAGCATGAGGGGATCCAGGCAGGAGGGAGATCTCCTGAACCCCTTCCCCACCTAAGCCCATGTTTCTGTCTTCATGGGCGCCAGGAGCTTTGCTGATTCACAGAAACAAAGCCAAGCCCAAGGATGGAGGAACTTCTGCAGAATACAGTGTGAGCTCTGGCTGGAGATGTTCTGTTGAGTGCTTGTGCCTCTTGTCCCCAGTGGTGGCTGAGATTGCACCATGCTCCTTTCAGCCAGTCAACCCAAAAGTTGATTAGAAGAGGTGCCAGGGAGGAGATAAAACTCGGATTTGGTATGAGCAGCCCATCCTCCCCTGAGGCAGTCAGACCGAATATTTTGACTTGCTACAATAATTTCCTGTGGGCTGATAATCACTGATTCCATACAAATGGTAGTAACAGGCTCCATCAGGAGCTGTCCTGAAGGGCTGTTGATTCATTTAATCCCACAATGAAGATTGAGTGAGCTATTATTTCGAAAGGCAAGCTGGATCCAGCGTGTATTTGTATCAACACACCAGAGATGACACAACCAGTGCCTCACCCAGCCCAGCAAAGTGGATTTTTACAAATGTTTTATTTGGTCTCCGTGTTTGGCTGGGAAACAACAACGCTCTTTTGATGTGTTGTTTCTATGAACACTACACTAAAAACATTCTCTGTGAGAGGGTGGCACTGCTGTGTTCTGCTCACTTGATTTCTGTGCACCTCCCTTCTGCATGCATTCTAGTGGGAGATGTCACTGTGAGAATAAGGACCTGGGGCTTCTGGAGTTGCCACAGTGACTGGGACTGCTTGCCCACCAAATGCAGCTGGGATCTCCTTACAGTTCCTGCCACATTTTGGAAGCAGTGAGGAGAGCCTGTGGGTGGTCTTGCCGAAGGAGTCCTGGTGGTCCTGGTCAGACAAGGTGCAGCAGCTGGTTCCCGTGCGCTCTGCGCAGGTTCCTTGGGACGGCCGTCCTTGGAGAGCCCATGGCCACTCGGGCATCTTTCCAGGTATGAGGTTTAAATTTTTGCCCCTTTAGTTTTTAAGGAACATTTTTGACATTGTCAAAGTTGAAGCAACTGGAGTTTCTTTGATCTAGGAGTGAAGTTGACTCAGCTTTGCTTTGCCTGGTTTTATTTAAAGACCATGACTCCTACTTCTGAAACATTACTCATGAATGCTGTTATTGCATTATCTGCTTTTCCATCTGTTAGATGCCATGGCCCCAGCAGTACAAATACTATAACAGTAGCAGCTGTCAAAGGTCTATTTAGGCATCTTCAAAAAGCAGTAAAACCTGATACCACTGAAGATAAGCCAAGTTTTATTACAATAAAGTTTTCTTTGGGTTTGATTTTGGAAGTGTGGCTACTTAGAGCACCTCTGGAATTTTACTTTTGATAGGAGGGAGGTTGCACTTATCTATTATTTTAAGTACAATTATTTGCTTTTTCCTGGTTTAAAAATTGTTTGTGTTATTGTTTATAACCCATGTACAAATATATAGCCCTGTGTTATAGCTGCCCTCAGTGCTCTGTTTGGTTGCTTCCCAGCACTGGGAGTTCATATAGGATAAAAAAGGATCACTTGAGCCAAACCCGTGTCTGATCTTCTGGGTAATCCCCATGACTTCATGACAAATCAAAAGTCAGGAGATGGTCTGAACCAAGTCCTGCTTATCACTTAGAAATGTCAAATTACAATTCTGTAGTGAATATTGCATTTAAAAATGAGTGTTAATTGGAGCAAAAAATTAACCGTGTTCAGGCTAATTGAGTAGATCTGACGACTCCTTGAAGACAGGTGTCCCATTAATAAGTATTGCCTAATGGACTGCAGCTCCTTCAGAAGCCTCACAGTCCAGACCAGGCACAAGGAAACAACCAAAGAGTTCTGCAACGCTGCTGCTCCACGATGCTGCACACAGACAAGCTGCGTGTCTGCAGGAGGCCTGGGCACCCTGTCCCTGGTCCTGGCTGTTCTTACACCCCTTTCCATAGGCTCAGCACCTGCTGGTCCTTCAGCCAATCTGGAGAATTGCAGGAGAGCACAATTCTTCCAGCCATAGCCCAGAAGGGACGGGGGCAATGATATAATGCTACTCTTGGGGTTAGGTCTACCCCAACAAGCAGTCACAGAGATGAGTGGTGCCCTACAGCAGCTGCACATTCCAGGAGAGCTGGAAGACACAGCAGCAGTGCTCCTAACCTCCCTGGCATTTCATGGGCATCTCCCTGCTCATGGCTATGGATGCCAAAAAAATACACTGGAGAAATGCATGTTTTAGGGCTAAAACCAGAAAAGCGAAGCAGTTTTGCCAGGGCTCAGGCTCTTCTTGGTGGTAGCAACTGCAGTTTGCAATCTGTCAGGTGAGGTGGCTGGTTTCTTTCCCTGACAGTGCATCCTCGGTGCTGCCATAGGGCAGCCGGTAGGAGCCACTCTGGGAGGTAGCACGGCACGTTCCCTGCAGGGTACACAGCACTCCTGGTCCCCTCCTCCCCATTGCCTGGAGCCTGCCAGGCCAGCCCAGCACCTTGGCGGCATCACTGTGTAGTGCCTGCTGGCCATGTGCCACCCCAAGGGCTCCCTCACCACCCTGGGGACTGCACAGAGCTGATGGTGCCCAGACCTTGGAAGCCCCTCACCAGGAACGGTGCAGGGGGGTGACGGGGCAGTTTAGGGAGAGGGCAGGCAGAGAAGTGTAAAGATGGGGTTGTTGATAAGGCTCCAACCACCAAACCGGTCTGGAACCGTGTGATTTGGCACAGTGCAGGGAGCTGTAGCTAACAACACAAAAGATGAATAATTGCAGGTCATGGCATCCATTCTCCGAATTTAAAAATGATTAAGCTCTTGGTAAGGGCAGGCAGCTGCAGGTTCTGGCTGCCTTTGTCCCCCCAGCCATGGTTAACATGGCCCTGTGGTCTGGCTGGCGAGCAGGCACCTCTCCTCCTGCAGCTGCACCCTTCTCCCAGAGCGGGGCTGCTGCAGGGCCTCGCTGTGCCCCTCCTGCCCTCGTCATCCCACAGGGCTGGGCACGGTGTGAATGCCAAGGGCTCTTCTCCTGCCCTGCAGCTCTCCACCCGCATCAGTGGAGGTGATGTAAGCTGTGACACGGGGTAAGTCACAGCCACTGCATGGGCCCGTCTCAAGGAGGTGGAAACAAAAGGGGCAGGAAAGAAACATCGGCTCCAAACAGGCACATCCAGCCCCGTGCTCTGCTGCTGCCTTGAGTCCTGTCCCAGGCCACAGAGACAGGGCTCTGGAGGGATTCATGGGCTAATGGGCCTGCCTAAACTCAGTTTAGTTCTGTATTTAATAACAATGGATATGTTTAGTTAAAGCGTAGTAGCTAATAAATGGGAGCAAGGAGGTTTTTATAATGTTGTTGAAGGGAAAGCAAAACTAAAAGGGTTGGCATCTAATTAGAAAACTGTAACCTATATAGAACTATATCTTACCAGGATTTTCTTATCTAATTTTACATTCTCTTGGTCCTTGAGAGGCACCACATGTGCCTTCAAGTGAATGTGTCCCTGGAAAAAAAACAGTAGGTACTGTGAGTCCCTGCAGAGGGCTTGCAGGGAAATACCGAAGATACTGCTAGTTAGTGTAAAAACGTTGACTTTGGAGCTGCTGCTGTTTGTTTTGAGCTAGGAGCCTGTGTGAGTTCTGCCATCAGTCTGCAGGTACAGTGCTTTAGGACAATTCATGTGGCACTTCAAAGTCTGAATCCTGTGAGCAGGAGGCTGAAAATAAAACAGGAGAAAACGAATCCACCAATGTTTGCAGAATGGTCCTTTCCTCTGATTGCTGACTGTCTTTTAGTCCCTTCCTTGTTGGAGTGTAAATGTCTACCAGCTCCTTTCAGAGTCATGGCATTGCTGACCCAGGAAAAGTAATTATTTTCTTTTGTCTTCCAATTCTTTTTCCCCATTTCACCAAGCAACCCTTTAAGAGCCCCCTTACTGTCTGTGCATCTGCTTTTAATCTGCCTTTGCTGCAAAGCCTGCAGAGCTGCCCTCCAGATAATTCTTTACAGTAACAAGGGATGGTGCACAGACCTTCAGCACCATCAGTCATGGGATGAAGTGAAGTCTGGGACGGTGAAGAAGGCTCAAGATTGCTTAGCATGGGGTGGGGGGTTTGAATGATGGAGCAGCAGTTTCAAGTCAAGGGTGAAAGGAGTGCATTACAGCAGACTTGGAGTAGGCTGGTATTTATCTGCCACATGCTTTGTAGAAGTGGGGGATACCTCAAGCAACAGCATCTGTACACTGGCTATCAAAGTGCAACTTGACATTACACAAAACTCATAAGAAAGTTTATTTAAAGTGCTCTGTGATGCACACAAGGCTTGAACAAGCTATGAGTTTCTCTTGAGTGTTCCTTGAGAGAGGAACCTTCTGTATGAGATTATGGCCACATCTTCCAAGCACTGCTGCTGTTGCATTTGGCTTTCTCTGGGGAAAGTTGACTGGGCAGTTGCATTTCTGTTTACAATGAAAGTAAAGCAAAAAAGAAAGATAACACCAAAACTAATGAACAAACAAACAAACAAGAGAAAGAATCAGGTGCAAAAATAAAAAGGACTATCACAAAAAGCAATCATTGAAACATACTGGGTCACAAACTAGATATAAGCCCTAAGTTCTGGAGTGTTGCAAGTAGAGAAAAAAAAAAAAAGAGATTTGTTCTGAGACTTGCTAGTGGGATGACTGCACCAGCAGCAGGGGAGCTTGGTCCAGGCCCGCCACACCCATGGCAGATCACATCCAGGACATTGGGCTGAACATTCTGGACACACTGAGAGGTGCCCAGCAGACAGCAACACACCTGGCAGTTGCAGAAAGTCTGAAATAACTGAGCTGGAGACTAGACCTTTCTCATTAGAGAGTATAAGCAACAATAATGAGTGTTTCAAAGAGAGATGAGTTGGAGCCTCAGGTGTGGTTAGGTGCATCTCAAACATAGCAACCTTAGGTTTCATCCAGTCCTGTGGTCTGGGATCTTCCTGTGTTATTGCAGCTGAACTGGGGTTTTAAAATTTTCATTGTTCTTGTTTTGCAGGATGGAGTGGAGGAAGGCAGGCTGGCAGCCACAGCATAAGACCTTACACCACAGCTCCCAGACCCCGTTACTCATTCCACTGTAGGTCCTGAGCAGCATTATCTGCATTTAATAATCTTAAGATTCCTGGGCTTCTTGAAGGGGTTAACAGCCAAACTCTTTCCTGAAATGGGCTGAGGTCTCTGTGCCAGTGGAACTAAAGATCTGCTAAGTAATATTATGTTGCTGTTAAGGCAGCAGGAGGGATAAACTATCCTGGCTCATATATAAATATTTGCACTTCCAAACAGGAGCAAGGGTAACTGAAGAAAAATGTGAAAGACTCATGTTGATACTGCTGTTTTTTGAAGTTTGCTGTCCTGCAATGAAATACCTCTTAAATAATTCTATGGCAACCACAGCGTAACAAATCCCACAAGACCTTCTGGTCAGTTACTTTGACCAGCACCAGAATGCAGGTTGGTCATGAAATCTCGATAGCTGCTGGTGTGTTAGCCAAAGCACAAGTCTGCAGGAAGTGGGTCCTGCTTCTTTCTTTTCCCAGTTTAAGGAAATAGAAGATGTAATATACCAGGCAGTTACAGCAGGAGAGATACAGAAATAACCTGCTTTATTACTAAAAAATAGCTCTGAGCATCTGAGTACTAGGCCACTCAGTAATTAAAAATCACCTTAGAACCATGAAGCAAGCTGTGCCCTTCACACTCCCATTTCAGACAAAACAATTACAGAAAACAACTTAAAACAGACACTAAAACCAGCAGACATCCAGTTAATAACCGTAGGGTACATTAGGCACATTAGGGAACATTA
>VWZN01017390.1:454324-470013 GCA_013396955.1 Regulus satrapa | reverse complement strand
CTCCACAAATTAAAGTCTGACTTTTTTTTTTTTTTTTTTTTTTTTTGGCCTAAAGAAATAACGTAGTTTATGAGCCTTTCCTCTTCAGGGCTGAACGTGCTGCAGACATCCGGTTATTAACATAGGGTACATTAGGCACATTAGGGGTACATTAGGAAACAAGAGCTTTGCCTGTTTATTTGCAATTTTCTCTTGCATAAAGAAATAACATAGTTTGTGAGCCTCTCTTCTTCAGGGCTGATCATGCTGCTGGTGGAAGGCTGAGATGGGAAATCAGCAGAGGTTCATGGATGGCAGTAGCAAATCCTGTGGAAAAAGCAAAGGCAGAGTTGTTAAGGATCATCTTCTCAGAACCAGGACTGGGAATGGTGAACCCTGGAGCATCCTCCTCCTTTACCAACATGTTGTAGGTGGGTGAGATGGGGTATAATGCGATGACTCTACACAGAACATCCTGGAAGGAGAGGGTACCAGGGCAGGAAACCCTTCCTGCACAGCAGGAGAATGAGGGTGCTGTGGCCTGAGTGGTGCAGAGCTTCTTGCTGCTCTCCACAGTCATGGTGAGAAGGGGCTGGTTTCGCCAACCAAGGGAAATGCAACTGCTCTAGGAGATTAAAACAGGCAGAGGGTGAGTAGGACCTATGAACCACCATCAATTCTGAGGCAGAACTGTTCCTGGCAGTGTATTTCCAAGGACTTTATTTGATTTAATTTTACATGAAAATGCCCCTCTCATTGATATTTTCTGCTTTCCTCGGGAGGTTTGGTTCATTAGGTCAATTAGTGCAATTAGGGATTCAACACAGCAGACCACTTCAAAAATATCAGTCCACAGGGCATCCCAGTGACAGCTGATGTGGCTTTTCTCTTACTCCACCAAAAAAGCTGTAGGAAAAACAATAGGAATGTCCAAGCATGTCCTTTCCTGGAGAAACTTCCTTTTGCCATGAAAAAGCAAGGTTGTTGATGTGGTGCTGCAGTCTGATGGCAAAGCAGAGCTTACCAGGCTCTGTGCTTCAGCTGGGCTGTGCAGCAGAGCATCCCAGGGCCCAACCCCTGTTGTGTCTCCCAGCCCTCACATCCTGGGGATGGAGCTAGGATGGTCTGGAAGCAGAACATATACAAACAGCTGGAGGAACTGAGGGGTTCATCATGGCCTTGTAGTCCCTAAAATGTGCTTGTGGGTCTGGCAACACACACAGCTGTCTGCTGGAGACGGTGGATGTCTATCATGAGCCACATCCTACCAGATCTGCTCTTGGAGAACAGGGGTCCTGGGAGTGAATCTGGAGTCAAGTTTCAGCCTCCATTATGCATCACTTTTCTTTTCTCAAAACCTGGAATGCAGCTGGTCAGGATGTGGGGCTGTTCTGACACTATTTCAACCAAGGTGCAAGCCAGAACTGAGTTATTTCTTGCTGTGTGCATTTGGAAGAGGCTCATTCTCCACGTTGTCCTACTAGTAATCTGCTGAATCAGAGGATAGTCAATGCAATGAGAGGAAAATCACTTGTCAGGGAAAGAGTGATGGCATATGCTAAAGCTGTTATGAGAATTTTGCCTGGCTTTGCACAACTAGTTTCTGTTTGATAATGTGGGAGATGATCAAGATCCACTTTTAGATTTCAGTACGGAATTATCTAAGACAGCAACTCCTAATGTCAGTGGGAAATGAGCCTATTTACGCTAGACAGAATTTGGGCATGGCAGACCAGAACAGCCATATGTTGCTGTATATTGTATGGAGCAGTATTATGTCACATTCCCATGTACTTTTCTAGTTAGTTCCCTACAATTCAATATGCTCAAAGTAGAAGCAGGCTCTGCCGTGTTTCGAGAACTTGTGCAAGCAGCAAATCCTGTTAGGAGAATAAAGCTGCCTAACCCATGGATTGCTTGTTGCGTGCTCGGCACCATCAACCACTGCTCTGCCACGGCAGCTGGGGAAGGTGCGAGGTGCCAGAAGCGTTTTGGCACAGAGCAATGCCATCAGAGCTCCTGGCCAGCATTCAGAGCGCTGCAGCCACTGCCCCTGGGCGACCACCTGGCCCCTGCCGTGGATGAGTGTTTCAGTGGGAGATGAGGCTGAAGGGAATGCACAGCTCCACCGAGCTGCCACGTTTTACAGCTTGGTGAGTTATGTTAGGGCTTGGCAGGTTTCCTCTTGTGTTAATATGCAGGGCAGTCAGCTAGGGCAGCTGTTTGGCTTCCAGGAAGGGAAGGACATTCCCCTGCCTCTGGAATGGCTCCAAGGGCCACAGCTACATGCAGCTGCTGTTCTGCCTGCAAAGAGTGTGTGCAGGGCATGTACCTTTCGAAAGGCTGTACTGGCTCTCCCATTAGTTGAACACTTAGGAATTTTCCAGAGGTTTGAGTATTTTTCTCATACAAACTTTAATTGCACAAATTCTTCCTGAGACCATTTGTCTCATCCTATCCAAAATCTATTCAATCTACTGTCAGTCTTCAGATTCTAGCTTAATAAACCTGGCCAAACAACTACCCCTTGCACTCTGAATGCACAGTGTTACATGGGCTGTCATCCCCTGCCAAAGGCTGTGAGCAAGTCAGAGCTGAAGAGCAACAGAAAAAGCACTTACTTTAAACAAACAAACAGACAAACCAAAGAAAGAATCAGGTCAAGTTTCTACTGCAAAGGCTGGGTCTATAACTAAAGTGCAGATATTGGAACTTGCTAGAAAATAAACACTCCTACAAAGACTTCTTTTAATAAATCTTTAAAAAGCTAAATTGTACAATAATACACACTCCCAGTCAATTAATAGGATATTTACTTTTCTATTTCATTTAGTTAAAAGCCTGGAGTGGAAACTAATTCCTACAGCTGTGTGGATTGTCATCTACCATGTGCTGCACAGGAGCCAAACACGAGAGCCTTCTGACAACTTTTCAGATGGTTGCATCTCACGTTGCCATAGAAATGGACCTGAGCTCACTGAAAGTGAATAATGGACTCTAAAATCACCACTCCTCCTATTGAAAAAATGCTGGGGGGACCTTAGGTAGTAGTAGTAGTAAGAATAATAATGTCTCAGCTTGTGGAATATTGGTCTTGGTTGGTTTTATTTTGTAGAATTGTTATGCTCACGTTTGTGTTTAAATTATCTGGTCAAGTATAACCCTTCCATTTGCACAGTGCTGCACAGTGAGATGCCGTTCAGAGCCAGCAACAGGGAG
This sequence comes from Regulus satrapa, assembly GCA_013396955.1. NCBI lineage: Eukaryota > Metazoa > Chordata > Aves > Passeriformes > Regulidae > Regulus > Regulus satrapa. The sequence continues at coordinate 466,815 of VWZN01017390.1, read as the reverse complement.
AGCATCACTAAGAAAATGGAACTGAGAGAAGGATTGTCTACCTAACCAGGCATATGGACCTGACAACTGACCTTTTCTTTTATCATGTCTGTCCTGTTGCACAACCATTTTCCATTAGTCCACAAATGTTTGCTTGATCCACTGCCATTACAGTATATGATAAAGTTCAATATTGTTATGTCCCACATTAATGTCCTTTCACTCTGCTGTGTTCAGCAATCTTCAGCTTTGCCCTAGTTTCACCGTGTTCTCAATTGTACTGAAAATGTTTGCCTCTAGCATCATAGTAACATCTTACTAATCAAACAATACTGGCAAGGAAAATTTTGCTATGCAGATAAACTTGACCATGAGAATTTAAACTGTAAAAAAATCAAGCTTTTAGGGAAAAATTGTAGTCACAGGGTGAATTGCAGGGCTGCAAACAATGAAAGTAAGAGTTGGAGGCCATCTTCTCACCTATGGTTTTGTGGAAAAATCTTCTACACTTAGCAAGAGTCCTGCAAAAACAAAGTGCTTATATGCCCATTTTAATCTTGAAACATTTTAATAGGTTGCTTTCATGTTATTTAACTTTACTGAATTAGCAGAAGGGTACTCTTTTCCTTTTATATTAGCTCTAGAGAAACAGCACTGTCCACCAGAAACTAGCATTGCTTTTTTTATTACTGTAGCATATCAAGATATGATGTTGAAATTAGTTTAAATCTGACTCTTGAGCATATCAATATATTGTAGCAAATTGAGGTATACACTTTCAATTCCTGGAAAAACCTGGCTCCCTTGAGCTGCAATCACCATACATTGAAATACTGCTGAAATGAAGACTATGTATGTACTCTCTACCTTAATTTGTAATCTTGTGTCATGCTCATTTTTATTTACTGATCAGCTGATTTGTGGGTAGATTCATGGCATTTCAGGCTATTTGCTTTCAACATGTTCTTTGCCAATCCTCTGCCAATTAAAGAGAAAATTCTGTAACCATTTCAATCCGTTTCCCAAATCTGACTTGCCTCCTTATGGTGCCTAACAGCACTCCTCAGAATATTCCCAAGCCTGTGCAGAGCATTCCTGCTGTATCTCTTTAAAAGACGCCTGAACTTGGTTGATTAGAGTCAGAAGAGCTCTGTGGCAGAGATGGGGTTTGCACATTCAGAGGGGAGGCTGGTGGTGACGGAAGCTAACACTTCTGCAGTAAAAGTCATTAGGCATGCAGCCAAATTCTGATTTTATAATCTTCCTCTAGGCCATGCTTGTGAGATTCAGGGTTCTTTTAATGATATTGTTTCTTTCAAGTAGATTTTATAGGAAGAGGATTGCTCTGTTTTCCTTCGGTGACTACTTTTTCAGAGGCTGAGAGGTCAAGTAAAAGATCTCTGGTGGTTACTTAATTTCTGCATAACCTTCTCCCACCCATTATTGTGTGGGGTTCATATTTTAGAATTAGGGTTGTGACAGGGAGAGCTGAGCTGGTGCAGGCTGCCACTTGCAGAAGAGGAAGTTCTCTAAGTCACTCTCCACTTCAGCTACTGTTTACAGCCCCTGCCAAACCTGCACATGGCCTCTTGATGCTCAGAGACACGGAGTGCCTGTCCACTGAGGAACGCACAGGGCAAGGGTGATCTCCACATGGGACAGTCCATACAGAGTTCTAGGAAGATATTTAATAAAATTTGTCTTTCAGCATGATCTGAAAACTGCATGCCCTTTTCCTCACATTAGCTCCCAGTTTCTGTTTAGATGAAGTTGGGGCAGATGTCCCACTGACTTCAAAGCAGCAAAGTCTTGGCGTTTAGAGGAAAATCAATATGAAGAATAGTGATGCAATATAAACACTTCTGTTATAAATGCATAATGTAAATAACAGTCTTTCATAGCATTTATTTAAATCCCCAGGCACTGGTGGAAAATAGGTCTCCAAATAACCTAAATAGTTTGGCACATTTAGCCCTCAGCCCTTACTACAAATATTGGTAGTGTTTCAAAGAATGCATTTTTAAGTGAGCAATAAAAAGCAATTAGGCATGTAATTGTTGTTTTAGAGATTTAATCCAATTCTCACTGCAGTCAGTGGGAGTCTACAATCACGTCAATGGGGACTGAATTGGGACCTTACACATTTGAAGGCAGGGAGGGACAAACAGGGGAACAGGCAAACCTGAACCAAATCAGAATTGGGATTTTCATAAGCCTAAATAAAATGCATAAAACATTTGAGATAGAAGACATCCTTTTGATGGGCAGAAAGCATCTACTAACCACAACTGAAGATTTCCCCCCTCCTCTCCATACAATGCCCCTCCTATCACTTGACTGCCATATGATTAAACTATAGATTAGTAAACTTTTCTGAACTTCTCAAAGAAGGTAACTCAGTTTTTCTCTGTCAGATGTCACACCAGCTAATTATAATTAATTGTATTTCTGTATTTGCCAAGTAGCACAAATGCTGTTAAGACAATGCCTGAAATGGATAAACACTATAGAACTGATATTTGACATACTTAGGATAGACATGAATGCTATCAACAAAGGCAGATGGAAAGCTTCAACATATTTTATGCTATTATTTTCACTGAAAGTAAAAACTGTATTTATTTTTTAAGGTGGGAATTGGAAAGATATCCTGTTCAGGACATCTGCAATTAGTTGTGAGAATCATGGATGGTATATCAATATCTACACTGCAGAAATATGAATTCAAGCTATTAAGCATTTTGTTTTGCTTTTGGCTAATGTGCAAATATATTATGACTATCAAGTTGCACAGCTTAAAACCAAGTTATTTGTTTGAATCTTTAAACTTATGAGGATTTTATCTGATGGGAAAAAAGATTATGCTTGTTGCAAGACCTTAGTGTAATTTTATTGCCTTTTCCCCCTAGGTGTCACAGGACCTCATCTACAGAATTTCGTTTCCTGCAGGACTTAGACTGCAGCCAAATATTTTGTCATTACTGAGTCAGGGTTAGGTTCATTGCTTTGGCTGAAATCTAAATGGAGTAAACAAAAAATGGATGTAAATGGGCTACTCGGAGTTCTGGTGGAGAGAACACCTCCTTTCCTTTAGAGCAGGAAGAGAGGCAATGAGCAGTAAGATGATCAGCCTGGTGTGAATGGAAGCTCTCCATCCACAGTTGAGAGATGAGATTCTAAAACCAAATAGGAAATCATATTATCTTAAAACATTATTTTAGTCTAGGAAGTAGGTATAAAGCTACAATAACACATTTTCCTCATAGTGAAATGCTAGTAAGGAGACATGATGCAGCTGACTTCAGTGACACTACAAAATAAGTTTCCAAGGATTTATAGAAACCTAAGTATTACTTCTGGTGATTTATAAAGCTGCACACAGACCTTCCTCCAGACAGCCAGAGGAACCAAACACAGAAGACAGCTGCAATGATGTATTACTCTTTGTTTGACCTCGTTCATCACAAGAACAGGGCCTTTCGATCAAATGTTTTTGCATCAAGGCCAACTCTGCCCTCCTTACAGTTACTTGCCAACTGCAATAGGGCCTTGGAGAATGAACATTTTAACTATGGGACTTCAGAAAATGTATTTTGCTCTTCCTACAGCAATGCAAATACACTCCATTTTCACAGAAAAGTAGTATCTACCACCATTAAAAAAAGAAACAAAGCAATCAAGGACAGACTATAAAGTATATGAGCAGATCACAGTATCCCAATGAGACCCTGGAGAGGCAGGGCTTTGAATTCGCTGATTGACCACTGGATGCCACTATTGTTCCACTGAAATTAAGTGTAGTGTTGTCATATTCTGACTGGCTTACTGTCTCAAAGAGAGGGGTTCAAATTACACTGGTATGTGCAATTTTCCTTAGAAAAGAAGCAATTAAATTTGAAATTATTAATGCCTTTTACTGTGTTTAGAAATTTTATTTTTCTCCTGGCTCAGAGCTGGGGAGATTCCCTGCAGGAATCACAGCACCAGTCTCTCCCTTTGAAGGCCCTGACAGGCTACCTCCATGTTTTGACTAAAGAGAAGCAATTCCAAATCCACGTCATGTAGAATATTTAGGCATTATTCAGGAAAAAAAGAAGAGATGAATGACCTAACAGTAGCTTCCAAAAATTCAGAGACCTGAAGTGGGGGGATGGTCATGATGCTGTTGTTCCCAGCTGGCAGAGGCTGCAGGGTGCTCAGAGCCTGTCTGTAACAAGTTCAGCACTGGATGTCAGAGATACATTAAGATTAGAAGACAACAATAATATTGTGAAATTTTCTCTACATGAGTGAGTCTGGGTTATCCTGCTTTTAAGATCTCTTTACTGATTTTAACATTTGAAATTGTATATATATGTATTTGAAGCCAGATCAGTTCTGCCTGTCTGCAGAATCACGGGACATGGATTGCTGCATTTCTCACCATTTGTGTGTCCAGCTTGTCAAGACCTGTGACCTTTGGAAGTCCACGGGGAAACCCTGCAGCTCCCAGGACAAGGAGCAGTGCTGGGATGCTCCCATGAGTGCTCTGCAGCCTTCCCCCTTGAGAGGGCTTTCCTTTCACCAGGAAAACACAGAGAGATAAACACAGGGTGTAGCACTGCCCCAAAGCCTCCACACACTCGCATCCCATGACACTGGATCTGCGGGCTATCTCATGCTGATGTTTTCCATCATTAAATTCCTACTTGAGCTGGCACCAAGCCCTGCTTTAGTAATAGAAAGTGCGAGCAACAATACTGCTTGTGAGCCCCTCTGCTCCCAGCTTTTCCTTGTGCAAGTTCTCCACGTATCAGCACCATTCATCCCTCACTGCCTGTGCCATGGATCCATAGTGTGGATTTTTCTCATTTCCAGGAGATAACTCTGTCAGGAAGGAATAGACATTCTCCTCTTAACTGCTCTACTTCATATTCCAGAGGCAGTCACCTCTTCAGCAAGGGGTGAAGAAAACAACTGCAGGTAGTAATGTCTTAAATCCTCTGCTCTAAAACTCTGTACTAAATCAGGAAATTATATTACATGCTGGTACCTCACTGTACAACTAAAAATAATTTTTTCCTTTTCCTCCTTTTCCTGCAGATAGTATAAGAGGGAAATAGAGATGGGTTTTTTTTCCTTATGAAACCCATACACATTCCTTCTATTGGCAATTTTGCACACAAACACATACACAATACTAGAAGTTTGAAATGAAAATCAAGACTGCTTTATTCTAGCTGAGGAATCTCTAACCTAATTTTTCAACTGCCTTTCAAAATCCAACTGGTGTGCTTAAGTCACCAGGGAAAGGTAACTGCCAGCTATGTGTATACATAGCCAAAAATAACAGCATAATTTATGACTGAACTTAAAACAAATCACCGTGATTTTTTCTTTTGCAGTTTTCAGCAGTTCAAGTGATTTCAATATGACAACAAGCCTTCCCCACCATGCTTCGTGATCAGTTTTATTTGAAAAAAATGCCCCTTTTATTAATCATGGATTCCTTTTATGCTCCAATGCAGATGTTTAAAAATATTTCTTTGGTTTCAGTTCAAAAGGGCATTATTTAAATATTTTTAAATCCAATTGTACAACACAGAATACCAGATTTCATTCAAAAGGAACCTGATATAACAATAATCATTATCATCTAAGTGTTCTAGAGCACATCACAGCCTGGACAATGACTGCAGAAGTGCATAAGAGAGTTGTTACCATGCTCACAGCATGCAAGATTAGATGTTTCTGCAGATATTTAAAGAAATAACCTAAGCTTATGGAGTGGATTATTCAGGACTTCCCTGGAATGCAATTTCTGATAACAATTGTACAAAAATTATTTCACTCAATGACATTTTAAAACTTTTTTTTTTTTAAGCAGTTCACTTTATTTCCTCAAATAACAGAAAACTTTCTTCAAATATTACCTTAGAGACTGGTAAAAAGAAGTAACTCATCACTGTCCTTCCAGTTCTGGACAGAGTTATTGTAGCAGCTGTATTTATCGTGTCTAGACTGTGTGTACCAGTGAATGAGAAGTGTCTTTGTACAGGCTTCAGATCAAGAGCTAAAGAGAAACCAACTCACATTACCAAGACTTTCTTATTACCTTTAAACACTTGTTATTAAAAAATATTTTCTTCAGTTTTGGTTTGGCCTTTGCATTTCTGCTGCAGGCACAGCGTGCAAGAGGCAGGCCAGCTCTCTGTAGAGACAGCATGTCTGGGCAAAGATAAAGGAGAGATTCTGCTCACTTCCATACTGTTGTCCCTCAAATTTATTTTAAACCGTAAGTATTTGATTCTATTTTTAAGATATTAACTTGAATATTGCATTTTTGCTAAAGAGTTTCCTTTCAGCTGATAATCTGTCTCAGAATTTCATTTTTTTTTTCTCCCTAGTGCAAGTGATGGCACTTGTGCATATGAGGTTTAAGTTGTACATAGGCACCTGAGCATCAGCACTCACCAGACTGAAAATGACAGAGGATCACATACACAATCGTTTCCTAAATTATTGCTGATCCTGAAAGAAAAAAAAGAAAAGATTTTGATTTAAGTGTCCTTAACTCACCCCAGCTCAGATTATACTCAGGTGGAGTGACACAAAGCACCTCTCTTGGAAAGGCATTGTTCAAAACTAGTTGCAGCTGAGAATGCTTAAAAACTGGAGTATCAGTGTGTTCTATGCAGATAACTGCAGTTTAATGGCTCTGCAAGCTAATCAGATATCAGCTAAAGAGACAGGATTGAAATTATTACATCCTCCTGCTTTTCTAACATTTCATGTTGCTTTGTGGGCATCAGACTGAAAGGACAGTGCTGTGGTGAAATATGATTCTAGGAAATTTATCTTAAATATTTCACTGTATCATTGATAGTAGCACTGGGTAAAAGCTTTTAATTCTTCTTTTCACAGTCAATAAATTATGCTACAGTAAATTTTCTCATGGAAGGAGAAGGTTTGGTATTTGCATGCAGTGTCCTGGTAGCTCTGAGGCCTGTGCTGCTTCATAGGACTGAAAAACAAATGGTTTTTCAAACTCAGCTGAGTGTGTCAGGGGCATATTTTTATTAAAATGTAATGTTCTAATGATCTGAAATTGGAACTAAGAAAATAAATTGAAGCCCCTGGTTATGGAATGGATTTCCCTAAAGTACACTTAATACTTTGGTGCCTTATTTCCCACATGTTTAAAATTAACATCACTCCTGCTTCCTTTTCTCTGATAACTCTTCAGAGTTTGGGCTTGTGTGTTTATTTTGGGGTGCTTTACTATGACATAGATTTGTTTATTTTCTGACAGTAAAAAAAAAAAAAAGTCTTGTTTTCATGACTGGTGAGAGATCAGACAAACCACACAGTGTTTCTGCAGACACCAAACTAACACACCGCATTCACTGCTTTCCTCTGAAATCCCATTTTGCTACTTTTCACAAGCTGTGGGAGCTTATCTTCATTTCCCTGATGCTACCTTTGGCTCTTTCTCCTTTACAAACACAATACTACAATTTCAAACGCTTTTGAGTACCTTAGTGTTTGGCAATGGCAACAACTATTTGCACAACTATTTCAGCAGCTGGTCTTCAGCAGTTAGATGCACAAGATTCAGTGATATTTAGGCCTGCCTATAGTGATATTTCAGAAGAGTGAGAGGCTGAGCAAATTTTTGTGAAGCTTTTTCAGATGGAGATTGAAGCAGACATGCAAAATATTGCACATATTCTCCAAAGATGATTTATGTGTAGTACAGGATAGGGTGGGAAGGAGAACAGCTGTTTCATGGCATGAGTTGCTATAGCTACTAACATCAAAATTTGTCATGAAATATCTGCATCACTGAAACTCTTCAACACAGTTCAACTAAATGGCATTGTCTGTTCTGCTTTTGACTTCATGGAAGAGGTCCCTTGAACTACTATCAGTCTGAATAATTTCAGAAGGGAACCTGAGTTGCTGCAGGCATTGTAGCCATTTGATGTTTTATCTTCCTCCAAAGGTCTTTGAGGTAAAGTTAGTGAAAGCTTACCTGGCCCCTGCCTCACAAAATGGAAGAAAACATTGAGTGCCTATTGTACCCATATCCTCTGTGGAGATATTTAACTGAGGGAAATATCTGCTCCCATCTTTAGTCAGAATTAAGGCTGGAGAGAGAGAAACGTGGTTGTAGTTCCCTGAAAGGGATTAGTAGACAATGCCTCATTGACATTAAAATTGAGGAGTCCCATTCCTCTCCCTCTTCCTTCTTTTCTCTCTCTTCTATCCTAGATTGTTTTGTACTTGCTCTAGCATATTTGGAACACCCTGTGAGCCAATTCACTCGCTAAGCTGCTGGAACTCTAGCCCAACCAAAAAACTAAAATAAATAGAATTAATGAGCTGAACTGATTCAGATGAGGGTGCAATAAAAACCAGGGCCTGTGCAAAAGCATAACTAGGTAGACAATTTTGGGGAGGAGCAGTGAAATAGTGGCAGTCTGTGTTTTAGCTGGCATCTCGTCACTCACCCTGAGGCAGTCTTGTACAAAGGTTTTGGCTGTGGTTTCTTTTCTGTGGAGTCAGCATCCTTTTTGTGTTGCACCCACTTGGATTCCCGAAGCTTAGTTTGTTTTCTGTGGCTTTGGCTCAGCACAAAGACTCGTTACTCTGACAGGTAAGAACACCATCTCATCTGGGAATATTTTTGTGACTGTTGGTGTCCTTTGTCAAATTCCCTGGGAAAGATAGGCATCTTTCTGTCTGCTTTTTAACCTAAAAGGCATTAGTCTGAAATTTCACAAGTACAGGAGCAGAGGAAACTTTCAGCCAGAAGTTGAATGTCTTTTAAATACTGAACCAAAGTGACTCTCATGTTGTGGGACACTGGGGGAGAGGAGGGAATGGATCACACAGGTGGCCTTAAGAATGTTAAGTCCTGTAACCCGCTGTGGGTCTCCACATCTTTGGAGCCTTCAATGGGCTCCAGAGACATCTGTTAAGATCACTGCATGACTGGAGCTTCTAACGTGTGAGCTGGAACTGAGAGCAGACCTTGAAGCGCTTACTAGCAGAGAGCACAACCCACAGACTGGCTTATGAGGTTATTTTTATGCATCTCCACAAAGAGCCATGAAAGCCCTATGAGCTGGGCTTTGTCGAGATGCAGTTCTTACACCAAGAGACAATAAAGGAGTCACAGGCTGCCACCGGCCTATTGCATAACCGGATCAGACATTTTAATGAGCTTCTGCTAGCCCAGGCTTCGTCAGCCCTGCTGATTTGTAATCAAGCTGGACACTGCTATAGAAACCACTCCAGCAAACAGCGCTTCTGAATGTACTTAAGAAGATGAGTTTGAATTGAAATGCAAACAAACTGTGGATCAGTCCCCGTCTTTCTGAATTGTAGGTGCCTGTTGTCTTACTCTCTGTTTGTGCTACGGTTTAATCCAGCTTGAATTTAAGTTTTGAGATGTATTTTGTATATTTCACTTCATAAAGCAGTTTCCTCTGGTAATTTTTTCCCATTATAATGCTTAATCCAAATTTTTAGCAAATAATTACAAAGAAGCAATTATAAATACATCCTCAAGATTTTTTTTAAGCAGTTCACTTTAAATTATTAGAGAAAGTATATATAAAGTATGCTTATAAAAAAATTGAACTACAATTATTTTTGAGGCTAACAGTCTATGATGGAGCAAAACAGCTATGAAATAATGCAAGTTGTTTGTTTTTAAACTGAATTATTAAAAAAAATAATAAAAGGAGACTCCAGATAATTCAGTTGATTAGACTCAAGCAAGCCCAAGTAAAGAAGGAAAAAACTGTTTAAGGAGTTATTCTTGAAATTTGGGTTATTGTTAAAGACCTGACATCTGCTACAGGATATTTACAATATTACTCAAGAGAGTACAGGAAATAGTTGATGTTATCCTTTACTGCATCACTTAGGACCCCAGGCTTCCAAAGACACCATCCTTTATCTATCCCAAAACCCTCCTGGTATGAATCATTTTAGAAAGCTGTGTTTTACTTCTCACCACAGTTTACTAAGGGTAGGTTATACAAATAGGTGCATTATCATGAAGGACTGTATCGAACTACCTTTTTTCATAAGGTAAAATTTCCTGATACTTTTTCCTGAATGCATCCCACAAAGACTTTTCCTTTCCTGGCCAGCCTTTTAAAAAAACATAAACCAAACCCGATCCATGATGCACAGCAGAGTGCTTGGGGAGTTCTCCTTTGAATAGCATCAACTTCAGGAACAGCTGCTAAGATCAAATGGACAAAGGGAATTCGGCACCACCCATGCCTGTATTATGTTTTAAAGCTTCAGGAGCTTAATCCTTCCTGTGAACAAGGTCTGTTGTCCCACTCGCCATTACCACTAATATATTCTGTGTAACTCTGCTTCCTCCTTGGAGTGCACCTGTGGCAAAGCTACAGTATAAAGGTCCAAAGTCTCTGCATTAACCTGAGTGATAAAATGAAAGTTTTCTTCTGTGCTTGGAGGAATGATTTCTCTTAACTCAAATTGGAAAAAAAAAACCAAAAAAACAACCCCCAAAAACCAACCAACAAACAAATTTTAAAAAAACCCTCAAAACCCAAACGTGTTTAGTGCTTTTGCAAAGGTACCAAAAGCCAAAACAATAATTTCAAATGGTGTTTCTGCAAGCTGACAGAATGTCCTTCTGACACAGCAGAAATAGTTAGTTTACTTGCCCCATATTCTTTTTCACCTGCCTGGAGAGGTCTGCTCACAAATAAGAGAAATAGCTTTATTTCCAATATGTATGGCAGGAGTATATTTTCCCCCTGGAAGTTTAATTTTGTTGGCTTTGAAAGGCTGATTTTGACCTTACTCAGCACTTTTCCATTCTTAAGCTGACCTTTGAGAACCAGAAATGCTGAGTGAAAGAGAATCTGGAAGCAGGGCAAGCAATGGGTGAGAGATGTAGGGAGGTTTATCACAGCTGTGTTTGTGGCAGGAAAACCTAAAAGCCCATTTTCATTTGCAGTTCCATCCCTTGCTGCACACAGAGCATTGTGACCCGAACAGTAAAAATGCTAATGTACTACTTTGTGTCCTATGTTACCACTTTCTTATACTGAAAATACTCAGAGAATAAGTAAAATTTGTCACCTTGGGTGAACAACTGAATTTAATAAAGGGTATGTAACTACAATCTATTAAAAATAAATATTTTATATCCTAATTGCTGTTATTTATTAATGTTATTATTAATCTGTGGTGGTGTCTTTCCAGTCACAATGGTCATTCTGTTGACTGCATTATAACCCACTTTGCTGTCAGTACTTTTTTGTTGTTGTTTGTTTCTTGATCTGGTTTATAACATCTTAGCTTTTGAAGACAAAATAGCAAGAATAATCATCAATCTCTTCCTCTCATCAAAAACCAGGAAATAAAGTGTCCCAAGAAATTTACTAGATTGGAAAGCTGATGTTATTTTATTAGCAGTACTCGATGCCTGTGGATTTCTCCTCAAAGCATTCATGAAGAGCAACCTAACAGGCCAGGTTATATCCGCAGAACTAATGCATATTCATCACATTTCTACTACATATTCATTACATTTCCTGAATTGACATGTAAATGCTAATTATTTCCATTAACTTATTTGAATTTGAGGTCTTTTGAGAATCTTTGGTGGTTGTTTTTGAACACCCCATGCCTCAAAATTTCCCTTTTATGGTCCTGGATTTTCTGATGTATCTCCTTTCCCTGAGATCACTTTGTTTAATGCTTGTGATTACTTGCACTGAATCCTCCAACAAATTAAATGTAAATCCTCCTCAAAGCTAAATGTAATGTAAAGAGAATATTGAGAAGAGAATATTGTTCTGGTGACCTCATCCTACTTTTAAAAATACCACAATAGGTTAAGGTTGATAATATTGAAAATTGTTGTTTATTAACCTAGAAATACATTAGGATGAAAATGTCAAATTTTGAAAGGCAACATGTCCCATACTAATCGGTGTGACATTGGAAAGTGTAATTGATGTTCTCTGGGCAATAGAGCTTGTGCCAGGCGGGCTATCTTGGTGCTCTTTCACCATCACTCCCAGCCACAGAGAAGGCTGTCAGATCTTCCACAGGGAGGCATTTTTGTGACTTGGGACTGGGAGAACAACCCATTGAGCTGTAGAGAGGGACTTGGGGATTCTTGCGGATGAAAAGCTGGATGAGCCAACCCAGAGGGCCAACCCTGTCCCGGGCTGTATCCAACAGGTTCAGGGAGGGGATCCTCCATCTCTGCTCCCGTGAGCTCCGGTGTCCTCAGCACAAGAACGGTGTTGGCCTGGGAGAGCAGGTCCAGAGCAGAGCACGAAGATGCTCAGAGAGCCGGGGCTGTTGAGCCTCGGGGCAAACATCACCACACCTTCCCGTTCCTGAAGAGAGCCTTTAAAAGAGACAGGGCGGCTTTCACACCGGCAGCGAGCGATGGCTCCAGGGCCCGGGCGGTGGCGGCTCCAGGGCTCGGGCGGTGTTGGCTCCAGGGCCCGGGCGGTGTTGGC
>VWZN01017390.1:418255-448994 GCA_013396955.1 Regulus satrapa | reverse complement strand
GACGGTGCACCAGTAAGATATCTTCAAAACTTGGTGTTTCTTTGGACACCGTATTCTGTGCTTTGTCATTTGATTAAGATTTTTACTATCTCTGTGTTCTCAAGGGACCTTAGGGATAACAAAATACTCCCCCTCATCCCTTCCTGTCTTTCCCTGTCCAAATGATTATTTTTTTTTCCACAGTGATAAAAATACAAGGTTTCAGTGTCAGAAATTTAGAAGTTGCTTAGCCGAAGTGTGTTTATTGGAACATTAGCAAGGGGCTAGGGAAGAACATCCCTGTGTTCTAAAATCTACTGAATCTGTCTAAAACAAACTTCAGACTTTGGAACAGAGTATTGGTTGAAACAAAGGAGCCTTATTTTCTGTCAGGTGGAAAGTTTGTTTCCCTGCAGTATCATTGTTCCTGTAACAGCTGATGGGTTGTGCTGTCCAAATCTTTAACATCCAAGCTGGATTTAAAGTTTCCAGCAGAGAGAGATAACTAATGCTATTATGTGCCTTCTTACTGTGTGGTGGAGGTGGGGTGAGGGGACAGTCAGTTTGTCCTTTCTTTGGAAGGGATGGTTTCCCTTTGGTTTCCAGAGGGACAGTGCTGTACTGAGAGGCTGTGCCAACAGCCTCTCCTGTTTGTTTCCTTCAACAATTTTGGGTTTTCTGCAAGGAAGCAAGGAACTTGCTAGGGAAAGGCAATACTAGTAAATGTATAAGTTAATTTAAATAGTTAAATATTATTTATTTAAAGTTCCTTCGCCCTCTGCTAATATATCCTCTGTAACATCTCTTTAAGTAATAATCCCATTTAGACAGACATATGTTAAAACTTCATATGAGTTTACAGTAATAAAATTGCTTCCTGGTTATATATGGAAGGAAAAAAATATTTGCCTTGCGCTGTTTTCTCTGATGTACATCAACAGAAACAGCTAGTTAACTAGAGTGTGAGTCTGTATTTTCATGTGTGCATGGCATTTTGGCTTTAGTTAATGGCTTACAAGACAGTTAAAGGCTAAATATAGATAGATCCATCATTTTTACAGTACACTCTTTGCTGTGTTTACCGGGTTCTAAATTTAGTGTAACAAAGTAGAAAAAATTCACGTGGTTCAAGTTCAGCAGTCGCTCTCCTGTGCTGTCTTTAACCTTCTAGCTGTATTAGCTGCTTTTGTTAATCTAAAATGCTCTTGCTATTTTAGGAGATGCCTACGTAACACACGTTGCCAGCAATTGTACTAAATACTTTGCTGCTGAACCAGTTGCTCAGGTACCCAGCCTGTCTCTGTTGCTATGGGAGATTGGAAGTCTATTACTGTGCCGGTGCTGTCATCAGGTAAACGGGAAATATTTTGTCTCTTGTAGTTGATTTGCTGATTTTACCAGCGATGCTGTAGCAGCTCAAGGGAGAGACTGGAGTTTTGTGCACGATATATTGGAATAGTTAAATAGCATGGTAAATAATACAAACAGTGCTTTGTCTTGGCTTGAGTCCTTACAGACCTGCTAATGTAATATACTGTGCTTGCACATGTATGGAAAGGTTAGGAACTTGCAATCACACTTTATTTTTCATAATCATGCCTATCAGTGTATCTTGTGTTTTCAAAGATTTCTTAACTTTTTTTTACTTCCTAAATTTGTCAAAGGTGTAAATATTTTCTTGCCTATTTCTGCCTAGTGTAAGAATAAATTACAGCATAAGCTTTTATTAAGTGTATATAATAATACCATACATTCTGTAAGATTTTTACTGAATGCATGTCTCTTGCTCCTGTGTTGTAGTAAGTCAATAAAAAGGGAGTGTGGTCAGCTCATTCTTGGTGGATGAGAAATTTGAAAGGTGCAATGCTTTAGTGTTACTGAGTCTCTATTTTCAGTGGAAGTTTCTTTTTGATATATATTGTAAATTGTTTAATTTAATTCTAGATCAAATGCTGAGCTCTAGAATCTAAATTTCTGTAAATAATAATGTGAGTACATAAGGGTTTGATTTTGTGATGTGTTAAAATAATAGCTGATTGTGTTAAAATATTAGCTGATTTCTTCTTAATGTTTAACTTTTAGATAGCAAAAATATATTTTCATATACCTCAGAAAGAAAGAGATCGCCTACAAGCATGAACTCACAAGTGCTACGCTTGTCACTGCCTTCGTCCAGAAACATGCACAGCTTTTTCAGTGCCTTCTGCACAGAAGAGAATCTTGAACAGAGTATATCCTATATTGATAGGGTAAGCCAGCTCTTTCTGTTTAATGGATATTGTCACCTGCACACAATCAATTGTGGTAAAAAAGATTGACTGATTAAGAAGGCTTTTTCCTCAGTGCCCAGAAGCTGAAGTTGTTGGGAAATAAGATTCAGGTTTTCCCTTTCATATAGGATTTCACCTGATACTGTTTCTGTCTTTTGGAGAATGGTGGGAGATTGATCCAGTTATTGATCTCATTTTCCTTCCCTCCCCCCTTGTCTTTTACCAGGAATTAACAACATTGGGCTTTCCTTCCATTTATGCGGAGTCCAAAGGAAAAGAATTAAATTTAGTATCTATCATAAATTGTATGAATGAATTGCTTGTACGGCAGCACAAGAACCTTCGAGCTCAGGAAGAAGTAGAAATGCAGCATCTGAAACTGGGAAGTGATATGGATCACTTACAGAACTGCTATGCTAAGTTAAAGGTAGAAAACAAGATAATTCCACTAGAATTATGCAGCNGCAGAGTTTTTATTAGTGTTTTTCCATATAATTAGCTTTTTCCATGTGTTTTTTTTTATTTCCTACTACAAAGACTCTTTGTAAGAATTGCTCAGAAACTCTTTTTCAAACCAGAAGTTACTAAGCTTCATTTTATCACAGGATAAACACATGCTCAAGGCCAGTCCCTGTGGAGTAGCTGATATTTTTGAAGTTCCTGTGTGCACTTGTATGTGCAGTCATATTAGAAAAGACTTGAATTTCTCTTAATTCTGTCAAGAAAAAAAATATTAGAGAAAATATTTCAGTAAATGATTGGGTGCTTTTTTAGGTTTGCATTTCACTAGAGTTGGTTGGCACTATCTCCTTGAAATACTGCTGTAGTATTTCAAAATCATAGCAGCCCTTTTGCTGAGACTGGTCATTGATGTAGAAGGATTTTGATGACATTGAAAGTAATCTGTAACTGCACTGATTTTTATACAAACCCTATAAAATGTTAGGTTCTACAACACTCTAGTTTCTTTCCCTAGATGAATAAGGGAGAGAGGGAAATCTTTTCAGTACTATGTGAATACCAGGGCATTTAATTTGGCTGTCAGCACGTGAGGTTTCTCATGTAGATTCTTTCAGATATCATGCAGCAACCCCCTTGACTTCCCCTATTGTGTTACCTGTATTTCACTGTGGCTTGTTTAGAGGTTCTTGTTGCTTAAATATATCTACACATTTGTACCTCACTATGCATGTGAAGGAGAAGCTTGTATATAGTATTTGGCTGTCATTCAAGCTGCCAATTTCAGGTCTGAGTCTTATTCGTGGACAAAGCTTTCTAAAATGTTAATTTTCATTGTCTTTTACAATGACAATCTGTCTAGCCTTCTCTGTATCTGTGAAATGTTCCATTTGTATTGTTATGGTCACAATCTTTGTAAATCTGTTAGTTGTACCCTTGATTATTCAACAGAAAAACTGTAGTTCCAAATTCATACAGGTTGCTTAGTATTCACCTTACTCACTGTACAGATATGCCTACAGGATCCTGACTCCGTGAAAAAGTCCTAACTATAAAAGATAATACCTGTTAAATACCAAACCATATCTCAAGTGAGGTGGTTTGGAAGTTTGGTTAACATGGCTTGTTTGTTTTGGTTGGTTGGGTTTTTTTTAAATCTTATGATTAATTCCTACTGATACTGAACTATCAACACTTTTTCTAGGAGCAGTTGGAATTATCTAAAAGGGAAATAGTTGGGCTTCAGGAAAGAGACAGACAACTGCAAAGCAAGAACAGAAATTTGCACCAGTTACTTAAAAATGAAAAGGATGAAGTGAGTTGTTTTGTACATTAACACAAGTTATCATATAGATATTGAAGTGTTTTTTTGGCACAGAGTCTTGTAATTGCTCATTTTGAATGTGTTGTTTTGTTGGTAAATGTTGTCTTTCAAGGTGACTGGCACGTTACACATGCATAAATAGGTTCTGTAAGGGATAGGTCCAAGCTACAGCAACAGTAGAGAGTCCTGCAGAAATGCAGATGTGCAGTTTTCTGAGATTTTCTGTACAACTTTATCTTAGAATGTTCAAATATATCAAAAAGTAAGAGGGGCAACAGGATTCAGCCACTTAAACATTTGTGTATAGAGGCTTTTGGTGTTTTCTTGTTATATTGTAGAGGGAAACAAAAGACCGATAAGAAGGGGGGGAGCCCAGCTCAATACTTCAATCTAATTAAACTTAAATCTTGAAACAGTCAAGATCAGAAAACAGTTTGAGATTATGCCTTCTTTTGGGATTTTTTTTTTCCCCTGTATGCTCCTTCCCTAGCATTGTACTTCACATGGCTCCTTTGTTTTTGTGAACATGACTCTTCCAAGTTTCTGTGAATGTTCTGTGTTCGTAAACATATTCATACAGTTGGGAATCACAGTACTAACTGTACATAGTGAACTTCCTAAAGTTCCAGCTTAAGATATCGAATGTGCTGTATGTCAGTAAGGTTAAATCAGAAAACTTTAAAAAGCCCCAAACAAAATAACCTTAGGAATCAATAGTACATGTCCAAAATTTGCTTTATGCTGTTTGAATGTCCTTTTTGACCAAATGGAATAGTCTGTCTTTCAATGTCCTGCTGTCCCAAGGAACAGGAGTTAGTTTTTTTTAGTGTAAACCTAACAAGTATGCTGTAGAATTGGAGTAAACCTAGGTCATGAACATGAATTACTGAAATTAAATATAAATCTTTCTCTGCTCTGTTCATTAAAGGCAATGTGTCTTATCAGAACATGAATTCAGTTGTACTTATGAGGAATTATAGTATTATAACCTGCTGCTTATGATGGTTTCTGCTGAAACTACCTCTCCTGAGATCAGAATCCATGGGGTGGAAGAGCTCTTCTGATTCCTTTGGTCACTTCCTTTCACCAGTAGTACAGTATAATAGAAGTTCTGTTTTGCCTCATGTGTTTTGGTTTTCTGAAGAAATTTATGTTTATACTTTAGTTGAAGAAACTAAAAGAAAAGCCTTTTCTGACATTGCTTTTAGGTTCAGAAGTTACAGAATATAATTTCTAGTAGAGCTATACAATACAATCATGATATGAAGAGGAAAGAGAGAGAATATAACAAATTAAAGGAACGCTTACATCAGTTAGTCATGAATAAAAAGGACAAAAAGATAGGTAAGTAGCTCTTTGAATTTCACCACAGCAAAATTAGCATATTCTGTATGTTAACCAGAGCTAATTGTAAGCCTTTTTATCATTAAAGGCAGTGTGGCCCGCTTGCAGATTTTATTTGGGTATTAGAATGTTAAAGAAAAGATGCAATATTTCATGTTAACTGACTGTGTAAGACTTTTCTTCTATTGTGTTCCATAGGATCACTTACCAAGCATAAACCTAATGCTGACATTCACCAAATGAAGTGGGTTTGTTTTTTTTTTTCTTTCCTTACTAAGGAAAATTTATTCCTAGGATTCCATAAGAATCAATGCCTATGCTAGAGCCATCTCTCCTCTATTTTCTTGCTATTGTTGCTATCACAACATTTTGGATAATGTCAGAAACACTGAATTGTTCCAAGCAGTTGCCATCAGGAAGGCACACTTCCTGAGTGAGCCTTTTTTTCTGGAGATACTACACTCTGCTTGTGGATAGCACAAATAATGAGAGCTTTGAGAGGAAGTACACGGCAGTTGTACCATCCGATGCTCTGTGGAATAAGGAGAAACCAGATCTCCTTTATCATATGTTGTACAGCCAAAAAGTGTCCAAGACACACTCATCTGTGCTATTACCATAAATATAGTTTTCTGTGAAAAACAGCTGGAAATGGGTATTGCTAGGTATTAAAAAAGTACCTTTTTGTTCATATATCTGGCCTTAAAGAATTTACCTATTTCCAGTGGAAGGGGAGTCCTGCTCTTGTCCACCTGCCACCCCCAAACTCAGCTGTTTGCCAGCTGTAGTGCACATTTTAGTAAGCTCATTTACTAAACCGGAAGAAAACTATTCCTGTTGTTGCCAAAATGGTTCTCCGCTGACTTGCTGACTTTGTTTTCTGAAAGTCCTTGTGGTTAAGCCAAACCAGGTTAGGACACAGTAGGAGAAACACCTATTTTGGCTGCAGGAAATCTTTAGATATCAGTTCAGTAAGCTCTAGAAACTTCATCCTGAGGTCAGTAAAACTTAAGCTTTCTTGACTTCAGGTGGCTAGTACTAGTTCAGGTATCAGTGAGGTGAAAATAGTGTGTTAAAACCTAGTTACTGTTTGCTTGATAGCTAACTAGCTTGGACCACTAATCTGTAGTCCTATGTTTGGTCTGGGTTTTTGTGGTTGGTGTGGTTGCGTTTTGGGTTTTTTTAATTTTTTTTTTATTCAAGTGTGGGTGGAGAAGTTTTTGTTTTGAGGAATACCTTATGAAACACTAGTAAGTTCCTTACCCTCATCGGAGATAAAACTGGCATTATTGCCAGAGTGAGTGTAGAGTTGATACATTGATATAAAGGTTGAAATAGGGATGAAGGTGTCATTAAGAAATGCATAAAAAAAGATAAGACAGGATGAGAATACATCCTTCTGAGTTCCCAAACTCAAACACTTACTTTTTTCTTTGACTATGGTTTCTGGTTTTTTGGGTTTTTCTTTTCTTTAAACAATGTCATATGAGTCTGAAGATTGAGTGGAATATTTGAGTAATGTGGTCTTTTTATAATAACTAAATATAAATGTGATTTCATCTAAATCTTTATCTATTTGCATATTGTTTCACACTTTGAAATATCCTTTTCATTTGTAGCTATGGAAGTTCTAAATTGTGTTGGTAGAGCTGATGGGAAGAGAGGTGCATGGAGGACTGATAAGACAGAAGCCAGGTAGTTGTCTTAGAACAACATTAATTGAAGCATGTGTTATGGCTGTTATGTTGTTACTGTAAGATTATTTCTTCCAGAAATGAAGAAGAAATGTACAAAGTTCTGTTAACTGATTATGAACAACGCCAAAAACAGCTTTTACTGGAAAACGCTGAGCTAAAGAAAGTTCTTCAGCAAATGAAGAAAGATATTATTTCACTTCTTCCACCACAGAAACAAAAACCTAAAGAAAGATCTGAAGATGGGCTGGTAAGTATTCTTCAGTTAAAACAAAATCTCCATAGTAGTTCGGTGTAGTCCTGGAGTAATTTGGTCGTTATTAAAAAATGAGCAAATCACTTCTGAGAGTTGCAGTGGCTTGCACATTATGTACTTGGTGTGTAATCCATCCATATTTAAATATTCTGCTCTCTGTGAACCATACATGGTGTATTCTTTCCAGTAAGTCTATGAAAAGCTTGAAATATTCTTTGAATTTAAATGCAGTAACTACTGGTATGTAATTCTATATTGCAATGCAAAGTACTGGATTTTGCATGCCCCATGTTTTTTGTTTGTTTCCAGATTTTAAGTATTTCTTTGCAGAAGATGTTTTTATTGAACCATTTACTGCCATGGCTGTGTGAACAGCACTAGTTTCTCTGTCACCTTCTTCGTAAGGTGTGAGTGTTTTTCCTGGCTTGCCCCCATACTGGGGCAGCTACTGCTTAAATCTGACTGCAGAGCTCAGCCTGCCTAGGTTGAAGATGTGAGAGTGACTTGAGTCTTGCTAGCTGACCCACGGTCTGGTCTGTGCTGGGGTTCTGTGGACTGCCTGCTCACCTGCCACCTCAGCCTTCTGCTGTCAAGAAACTGAGCTTCCTGAAAGTCAAATTTCCCTGGATGTGAAGGTTTTCCTTCTCTTCAGTAAATTGAATCTGTGTGCTTATCCATATAAACAAATGCATATATTTGGAGGGGTGAAATGGCTTGCAGCTTCTTATTTCTGCTCCTACAGGTGCTGTCAGACCAGGAAGATGATATTGGAGAATTAAATAAAGAAAATATGTGGGAATTATCTTGTGAAACTGTGCGAGAGCAGCTTACCAACAGCATTAGAAAGCAGTGGCGAATGCTGAAAAATCACGTTGAAAAGCTGGATAACCAAGGTTCGTGTCTAACTGCATTATGTGTGCATATAAAATACAATTTAGAAGTAGTAATGCAGATGTTGCGCTTCGAGAGGGAATTGCGTACTGGGCATCCAATTATTTCAAGATCCTTGTCTTGCCACTGAGACTTCTTGTGGCATTCTAAAACAAACTGACTGATGGTATGGTGCTGGACTCTCCTCATTTCCAGCTGTTAAACAGCATTAAGACAGCTAAAAATACATAAAATTCTTTCCAAGTATTATTTTCCAATGCAAGTAAATGCAGCCACTACCACAGGGATGTTTGCTGTCAAGAGTAAGATTGAGAAGGTCATGCATGCAATTGCAAATAAAAGAGCAGATGGCCTTTGAGAGTATATTTACACCCTAGAAAGGATTTCAAGAATGCTTGTAATACTTTATTTGGTGTAACTAACTGAAGAATAAGTATAAGGGAAAATATTACAATTGTTTACTTTTTTTTTGGAGTCAATGCCTAAGTTTTTTTTAGTTTGAGGGTGACCACAGCATAGCCCTTTAGGATTCTAGTAAATGTTCAGATACTGGCTTTAGGGGATCAAAACTTTGTTTCTTACAAACATTGTGATCTAGCTATACATTAAGTTAAATAAATAGTATGTAATTGTACAAAATACAACCATTTCTGTAGTTCATTCCCTTACTGGAATGAAAACATGCATCCCATATTCATTAGCTCCATTTCTCTTTCTCAGCACTTGAAGGGAAAGGCTTTCTTTTTATATCTGTGATAAATATAGTTACTGTCATATTTTTATGAACACATAAGCCCTTCAAAAATGGGCTCAGAAGAATGGGCTAAAGGCATGTCAGTGAAAATAAAAATCTTCTGTTGTTTTGATTTCTTTTAAATGGCTGTTGAAACGAGCAAGGGTTTTATGTAATACTTATTTCAGTGTAGATGGTTGGTTTACCTTGGGGAATGTGACACAGCCGTGTTTTTCATTGCTTTGTTTTTCTGAACTGGATTTGAGGGATAATTACACGTGTAGCACTGGTTTGGATCTCTTGTCTCTGATGGAAATGCTTTTGAGTATGCTGTGTATCTGTCTTTCAGCCTGAAACAAGTAGTCTAAAACCTTTTGCTCTCCCAAGGAGCCTCTGATGTGAGGTGTTGGGTTTTGGGTTTTTTTGGGTTTTTTTTGGCTTTTTTGTTTGGTTTTTTTTTTTTTTTTTGTTTTGTTTTAAAGATGCTTTTCTTTATCCACCCTTTAGTGTCACGTGGACATTCAGGAGCTTTGAATGAAAAAGATATCATTTCAAGAGAAGACCATGAGCTAGAAATGGAAAAGCTAGAGTTAGAGATTCAGCAATGTAAAGAAATGATCAAAACTCAGCAACAGCTCTTACAGGTAGTAGGCTTTATTTTTTTCTTATTTTTCTTGATTGAATCCAAATGTATTTTACTTAACATTCCACTCTTCTTGCCTCTGAACCATTCTTTGTTCCTTGATTGTGCTTTTAAAATGAAACAAAATGGGTTGTCTAACTGTGTTAGTGGCTTGGTTAATTGTTTAAGGACTTTTTACTCCTGCTAGGAATAGTTTTGGGGGCTGAACAAAGGTGAGGGTGCCTGCACAGGGATATTTTGATTGCTGTCTGAAATCTGCCCCCACTATCCATCACCTTGATATCTACTGCATTGTTTCCATATTAAACTTCAATCAATTTTCAGATAAAATTGAACCTGTAGAAATACTGCACCTCTTAAATCACTCTCAGATTAACATTTGTTGCTTTATATCTGCAGCAACAGCTTACATGTGACGATGACACCACTCTGTTACTACAAGACTGCTATTTGTTGGAAGAGAGAGAGCGTCTTCAGGAAGAATGGAGATTATTTCGAGAACAAAAAAAGAATTTTGAGAAGGAAAGAAAAAGTTTTACAGAAGCTGCTATTAGATTAGGACTTGAGGTATTAAGGAGGGGAACTCTTACAAAGATGAGTTACAAGTCTCTTATATGTGCTAAAGTGCAGCCATCCAGCAATATCTGCTTCTGATGTGTACAGAGAAGGATCATTGTGATATTGTATAGAACATATCTTTGGCTGTTCTGGAAGATCATTCTCTTGGCAATTCAAAAAGCCAAGGTTTTTGCAGGCATTGGAAAATAGTGTCTGCAATGGGAACCAAACTGATTTTGTTTAGGCTTTTGAAATATTTTAAGTGCTTCCAAAATTTATTAACTAAATCCCTTAGATAGTGCTAAAGTGTGGTTTCCTATAAAAGGCTGGCCTATGCAAATTTCAGTCAAATTTGGCCTCAGGGTTGAATCTCAAAGGTACTTGGTTTGTGAACACCGGTGAAAACCAGTGACTTTTCCAAAAACACCAAGTATTTGTTATGTTTCTCTGAGCAGGGTCATTACCTGTTCTGGCTTTTGTAGTTAAGCTGGCCAGTAAGCACAGATACTGGCAGTAGGTATGTCTGTGAATGAGCTCTAGCACATGTCCTTTGGTCCAGCCAATAGTTGGGGTCAAAAATGTGAAGGGGCTTACAAGTCTGGTAGGGAAAGGTTGTGTTGATGTGATTGTGAAACTAGGATGGTACAGATATGACTGGAAAAAAGCCATTGAAGGGGGGAAAATTAAGGCTTTTATTCCTTAAAGAACAGCTTGCTTTGATGTGCAGAGCAGAAAGTTGGAGTGGGATGTGATTAAAATTTATTAAGCTGTGGATTCAGTTTGAGCAGACGAAAGTGTTATCATTGTTCACCAAATCCCTCAAGACTTGGACTAGAGGGAACTCTTAATTTTGGAATTAAGTCAAAAACATACCCAGAAAGTACCCTTGTTTTTTATAGTTAGGTGGTTGACTTCTGGATTTCTTTCAAAGGAGATTGTGAAGGCAGTGTGTACCATAAAGTTCAAAAAGCAGTTTCCTGAGCTTGTGGGGACAACACACTTAGAGATAATTAAAATGGGGCACAGGGGGATGCCTTTCAGTGTTTATAATCAAATGGCTTTTGGGAATGGGAACCTGTGAGGAGATGCACTGCAGAAAGTGGCCATGCTCATAAATAGCATCTCTTGTGGCCTCTGTTGGAGATGGAATACAGAGCTGACTGGCCAACCTGTCTGACCCAGAGTATAAAATACTCTAGATTTTACTTAAGCTACTGGGATAGCTGTAGTTCATATAGTAACAAATCCTAATTATGACTAATTTAATTTTATTTGCATTTTAGTGGGTTGGTTAATTTCATGTTGCATATTGAATTCAGCTTTACAAGTCGTGAGTGATAATAAACAATAGTTGTTTGTCTGGAAATGTTTAGGACTTCTTTGCTCATGCTTCAGCTTGTCAGAATGCTGAGGTATGAAATGAGAAGCAATCCTGTAAGCTTTGTAGGTGTTTATGAAAGTTTGCGTTGGAGTTCAGCTTCCTCTGTTTTTCCACTGACACAGAATAGGAGCATCCTGTTTCACTGATGGTTTTTGGAGATGAAGTAGCTTGTTGCTCAATTCCAGACCCATTGGATCTCTTGGAGGTTGTCTATTAGACATAGTTTTCTTTTTCAATGCTCAGAGGGGCTAGAAAGTAAAACAACCTGGTGGGTTGCTTTGGTTTGTTTGGTTTGGTTTTTTTTTTTCTCCCCCCCAAGTTTAGACAGATGCAATCAGTGCTATTTTCCGTGTAGCCTTTCCCTGTTTAGAAGGTTTTTAAGCAGTAATTGTTCCTGGCAGCTGCCTTGAGTGAGGGCTGCTCCCAGAGGTGGTGCTGCTCTGGGGGGATGGTGAGCATAGGCACTGATGTCGCTGGAGTGTAGAGCAGTCAATTACTCAGACCTCTGTGGGACAAACGGGAGGACTTGGCTTGTAAGTGCCTCCTTGTTTGGGCTCCAGAGCTTGCTCACAGACAGTATTTGCTGTGTTAAGCTGCTGGCTTTCCTTAGTGACATGGACATGGTACAACTCTGGCTTTCTGAAATAGAATAGCGTCTGCTTAATGTGGGCTAGGCTTTTTCCTGTGGTTATAAGTCTGAACTGTCTTTTCCTTTCTTAGAGAAAGGCATTTGAAGAAGACAGAGGAGCATGGCTGAAGCACCAGTTCTTAAGTATGACTGCAGATTGCAAGTCTGAAAATGTGATAACTCCAAGTGCCTTCTTAACAAGCAAGTATTTGGTTCAAATTATGTTCTTGCACAGCTGCTTTTTCTTCCTTTCAAATAGAAGTTGCAACTATCAACACAACCACTAAAAAACCAAAAGGTCTCAAGAAAAGTTTTACCATGTGTCTGTATGCCTCCACTTGTCAGGGCCACTGATGGTTCAGAATTTCCTTTTAAAATGGGATTTGTAACTCCCTTCCTGATAATTAGTTACGAAGTGAATCTGTATTTGTGAAACAATCTGGTGACTATCAAATACCTGACAGTACAGCAGATAACTCTCAGTTGCTTTTGTAAATACTGTAGAATGTGTAACCATTCTGGTTTTTGACTTCTTACGAAAGCCTTGGAATCCAAGTGTGAGAAGGGATTGATCTGGCCCTACTAAGTTGGTCATGTCTTTTTATTGACATGAGGGATGGGTAGGTTCATATAAACAATAAGACATTAACTTCCTTTTGATTTTGTTTTCTCTATTCTGACAAGCTTGCAGGTTTTCATATTGGTGTTAATTACTGTCTGTGCATGCTGGAGAAGTCTTTACTTAAGGAATAAAAAAGCTGTATAAATTGTAAAGTGAAAAACTACATTTGAGTGACTGCATATGACTACTTGCAGTGGTGGCTGTGCATGCAAATGCTGCATTTTTGAATTTAAATACCTAATTTTAATATAACTTTAATAGCATCACATATACTTAAAAAAATTATCACAGGTCCATATCAATAAGAGTTATTATACCTCTGCTTTAAGGTATTTGTGGTGGGGTTTTATGGTTTGTTTTGTTTTGTTTGTTTTGGGTTTTTTTTTTTGGTTTTTTAAAGCAGAGGGCACAAACACTGGAAGGACTTGCTTATTTCCAGTGGACTGCAGTTGAACTGATGTGTGTTTCTTCTAGGTTCTGACCCAGACATTCATTTAGTGAAGTCTGCCTCTCGGCAAAGAAAACCTCCCTCTGTGTTGAGTGCTACTGTTTCACCAGAACCTTGCCAGATATCTCAATATATTACACCAAACAGGTTTGTGAAACAATGTTGTAGATGATTTTTAGAGTGCTGAACTCTATGTAGAGTACAGCGTAATCAGAAGTTTATGGTTAGTATACAACAAAGGATATTAAACATCATGTCATAAAAAATATTCTGTTTCTATTCAAAGCATTATTTTGTTGCATTGTAACTCTTTTTTTTTCTGCTTCCAGTGTTGCATCAGACAAACCTGCTGCAGATATCATGCCAAATCTGTGGGTGGAAAGTGATGACAAAGAAGAAACTGAAGAATGCACAAAGTTATGGGAAGACTCTGGAGTTGGCACTCTGCTACGAAGAAACTTGCACATAGAACAGCTGCCTTAGACTTCTAGGGTTGCCTGCTGGGTTTTCTGTTAGAGACTTGTTCATAAACTTATCGTTCTAAATGAAGCAGGATGGTGTGAGTTTGATCATTCTTCTGGAGGATTATGTGGTGATCTGAATTGTGGTGTTTCTATGTGTGCACATGACTTTTAATTTTAGACCATTTTTGCCTCTCTTTCAACTCTTGAAAGAAAATTTAAAAATATGTAAAAGCTTTGATATTTTTCTAGTAGCAGAAGCTTTAATTCTGTGAAGAAAGCAATGGTCTGAAACTGACTGTAATGAAATACTGGATCCTAATGTTACCTTTCATCACAGGCAGAGATAGCACTTTTAGAAATTGTTTAATTGTTGGAAACATTCATTCATGTCTCAAGTGTAACTGGCATTAAATCTTTTGCCTCGACTTGAATGTACAGTGTACTGTAGATTTTTAACAGAACAGGTTCTATATTTATTGTGTGATTTGAAAATACCTCTTTGATATCTCAATGATTTAAAGTGCAAAATCTTTATATATTTGTAAATAGAAGTGGTTATGCTGAGAAACCATGAAATGAAACACATGCATACATAAATATTATTTTACATGGCATTTAAAATTGTTTTATAGTGATACTCAGTTTACAGATCCATTAGGACTTTCAGTGGTTCAGTCAGGAACCAAAGTATTTTAAATGTGAACAATAAATGTGAACAATATTCTAAAAAAAACTCGTTCTATGATTTGTGTGCAGTAAACTTCCAAGCTGCCATGGTTATAGGGCTCTATACAATCTCTACAAGTCTGGTGCTAGTTTTGTATTTTGTTAGGGTTTGTTCATTTGTTTTAATTGACTCCTGATTTTTTTTTTGTGTAACCTTGGGGAAGTCTCTTTTGTTTATAATTTAATAAAAATAGCCAAGTTAGAGGCAAGATGTTTCAAGGTCTCCTTCACCTTGCTCACTGCATGTTATTTTCCTTGCCCAGTACAAATCTGTCTTCTCTTGTTGGGTTTTTGTATACATGATCATTTTATGGCTCTGCATGTGTGATCACTTGTATGGCTCTGATCCTTGTGTAATTGGCCTTTTGGAAGGTATCTGAGTTTAAGCTGCCGTTCTTGGAGTCAGAGGTGGGAAATTAACTGAAGTTCAGAATTCTTCACTGAAAATGCCTTGCTGCTCTGCCCGTTTTCTTCAGAATTGCATGGAGTGTAGTGATTGGATTATCTGGAAAATACAGGGAGGATAATAAACTGCAGTTCTTAAAGAAACTAAGGTTAAAAGCTGCAGTTTCTGTTGGTGAGTTCGGTCCACTGAGGTCCAGCTTGAAATGTAAACTGCAGAGGATATTTGTGTGGTTTTCGTTTAGCACCTGTGAAGGAGCAAAAGTGGATGTAATGATAATACCAATTAAAGACTAAGGTCGTGGGGGACTTTTTGTTGCAGGGATAGCCAGGTTGGAAGGACATAATCATATTTGTTTCTCCTTTTCTTCCCCAATAAGTGGGTGTTCAGAGTCATGTTGTTCACTCCAGCTTCTAGTAGTGTACAGATCCTGTTGGTTTCTCATTTCCCAGCTGTTGGGCAGCTCCTGCCTGAATTTTACTTGTGGAAGAATAAATACACATTCAAAAAAATTGAAGTAAGTCAAGTGGAAATCTAATATATTAAGTGGGAGAACAGAACTCTGCAAGTGGGATTATTTTCAAACCAGTAGTCACTGCAGCTCTCCATGGCTGAGGTAGGATCCAGATGCCACCAGGGGCTGCTGCTGTGCCTTGTATGCTCGTGGGTGCCCTGCTGGGACTGTTAATTGTATTTGCTTTACTTGGGCCCTCCTTTTTCAACCTGGTGTTCTTTATGAAAGGAACTTTTAGGATAATAAGGCCTTGAAGAACAAAATAATTTACCTATTTAAAATCTTGTTTCTGTCTATTCAGTGATCAGCAATTAATAAACACTTTGCACTAATTTTTTGGTTTAGAGTTCTGTAACCCATCTTAGAGAAGTGGCAATTTGTTTGAATGTCTCCATGAAAGAACTAACTGTGTGCACTTGAGTCCTGAGCTAGCCTCAGACTTGGTCTGGAAGTCTGAAGTACAGATTCAGTCCTGCTCCTGCGGCTGGAGTTTTTTGATTTCTCTATGCATAGTGTCTAGGAAGATTTTTAAATCTGAAGCTGCTGCTTATAATGGTATGAATTCTGCAGAGGGTGACACTGTTGTACTTGAACCCTGTAACAGGATCTTTCTTACTCAGAGGCTTGAAGAGCAAAGGGGAAGACTTCCTGCTGGAATGTTGTGCAGGCGAGTCAGTTCACATAGGTGTATATTTGAAATAGCACAGTGAGTGCTCTCCTCAAGGAGCAAGAAGTAGAGACTTGCAGCAAGTTATTACAGTCCAACTATTGTTAGCTACTCATGCATGGTATTGAAATGATGAGTGATTCTCTTAAACTGTGGTGCTTCACAAAAATCTTCAAATACAGTAGTTTATTGCTGCTTTTTTGGTCTGTGATGAGCGTGCTTTTACCACAAATATCAGTCTGATTAGATATGAGAAACTCTTTTCAAGTGGCTATGGCCTATACTATATATATATATATATATAGCTCCTGCAATACAGACTGTATAGCAAAAAACCTAATAAATGGAAATTTTTCTTAAGTGAACCTTCTCCCTAAAAACAGCTGTCTTCCTACTTTGAAGATCTGCTTCCACCAGATTCTGGAGGCAGAAAAGCAGACTATGTTCTAGCTTATTTTCTAGAGCTTATTCTATGTCCAGGAACACTTCAACCAAGTTAAGGTAAATGATAACTAGGTAATACCAATACAAACAGGTTATTCTTGAGAGGATAATGGCAATACTGTGCACGTTGAATTAGCTTAGTTATTGTGCAGCTTTAAAAAAAAATAAATGCAGTTGTCACTAAGCTTTTATCTGTGAAGCCTTATAAGACATCTTGGCTTCAGATTTTTTCTGGTGTGCAAGAAAAGGTGCTGAGAAGATATGAAGTGTTGGCATAGTTGTATCAAAAAGCTGACTTCAGAAGAAGTGTTTAGATTATCCAATTATATATTTATTGCTTTCAGAGAAGACACCTGATATCTAATGTTCACTATTCCCTACAAAGCTGCACTGTTATGAAAACCTAAACTCCCATAGTATATATTTTGCTGTAGTTGTCATGCTGACAACATTCATGTTTCTTTATTCAAGTTTTGAGTTGTACAGGATGTACAACTATTTGGAATGTATAACAGGTAAGTTTGTTTTAAAGAAATATTTACAAATAAAAAATTAATTACAATTGCATAAAAGAGTTTGTCTCCTGAGGCACAAAACATGCCTGTTGCCTTGAACACTACAGATAGATAATCATGAAAAAGGAGACATTTCTTTCAAGTGTTTACCCTTCATCCCTTGAATGTCTTCTGCAGTGAGCTGGGTGGCCGTCCCCAAAGTAGTTTGTTCAACCTAAGTCCATGTAGAATCTGTCTGAAAAAGTCAAGACCTAATGGAATGACAACTCAGGAACAGCACTTGATAATGTAGAAACTTCTAAAATAGGAAATGAATGTTCATTTGTGGGTGTTAAAATAGCACTTGCCACGAAGCACACTCCTGTGGTTAATCATATAACTATAGGAATTGTGGGAGTAAAAGTAAAGTGTCTGATTAACCAGTGTGTCACAGATGTTGAATTTGAATGGGATGCGTGCAGTGTGTGTGACTTCAGGCACCACAATAAACCGTAAGCTTTGAGTTGCTCCTTCGGAAATGTCTTCCAACTCAGAAGTCCTTGTGCATTTTTCTTGCTTTTTATTGTTGATCCGGATGCCACCCAGCTCGCTTTAGAAGGCCGAGTCACTTGTTTGGGAGGAATGAGTCTGGGCGATCCCACAATGGCTCAAAATATACTCAGGCCAAGGAGTTTCATGCATCTCCACTTGCCTCCATGGCCCTGAGGTTTCTAGAAGAGAACACTTGTGTGAATGTGTGCCTGGGCTCTCACTGGAAATCGATGGTGAAGCTGGCTGCAAGCCTGCACCTGTTCAGGTAATTTGGCTGCCTTTGTGCTTGACTCCTTAGAAAATGCAAAGGTTCTAGCTGACCTGCACTCCCATTCCCCTGTGTTGCTGGGAGGAGTCTCTGTAGCTTTTAATTGTTCAGATTTGGCTGTCATTTACCTTGAAAGATAAAATATTTACTGATGGCTTATGAAATCTTTGCTCATTAAGAAAATATTCCTGGTCATTGTGACCAGAGCTGAAAGGACACAGTGATCCTCAGATTTATTTGAATAAATATATGCATGTCATATATATAGGATGTTATATGTGCTTTAGTGCTTGTAGGGATATAATAGCAAGGGGCTCTCTGTCCTTGCCTGCTGTCTGTAACCAGTGCTGAGGGAAGAGGAACACTGTCAGTGTGTGACACCCACTCTGTTAATTGGGCCGCTATCAGCTAGATAACAGTTTGGGTCAGGTGCCAGGTCAGCATAACCTGGGCAAAATCAACCTAATCCATGGCAGGACCAAACATCAGCAGCCAGCCATGACACAACCGGGGAAATGAAGTAATATGTTTTTGTAAAATTATTGTAAATGATCTAGCAAAACTCAGTAGGATAAGTAGAAACTTCTAATCAATTCAGCAAAGGGTTTATGAGATAATCAGTGAGATGCCAAGGTATGACTTGATTTCTATTATTCCATCTGAAGAGAAAGTGTGATTGCAAAAAGGGAAGTGTTTACATAAACTGATAAAAAACTTGAGAATTCAGCAGAACACAGCCACGTGTTCCTGAGCTTTCTTCCATAAAAGTCTCACCATGTCTGGCAGAACCCCATTCGCCTTCACTATGAGGGCAATCATACTTGCACTGGTGCTCAGCCTCGTAGGTAAGGCTACATATTCCTCCTTCACCTTTCTTTTTCAGATTTTCCTTCAGCAGCAGCATCTGGATCTAGATTGAACATTACTTATCTGGTTTTTTGTCTCTTTTTGTAGGTAGTCAGAAGTTTGACATTGGTAAGTAAATTTCCTGCTATTACCTTTTTCCAGTGAATTTGCTGTTATTTCCTTTTACTAGAACACGCGTACAAATATTGTGAAAGTGGCTGCTATTTCCCACAGACCCTGGATTCAGTAGCAGAAAGAGCTACTTGTACAGTTATGAAGGCTGGGTGTTGAATGGTCTTCAAGAAAAGAATTTAGCCAAAGCCGGAGTGCGCCTGAGCAGCAAACTAGAGATCAGTGGGCTGTCAGAGAACGTCTACCTCCTCAAGGTACTGAGTCTCCTAAATGTGCACCAGTAAGCCAAAATCACAGCTGGAATTGCATCTGGCTGATCTGGGGTGCAGGAAAGCTGCAGGAAACCCAACCAGAGACTTATCACTGTAGGTATCAGAGCAAGCTGCCGTTTCAGAGGTGATGAGTCACCTGTGTTTGTTGCAGAAGTTGTTTGTAGCAGGTGCTCCTTGAGATTTCATATCAGAAATAAAATTGCTGGGGGTTTGCTAGAAAATGGCAAACTAACTAAAGATGTTTAAGCCTGCTCTGAGACTTGATTCTAGTCTTAGCACACATTTCTAACTCCTGAGGGAAACCAGGACTCGGGTGTGTAAAATACTTGTCATGAAGGCAGCTGAGAAACACAGACTTAAAAAGAGATAAAAGCTGAAGATAAAAAGCGATAGATTATAAAAGTGAGATTTAAAAAGGAAATCATCAAAAAGGAGTATGTAATAGTGTTTAGTGTTTGAATAATGCAGTGAAAGATCTGTATGTGTGAAATCATGCCTCTGCTGATGTCAGCAGTGATTGGACCTAACTCAATTCAAAATAAATATGCTTCGCAAATTTATTTTTGTCCCTTTAATTCAGTTACAAGTCAAAGGTTGTTTTTGGAATACTGAATTCAGTGACAGCTTTCCCCAGTTGTATTGAACTGTAGATCTTTCAAAACTGGGGGCTAAGAATTGCATGTCATGCTATAGATTTTGTCCTGAAATTCTTATATAGTGTGCACCAGCCTGTGCTCTGAGGCAACCAAGATAGCAGTAACTTTGCCAAAGTTATTAAAATTTCTTCTTATTTACTTTGTATCTTAGTGTTTATAAATATATTGCTAATTGTTAAAATATTTTGGTTGATTTCAATAACTAAGAAGTATGAAGCAAATATAGTAATTAGTTTAGTCCAAAAAAAAAGTTGGATAGGAGTAAGTTAAAATGAAGCATTCTAAAACAGCATTTTTTTTTACATTTAGAATTATATAAGCTTTTAAAATGCTAAATCTAAAGCAGACTATTTCTTTTAAAGCTGACAAAATGGGAGACTCTAATTTGATATGTTGACTGCTTCTGTAAGATAAAATAGTATTGTTGAGCAGACAGGATTTGCACTGGTTTTACAATAGTGTAAGCACAAGACAAAAGAATAAACTGCTCTATTATTTTTATAAGCCTAGAAGAAAAATTTGGAAGAAAAGAATATCTCACTAGTGGTTGTAATAATTTCCTCCAATCTGTTTGCATGTTTAGTACCAAAGTGATTTTATTCACCTAAGCATCTTGATTTCCTCCCAGATCCGCTCCCCACAGCTCGAGGAATACAATGGCATCTGGCCCAGGGACCCATTCACTCGATCTTCCAAAATCACCCAGATGGTTTCCTCGTGCCTTACCCGGCCCTTCAAGTTTGAATACAACAGTGGACGGGTTGGAAACATCTATGGCCCAGAAAACTGCCCTGAGACTTGCATTAACATAGTGAGAGGAATACTGAACATGATACAGATAACCATTAAAAAGTCACAGAATGTGTATGAATTGCAAGAGGTGTGTTTTTTTTCCATTCTAAAACTATTTTGCTGAAAGGATGTGTTTATTCTCTCTAGCTGGCCTTCCTTTGAGTTTCTATTTCCATCTGCATTTGTATGTTTGTAGGAAGAAATAGGTGATTTTCATTCACATAGAACTAAATGTTCATTCATGTAGAAGTAAAAGTGTGCATGTGCATTCAATAAATTACCTGGGCTGAATTCTTTTTAAGACATCTGTCTTAAAGTCTTAATATGCTGTTCTTTGGAGAAAAATAATTATTATCCATGAATTTATTTGTTATGCGGCTTCCATAATGCAGCTACTTGATGAATTTTATTTCCTGATTGTTGATATTAATTAATTGATTATTTTTAAATTTTAAACTAGATCCCCTGACCGAGTATTGCTCACATCCCTATTATTTAGTTCAGTTATTAGGAATGATTGTATGTAATAGTAACAGATCCATTTAGAATCTTAATTAAGTAAAACTTCTCACACAGTGGCATCCTGATATAATTGGGAAGTCTCATTTTCTCTATTCATCTGCCAGGCTGGGATTGGAGGTGTTTGCCATACAAGGTATGTCATCCAGGAA
Organism: Regulus satrapa; assembly: GCA_013396955.1. Classification (NCBI taxonomy): domain Eukaryota; kingdom Metazoa; phylum Chordata; class Aves; order Passeriformes; family Regulidae; genus Regulus; species Regulus satrapa. The sequence goes on along the minus strand of VWZN01017390.1, from coordinate 427,863 downwards.
GACAAGAAGAATAGCAGAGTCTCTGTTACCAAAACTGTAGACCAAAATAATTGCCAGGAAAAAGTGGTGAAGAGTCTTGGAATGGCTTACATCTATCCTTGCCCTGTTGACATAATGGTACGTGAGATGGGAAAAGATCTTCCAAATTACAGATGTGGCCACTGTGTTCTTATTCACTCTTTGTGTTTCCCTGTCCTCCTACAGAAAGAAAGGATCATCAAAGGGACCGCAGCTTTCTCCTACAAACTGAAGCAGTCGGACAGTGGCACCCTGATCACAGAGGTGGTGTCTCAGCAGGTCTATCAGATCTCACCGTTCAGTGAACCCACCGGGGTCGCTGTCACGGAAGCAAAGTAGGTGGGACGTGGGCTTGCTTCACAAAGTGAGAATGATTCTAGGTTCTATCAGTCCCCTTCACCCCCAGCTGAAGTGAAACGAGAATTGAGCTCCACAGCAGTTGAATGGAGAGGTGTAATCACACTTGGAGTTTCCACAGTCCAAAAATTTCAGCAAACTGTTTTTTATTTGTACCTGGTTAAACTGGCATTACAATTACATGGAAGAAAAAGAGAAAAGCTGTTTTGTTCACTTATACCATAAGAATGCAACTTATCAGTTTTTTTTCTGAAAAGGGGCTAATTTGTAANGAAGAAAAAGAGAAAAGCTGTTTTGTTCCCTTATACCATAAGTATGCAACTTATCAGTTTTTTTTTTTCTGAAAAGGGGTTAATTTGTAGTGTCAGGAGGAAGATGGTGCATGTAGAAATAAGATCATTCATTACACCAAGTCAGTAGCTCTCTTTCAGCAGACAGCAATTTTGCTTCTCCTTGTAAACAATTTCCTTGTAGATAACTCCAATGCTATTTTATTTTAGATAGAGGGCTTTATTCATTAGCAAAAGGGTTTCTTTTGATAAGATTTTTTTTTTAAGGAGTGAAAGAGATACCATCACAGTATCCCTGAACCAACAAGGCAGAGGGCTGAAGAGAGATAATGCTTTTCTCCTGTGACACTTGTCTCTTGACAGACAACAACTCACCTTGCTGGAGGTGAGGAGTGAACGGGGCAGCTCCCCAGACAGCTCCATGCAGAGCTACGGAGGCCTTCGATACCAGTTCCCAGCAGTACTGCCACAGATGTCCGTGCAGCTCATCAAGACGAAGAACCCTGAGCAACGGGTACGTTCTTCCAAATTGCTTTCTTAATTAAAAAAAAAAAAAAGTTATCGTAAATTTCAAAGAATGTAATTATGCGTGCCCTCTATCTTGTGTTTTGTAACAGATAATTGAAACGCTGCAGCACATAGTCCTAAATAACCAGCAAGATTTCCATGATGATCTTCCATACCGCTTCCTGGAGCTCGTCCAGCTCTGCCGCACAGCCAGTGCTGACACCCTGGAGTCCATCTGGAGACAGTGTTCAGATAAACCCCGCTGCAGGTATTTCATTGTTTCAACCTCTAAGAAACTCTTGCGGTTTTGTGGGAACTGGGAGCTAAAAGGAATGATTTTAAAAAATCTATTTGCAGGCGTTGGCTGCTGAGTGCAGTTTCTGCGACAGGCACCACAGAAGCACTCAAATTCATTAAGAGCAGAATCCGCAGTGATGACCTTAGCTACCTTCAGGCTCTTCTAAGTGTTCCCTTTGCTCTCCACTTAACAAAAGCTGATGAACACACTGTTCCAGTAGCAGCAGTGAGTAAAGCCATGTGAATCTTTCCTGTCTCACAATTAAAGGAATGGTAATCAACAACCTGTGATTAAGTAGTGCATTAGAAGCTGGATTCTCCTCTTGTGTACAGTAATTTTGTGGAGATGTTGACCCATGATTTTGTTATAGCATTTATTAGAGGAGAGTTCTATGTCTTCATTTCTCAATTGGTATAAAGCTCTTTTCTTATAGTAGCATCTGAGAATAATTCCCATCTTAGTTTGTTGGGATCACACAGCATTTTTTCTACAGACAGAACTTTTTCCCTTTAAACTCTTACTTCTAAAACAAATTATGACTGGGATGTTGTGTCACTTGAGCAGCTCTTTCAGTTGCAAATTAGTTCAAGAAGTGGAAAATGCTGCAGAAAAATATTAGTGCAAGCATTAAATACACTGGCACAATAAAAAAATGAACCATTTGTTCTGATCAGGATTTTTGCCATCTCTAGCCAATATTCTTTAAACAGGAGAAGTGGGATGATGTAAAAATGTATTGATATAATTGAGTTGCACTTTTTTCTAGAGATAGTCCATTTATACACTGAGGTTTATCCATAATCTTAATGTTTTCAGTGTTATGTTCAGTTGAAAATCAAAATCTAGCTATGTAGACTTATATGTGTATAAGCTAGTGGGGAATTAAGCTCCTAAGTAAAGCTTCCAAATATAATGTCTACAACCTTCTTTAATTTGTTTGGACAAGTAATCATTCTGAAATCAACCCCTTCAAATAAGATCTGATGACTTTCCTGCTCTGAAAGCTTTGTGAACCACTGTATTAAATGACAAATTAATTTTTTTTTTTTCTTCACAGGATTTAGTGACAAGTTCTCGGATCCAGAAAAATCCCATGCTTCAACAGCTTGCCAGCTTGGGATACAGTTCTGTGGTGAATAGATACTGTTCTCAGACCTCAGCTTGTCCTAAAGAAGCTCTCCAGGTGGGTGGCTTTTTGCCAAGGTGTTTGTTTTTGGTTTTTTTTTAATACCTTCATAATGTTCATCATATTAGCTTAACTCTTTTAAGATACATTATGAAAAGGGTGACTGGAAATATAAATACAGTTTTTGTAGTTTTCTTCAGAACAAAAGCATAAAATCATTTTATCAGTGTAGTCATTTGCTTCATCATTGAAAATGCAGTTTTTACATTACAAGAATAAAATCCTGAGAGAAACCACCACTGAGTGATTTTATTAAAGCCAGTTATTGTGGTAGTGCTGGTAAGGGAGTTACTGTGGGCAGTGTATACATTAGAGTGAGAAGATTGAACTGTGCTTTGTTTACAGCCCATCCATGACCTGGCAGATGAAGCAATCAGCAGGGGCCGTGAGGACAAAATGAAATTAGCTCTGAAGTGCATTGGCAACATGGGAGAACCCGCCAGCATCAAGCGCATCTTGAAGTTCCTTCCCATATTTTCATCCGGTGCTTCTGATATCCCTGTCCACATTCAGATTGATGCTATAATGGCCTTGAGAAAAATTGCTTGGAAAGACCGTAAAACAGTATGTAGGATCTGGTAGATTTTCTGTACTTAGTGACTTAGAATATGTACCATATTGCTAATTATTTTAATGGTCTCATATGTGGATTCAGCTTTTTTTTTTTTTTCAAAGATTATTTTAAAGAAAAATACTATACAGCTTTACATTCAGCTGATGTTTTCTGCTAAGCTGTAATGATACTTAAATCATAGGAATCTTCTGGAAGGGTATCAGCAGTGTTCCTTTTATCATCTGTTGTAACCAACTTAAGTCCTTTGCTATCTACAAATATTGGACCCTTAGCCACTCCGAAAAGTCAAGCTTGTAATTTAAATTGCCTCTGTAATCAGGAGGAGAGACACTTTCTCTTAAACTCCTAGGCCAGATGTCGGTGTTACTCTGCCTCTTTTAGACCCTGCCCTTGCAGTTGGGTGAGTCACCACTGACCCCACACTGAGCTTGCGGTCGCAGAAAGTATAGGCAAGATTCCCACCTTTCAGATGGTTTAGGTGTAGGACATACATGAGAAACCATTCACTCAGACTCTTTGGTGAACTGCTGAACCCTTTTTAAACTGGTCTAAAATAATTAAGCATGCTCACCAAGTCTGTGGAGTTACTTTAAACAACAAATCTTATTATCTGCAGTTTCTTCCTTCCAAAGATTCTCACTGATATTTGAATGTCAGTAATGCACAAAGCAATGCTGGTGCCTTTTTGATTGTCATGGGCTGATGCACTGCATCAGTAGATGGACATTTATTTCAGGTTCAGTGGCTCCATGGGGCTGTTCCACTCTGGCCTCTTCAGTTATATTAACAAAGTTATGTGGAACCCTGCAGTAAAAAAGATCAGGAAACCTTTCTGCAGGGATAATGATTCTCCTATGGTGTTCTCCCCTATTTCTTTTTGGTTAGGTATGGATCCAGTTTGCAAAGTGGTTTCAGATCTTGGTAATTCCAGGCCCTGTTTTGTCTCTGCAGGTGCAAGGATATCTCATCCAGATCCTCGCCGACGAGTCGCTTTCCCCCGAAGTGCGGATGATGGCTTGTGCTGTTATCTTTGAGACAAGGCCTGCCCTTCCCCTAATAACAACCATTGCCAATGTGGCCATGAAGGAGAGCAATTTGCAAGTGGCCAGTTTTGTGTATTCCCACATGAAGGCTTTGTCCAAGAGCAGGTTGCCGTACACGTACAACATGTGAGTAGAGACAGGAACAAAGCAGTGCTCTTCTGCCAGTAATGATCTTCTGCATGTGCTGACAACTGAAGTCAGTTCATTTACTGACAGGATGCAGCTTATTTCTGGATACTATCACCTTTCTCCTTTTATTTAGATCTTCAGCTTGCAACATTGCCCTTAAGCTGCTGGCCCCCAAACTGGACAGGCTGAGTTATCGCTACAGCAAGGTCATACGTATTGGTGGTTACTTTGGTGAGTAAGTGCTTCAGGGATCAGGAAACCTTCACTTCAGAAATCCATTCTTAAAATATTAAGTCATTTGGAGAAATATGACATTCTTTGTTTCAGTGAGAAATTAAATTAAATGTAAGACTCGTAAGTTTAATAATTTCTGCCTAAACAGTTAGAATTTGTGTAATGATATATCAAAGTTGGCAAAGGAAAAATCTGCAGAAATGATCTTGAGTGATAAATGGAATGATTTATCATTTTTTACAATGATAAATTGTAAAAAATAATATTATCATTTTTAACAGAAAAAATATGTCTCTTGTTTTCTTCTGCCATAGATAACTATAAAGTTGGTGCTGCTGGAGAGGTCTTTGTTATGAACAGCCCAGGAACGATGTTCCCATCAGCAATAATTTCCAAGCTGATGGCATATTCTGCAGGGTCAGTGGCTGATTTGGTGGAGGTAAATATTTACCTAAGTCAATAATAAATCAAAATTAAAACTGCTTACAAAGTTTCTTTTCTGTAAGCATGTGTCAGACTGCTCCTTCTCATGCTGTTTTGGTAGGCTGGTGTTCGTGTGGAAGGCCTCACAGACGTCATCATGAAACGAAATATCCCATTTGCTGAATATTCCACGTACAGAAAGATAAAGGAGATTGGAAAAGCTGTGGGTATTTTCAGTAATACGACATGTGGGTTATGTGAAGGGACATTTAGTGATGCTTCTCGCTCTAGCTAAGCCTTGTCTTAGGAGATAAACTACTCTCCTAGGAGTCAACTCCTAAGTATTTCTGTGAAGGAGAGATGTGTGGTGGGACTGCAGGGAGCATCTGCTGTGGCTGCAGTAACTTCTGTCAGTTTTGCTCTGGCTCTGCCTCCTTCCCACCTCAGAGATGGCTGCAGGAGGAGCACAGAGGAAAGGGAGTAGCACGCATTGCAGCACAGTGTGTCATAGGCAGGCTTCCTACTCCCTCCCTTCATCTGCCTCACCTAGTTTACAAGAATATGCCTTCGTCTTCAAGAGAAAAATTGTAAATTTTTTGGTGTGCTTTCAAAGTGGGTTTAATGGTACTAACAGCCCAGACCCTGTGTGTGAATGTTATTGTACTGGGATACCAAACATACGTGGGCATATCAATGGCAGAAGAAAGTGTGAATTTGTGACATCATGCTACTTAAAATTGGCAGTATTACAAAGGAAGAGGGCAGCTTGGCCAGTGATGGGTTTAGTTATGGGTGGTTTAGGATGAATTATAATATATGAAGTGTTCCATTAAGAAACTTTACTTGTTTCTTTATCTGTTCCCCAGCTGCTGGGATGGAAGGAGCTGCCAACAGAAACCCCCTTGATATCAGCCTACTTTAAACTCTTTGGCCAAGAGCTGGCCTACATCAACATCGATAAGGAAGTCCTACAACAGGCCGTGAAGGTACCAGGGCCCCCTACTTTTCTCTGCAGTATTGGGCAGTGTTTGGCTTTTGTAACCCGGCTGTAATACAACTCTGTTGTATTGCAGACAGTTCTGGAGCCGGCTGGCAGGAGCACAGTGCTGAAGAAGCTGGCTGGGCAGCTGCGCGGGGGCCTGGCGGGGCAGTGGACACAGCCCGTGGGGCTGGGAGAGCTGCGCTACATCGTCCCCACCTGCACCGGGCTGCCCCTGGAGTACAGCTCCTACAGCGCTGCCCTGGCCCGGGCTGCAGTCAGCGGTGAGCTGAGGGATCAGCCGGGCAAGGGTGTCTCGCGGCAGGGGCTGAGCGAGGCTGGAGAAAGAAGTGGAGAGCCAGCATGTTAGAAAAAGAACTCGTTTTTGTATTGGGGAGTGGGGCAGCAAGGATGTTTGAAGAGAAGCTGGGCGCACTGATTTGTGCATTGTCTTGGGATGCCTTGAGGACAGGAAAGGTGCGATGAGAATGTGGGAAACCAGAGAGAGCGAGGCTACAACACTGAAGGCCAAAAAAACCCAAGAGCTGTCTGGGGAGATGATGCAGACATGGGTAGAAGGGGATGACTCCCAAGAGGTGCATGCACAAGCTAAACAGGATTCAGTGTTTATTTAAAAAGATTTTTAAAATAGAAAACACTCAAAAGAGAGTTGTTAGTAATGTTAAGAAGGCAGGAAGAAAAGAGATCATGGGCTGCAGAAGCAAGAGCAGAGCCAGTGTGACAGTGATTTCCTTGTCTATTCAGCACATTTTCAGCTGTATCTGGAGTGGCTGGTTTTGGGTCCACAGTGTAAGATGCTCACACTTGATGTGAGGAAAGATTGGAGAGCAGAGGTTGTTTAGCCTCTCTCTCTGCATTCACTGTGTCTTCTGACTGCCTGTGTTTCTGAAATTTTAATGTCACACTAATTATCAAACTCTCTATTTGGGTTAGCTCTTCATTTTCTTAGTATATTTTTATTTCCATTTTCAGTATGTTGCATCAGAACTTTGGCCTAGATAACAAGCTTCCTCTATATTTTCAGTATTCTTCAGAATCATAAAAGGTCTCATGTACCCCAAAGTCTGTCTTGTTTTCCATCCATATTTGTTGTACTAACCAAAAAACTACCTCCTACTGAAAGCTGCTTTTGTTTGACTCCTCTCTTTCATTTTTATGATGTTTAAATATTGTTCTTGCATTTGCAGTTGATGGAAAGATAGCTCCCCCTTTAACTGGAGATGTTAGACCTTCACAGTTGCTTGAATCTACTGTGCAGATTCGTTCTGACATAACCCCCAGGTATGGCAGGTTTCTAAAGCTTTACATGTGAAGGAGGTTTTTAAGGGAAGGCAGAACCACGTGGGTAAAAGTGTCTTTCTTACACCTAACTGCTGCACTCTGTTTCAGTTTATACATACAGAAATTTGCAACAATGGGTGTCAACACAGAATACTTCCAACAAGCTGTGGAAATTCAAGGCAAGGTCCTGGCAAAAGTGCCAGTGAAGTTTGATGCCAAGATAGACATGAAGCTGAAAAATATTAAGATTGAAACAAATCCATGCCATGAGAAAACTGAGCTAGTGGTTGGAAGGTATGGTAGCATTACTTCAGAATATTTTGTGCTGGTGAAGCCTGAAAAAGTTCACTATTAACTGACCTCCCACTGAGATCTCTAGATAGGCAGAGTGACTCTTCAGTGTGTAGCAGACCCTTTGGGATAATGCATGAGGAAGAAAAATACAGCAGTTAAAAATCAGAAGAAACCTACATTATTTAGAAGTATAATTTTTATATTAAGTTGTTTATTATTTTGTGGTTTTATTATCTTTTCTTGTTTTATTGTTTTACTGTCTTTTAACGATTTAGATTTTTATATTTGAAGGAATATTTTTAATGTTTTGGAAGTTTTGTTTAAATGTATCCAGACTTTGAAAACTTCCTTTAATATCAGAAAATTATATTTGTCATTCATTCTTCTTTTTTTAAAATAATATTTCTATTTCTAAGTTCATATATAATCCCTGTGTTCAAATATCTTACCTCTGTGCTGTCACATTATACTGCTGAATATGTACTTAATTCAAAGAAGAGGGGTTGGAATAATCCACCATTTTTTGCACCTGTCTCAACAGACATAAGGCTTTTGCTGTATCAAGAAATTTAGGAGAATTAGGTGTTGAAAAGAGAACCCCAATTCTCCCAGGAGATGCTTCATTAAATATCATGGAAGAACCTTTCAAACCATCAGACAGAGCTTCCAGTGAAGATTTCACAAAGGTAACCTGTGGTTTTTGCTTTTATAGTAACATTTATGCTCTCTGTAATGGATGTCTGTAGTTTTACTCTTGCCTATGACGCACTCCCTGTGGTATTCACATACTCATCTCCAACGCAGCCAGAAGCTGACAGCACGGCAAGGAAACGTGCCTATAGCTCTCCAGAGGATCTTCGCCATGTCTTGGGGAGAAAAACTCAGAAACGAGAACTTTGCATCAAGCTGCAGCATCTTGGGTGCCAGCTCTGCTTTTCCAAAAGGTCACGAGATGCCAGCTTCCTAAAAAATACATATTTGTACAGACTCATCGGAGAACACGAAGCTAAAATAGTCTTGATCCCAGGTAAAATACTTAGCATCTTAGGCTTGTTCGTGCTATTTGTAGCAGTGTAAGTTTCTAATGTGTGCAATTGGTGTGTAGTTGATACAGATGCTGATATTGACAAAATACAGCTGGAGATTCAGGCAGGATCCAGAGCAGCTTCCAAAATAATTAATGAAGTAAACTCGGAGTCTGAGGAAGAGGGTGAATCATCTCTGTATGAGGACATTCAAGCTAAACTGAAGAAGATTCTCGGCATTGAAAATGTGTTCAAGGCAAGTGACTTCAAGAATGGCAGTGGGGAACGTTTTTCTCTAAATGAGGGCAAGAATTTGAAGTACAGTGTGGAAAGCTGGCATGGCAAAGAGAGGATGGGGCTGTTTTGAAAGGTGCCAATGCCCCATGTTGAGGTATTGCTCCTATGGGGTGCATCCAGCAAGGTGGTCTGTGCTGGGCTGGATTTCAGCTGGACAAAGTGGATCTGAGGGAACTCTGCAGCTTCTGCAGTGAGTAAGGCAGGGAGGTGGTTTTTCCTTGAAAAGCTGTTATGAGAACACAGCTTTGTCTGACACCCATACTACTTTGTGTAAACAGGACCAGATATATTCTCTCTTTTGCACCTCTTGGACTGTTTTTGCAGATTGCAAATAAAACACGACACCAGAAGAAGCAACCTTCAAAGAAAGAAAACACTGTGCTTACAGAGCTTGGGGGAGACCCTGATACAAAACATTCCTCCAGCTCATCTTCTGCCTCCTCAGCTGTCTCCTCTTCCTCATCATCTGCTGTTTCTCCTCCTCGTAAAGAGGCTGGTGATGAAGATGAGAATGATCAAGAAGGGCAAGTGAGAAACAAAGATGCACGCAGCAAGAGTAGCAGTGGCAGCAGCAGCAAGAGCAGCAAGAGTAGCAGTGGCAGCAGCAGCAAGAGCAGCAAGAGTAGCAGTGGCAGTAGCAGCAAGAGTAGCA
>VWZN01017390.1:381660-417415 GCA_013396955.1 Regulus satrapa | reverse complement strand
CCCAGATTTTTTGAAAATTTTTTTTCTTTCAAAAAAGGGGGGGGGGTTTTTTTTTTTTTTTTTTTTGACAATTTACTGTCCATAAAAATTGTGTATTTCTGTCTTAATTTTGTGGAAGAAACATTAGGGCTTTCTATAAATTACTTCATCTTGCATTATGTGCTTGTGACTAAGAATACAGAACTATGTATGAATGAAAATTAGCTAATTTCTTGTTTAATTCCCAGTTTTTAGATTTTCATATAATTGCAGGATTTCTTCTCCTCTGAGACTTCTAATCTTCTTGTTTTTGTCACTTTCAAAGGGAGCTCATGAGATTTATCAATACCGGTTTAAATCAGCACATAGACAAGAGGTGAGTTTTTCTTTCCTCAGTAAAAGTAGTATGAAATCTGTCAAGAGTCAAATGGAGGCTCTAAAGGCAATTTGTTATATTTGTTGAGGAAAATTACAGTACTGGTAACATTAGAACCATGGTGGTTCTTCTGAGATGGGTAAAGACAGAGATCTGTGTTCCCTTTTGTGCTGGGCATATGAATTTTCATATTGTATTGAGAAGCTGATTAAATTTGACTTGCTCTAGTCCATGGCTTTTCATACAGGAAATTCTCATCTAGATATGGTCCTTATGGATCGTGAGGAGTCAGATATGTTTGGGGAAATAAGATTTTTCAGCATTAGAAGTGTACTAAGCAAGAAAAAGCCTATTGCAAGACATTGAGCTGCTCAGAGTTGAAACACACTTACCATCTCCAAGTGCTATGAGAAAGAATATTGTTCAGCACTGCCTCTTGCCATTTCTTCAAGCATGCTTTAAGGTTACCTTCTTAAACTATCTGTGTTTTGATTTTGTTTGTGGGTTTTTTTGTGTTTTTTCTTTTGCAGTTCCCAAAAAGAAAACACCCAGATGACCAAATTAGCAGCTCACGTTACTCTGCCAGATCCAGTCGTGCCTCATCTCGAGCTTCATGGGTTAGTTGCATCATTTTTAGGGGATTTTTACAGCTTGGAGTGATGTCAGAATGGCTCTGCACTGACAGTAATTGTATATAATAATTACAGTAATAATGGGAAGGGAGAAATGCCAACCTCTCAAGTCTCAGGTATCAGTCAAGATATGCACCACAGCTCCCACAGGTGCTTTCCTCTGCAGCAAGGAACCTTCTTACTTGCATCTCAACCCTTCCCTCATGGAAATACCACCCAACAGATGCCTGCAGAAACTCATTTTGTGACCTCTGCAGCCTGAAGGGAGATTGAGGTGCTGCAGTGCCAGTGTGAGGACATTGGTGGTGGCAGCCAAGGCTTGGATCAGCCTCAGCAAAAGGCATGTTCCAGAGGGGACAGGGCTCCTCACCACCATCCTGGCAGATGTGTGCAAGGCTTGAGAATAATGGAGTGGAGATGCTGACAGTCATAGCGCACTTAAGGCCGTTCTCCAAGGGAAGGGGTTCTTGGTGTTGAAGCAAATGTCCTGGATTATATTCTGTGCTGGGTTGCTGTGCAAACACAAAGCCTGACTGCCCCACAGAACTCACAGCTGAAGTGTGAGGAGAGAGCCAACACAAGACCCAGACAGATAAACAAGAGGAGACAAGCTGGGGGATGTTATTGCTGTGGGAATGAGTGACGCATACAACTGACAGCTGATGTTGTTCAAACTGAACCACTTTCTTTTATTCCCAGGCTGGATAGTAACAATGAAGCCTAAATCAGATAGTCATTACTGTATTTTAATTATATGAATATTTCCATGGTATCAGCTGTAGCTCAGGAAATGGCACAAATTTTGGCTCATGAAAACACAGTGATAAAATCCATCTGGCATGCAGAGGCACGTGCATATTAAAGACATATGCATGAGGTTTTATGGGCATGTATATATGTATGATACATATGCTGGTATATATTTGTGGTTCAGTTGTTTATTTTTCATTTACCCAACTAGATCTTGCATCTAAAATGCTCCATGGTAACTCTTCTATAATTATATGCTTTGCATACTTTCTTCCTCTTCCTCTTAGCCAAAGTTTCTGGGAGATGTTAAAACCCCAGTATTAGCTGTTTTTCTGCATGGCATCCGTGATGATAAGAAGATAGGAGGCCTCCAGCTTGTAGTATATGCTGACATTGACTCCATCAGGCCTCGGATGCAGGTATTTGTGTCAAACCTCACAGATTCAAGCAAGTGGAAGCTCTGTGCTGACGCTTCAGTCCTCAATGCTCACAAGGCAACGGTAAGGCTCAAAACTAGCTTGTACAGCTCTAAATGCATCACAGGAAAATCGTGCTCCAGGCATTCAAAAATGCACCATTGTCCCTCCATTACAGGCTTACCTGAAATGGGGACGGAATTGCCAGGACTACAAGGTTTCATCTGAGCTGGTAACTGGGCGGTTTGCTGCCCATCCTGCTGCACAGGTGAAACTGGAGTGGCCTAAAGTTCCTTCCAGTGTCAGATCCATAGCAGAATGGTGAGAACTGAGTCTTCAGTGACACTTGTTAACAATGCTGGTCAACTGGGAAAAATCAGCATCTATGCATGAGATTTTAGTGGTTTAAATATTGGCTGATATTTTATTCTCTGATCTGTCCAAGTACTGCACTTGGACATAAAAGATGAGTGGGATTACATCTTGTTCTCATGTACAATAGCTCTTTCTATTTGCCAAAATTACTGAAAACTGAGGAACAGATCCTTCCTTTCACTGAACACTTGAACAGTAGAGCAGAGAGTAGGTGTGAGGACATAACCAGGGATCCTGAAGACTATTATGCTGTTTACACACAGGTTTGGGGAAATCTAGCTGGGATGTGTTCAGCCTTTTGTTTCTCCATCTCACCAAATCTTCCGATTTGAACTTTTGAAGGTTTTACAAGTTTGTCCCTGGGGCTGCACTTATGCTGGGGTTCTCTGAAAAAACAGACAAGAATCCTTCTCGACAAGCCAGGGTGATCGTGGCTCTAACTTCTCCAAGGACGTGTGATGTTGTTATCAAGCTTCCTGATGTAATTATGAAATATTTTTATTGCTCTACTATTTTTTTTCCTAGTAAAAAAATGTGACTGTTTAGTTGCAGTGGACCAATTCTGAGAAAGAAAAATTAAGTTAGCATCAGTTTGGGTGCATATGATGAAAATTACTTTTATGTATTTCCGCTATTGTAATATTTCATAGAAGGATATTTGTATAGTGGTTTTTTTCATGAAGAGAGATGTGGGTACTCACATGAATTTCCATTTCTAATATCTCCATAAGTGTTCACCTCATCACCTTTGAAAGGGAGTAATTAATTCTCTCCCAAATAATACCCGAATGATTTTTCTCACACCATGAGAGAATTTTGTAAAAGCCTCGTGGACAATGAGTCAGATGAGTTATGTTCATGTAAAGTCTTTGCAATGAAAGTAGAAGCAATAGGAAAAGAATCCTAGCTTTTTGCTGACGCAGGTGCATTTTGAATGTGCTTTTGAATTCCCTTTCAGATTACCCTCTATGAAAAAGCCATGAGGCTTCCCCTGTCACTCCCTGTAGGTCCAAGGATACCAGCTTCAGAGCTGCAGCCTCCCATCTGGAATGTCTTTGCTGAAGCCCCGTCTGCAGTGCTTCAGAATTTGAAAGGTCAGAGTCTAATTGGGTTCAGAAGCATGATAACTTCAGTCTCACAATTTATTTGAACACCTTCTAAATTTTGCTGGCACTGTTTATCTCCAGTTAGTTAGGAAATGTTCTGTAATAATCTGAGAATTGTTCAACTGAAAGAAAATATTGTGCATGTAGTACAGGAATCATCAGCATTTCAGGGATCAAGATACCAATTATCTGAATTGATAATACTTAAAATTTCTGGCAATTATTTTTTGTTAGGTAGCAGGACACATTTTGTATGTCTTTTAAAGAATTTATGTGTGTTTAGTAGCCCAAAGTCCTTGTAAGCCTTATGAATATATGCCATAGCGAAAAAAGTACAAAGCTAAAATAATATGACACTAAAAATAAACCGCATCATTTAATAACTTTCTCTCATGGAAAAGAAAAACTCACTGGCATTTTTTTTACCCAGCTCAATGTTCAGTTTCGTACAACAAGATCTCAACCTTTAATGAAGTTCACTTTAACTACACAATGCCAGCAAACTGCTACCACATCTTGGCTCAGGATTGCAGCTCTGACCTTAAGTTCCTGGTGATGATGAAGAATGCAGAAGAATCTGTGAACCTGAAAGCAATCAACATCAAAGTTGCCAATCAGTAAGTAATTCTTACTGTAATTCATTCTGCCAGATGCTGGGAGCATGAGGGACCTCATTGTCCCCATTTAGCATGAGAGGAGCTCCAATCTGAGTTTTCCTGCAATGGTTAGCAGCCCTTGGGGTTTCAGCACTCCCCTTATTTATTTTCTATGCATATCAAATGTGATGCTACTGTTCTCTGCATCTTAGGTGACAAGAATACCCCTGATGTAATTTAAGCACTTGAAATGAGCTTGTGCTCTGACTAGTGATATTTAGCGAGCAGGGAAATGCCTCTGTCACTGTAAGTGTGTGACTGGCACAGCCAGGGTGTGAACCCTCTTGTCCTTGGCAGTGAGGTGGACATGCGGCCTGCGGACGGACGGGTGAAGCTGCTGGTGGACGGGGCTGAGAGCCCAACAAATGTTTCCTTCACATCTGCTGGTAAGTGATGAGCATATGTTGTTTGGTTTTCGCATGTGTTTTAGGAGAAAGAAGGAAAGAGAAGGAATCTGTGAAGATTTGGTCAGTTTGTGTTCAATAAGTGTTTCTTTGCTTTTAAGGTAATATTTAAGAACACAGATTTTACTCACTTGCAGAAGGACATTTAGAAAGATTGATTAGAGTATGAAGCTTGTGAAGTAGCCTAAATAAGCAAGATTTAATTAACATAAGAATCTCTCCTTTTTGCACATTGTTGCAAGTCCTACTGTAGTTCCAGATGTGGGAAGTGATTTGGCTATGCCATCAAATTTTGCTTGATTAAAACTTTTTGAAGTAGAGCTTTTCTAAAATCCACTACACGTGACGTATATTGATGTTTTTCCTGATTTGATTTGTAGGTATAAATTTGTCTTGCATTTTGCCAGGGATAGGTATGGAGAACTGGGGAAATAACTGCTTGATTCTCCCAAAACAGGAATAGTTTTTCTGTGAAAGGTACTGGAAGACCAGGTTTCATCCTGTGCTGTGTAGTCAGGGGCTATATACAGTGTGGGTTTTCTGACTGAAGAGCTGCAGGATATGAACTGGGCTGAATCTTGCTGAAATGGGGTTAGCACGTACCAGTGCTGAGCTCTGTCCTATTTGTTATGTACTTGGGAAGTGATAAATGTGCTGGAAATGGCTCCAGTGACAGTCATGGTGTTCCTCATATTTCCATATTCCAGTACAGTGTACTCTGAGCCTTGTTGATCTGCACAGCTACAGAGATACTGTAGACAACTCAGTAATAATTTCTAGACATAAATGTGATCATGTTAATAATCCAAAGAGAAATTAATAAGTGATCATTAACATTGTCTTCTAACCTTTTGCGAACACCCATTTTCTATGTGTGTACACTTCTACATTGCTTTGTTCTATATCTTGTTTTCTTTAATAAGGTAACTGAGGAATTTTGAAGAAAAGAACATTTTAGAAACATTGCTTTTTTTTTTCTTTGTTAAAGAAGCTAGGTTTTGTCTGATTTGGTTTTGTTTTGTTTTTGTCTTCTAGGTGCTTCTCTGTGGATCCACAGTGAAAATCAAGGGCTTGTACTTCTCGCCCCAGCCTATGGCATTGATAAACTGTACTTTGATGGATACACATTCAAGGTATCATTCTTCCTCTTCATAAGATTGGGTCTTAAGAAATTTCCATAAGATTCCCTTAAATCTGTGGGTATGAGGGCAAGGGTGTGCAGTAGTAAAGGAAAGTGTGTGCAGGGCACAAAAAACCCCACAGGGAAGATGTTGCTACAGGATTGCACAGTCCTGCTCTTTATTTCTGAGTGTGAGAAATGAGAAACTTTGATCAACAAAAATAGTCTCTTCTTGCAGTACAGGTGTGTGTTGGGAGGTGGATCTGTGACTGTACACATGCTGAGTCAGTAGTGCCTTTGCACAAGAAAAATGAGTTTTCGGCTCCTGACAACTGCTCTTACAGGTGTATAATTCTTCAAAGCAGCAAAAATGCAGCCATTCTATTTAGATAAATGAGTGGTTTAAGGTCTGCACTAAAATTAATATGAAGGAGGAATTTAAGAGGTCGGTAAGCGGCTCCATGTCTGTCTCTTGTAGTATCGAAACAACCACAAGAAAAAAGCTTCAGCATATTAATAGTTTAGAGCATGAATAACTTAATATTCTAGACTGGGACAGAAGGTTATAAAGACTGTGGCAGTTATAGATTCTGCACCCCATAGGAGTTTGGCATGTGTCAGACCCTTACGAATTCTTATCAAAGAGATTTTAGATCTTTGTGCATTAACTTAGACTGGGAAGGTACCTGCATAGCAAAAATGGGCTCCACAGGTATTGCTTTTTTTTTTCTTTTTGACTTGAAATATTTCTTGCTTCTTTTTCCTCCAAGATCCAAGTTGCTTTATGGATGGCAGGGAAAATGTGTGGACTGTGTGGAAAATATGATGCAGAATGCGAACAGGAGTATCGGATGCCCAATGGATTTATAGCTAAAGATGCTGTGAGCTTTGGGCATTCTTGGATTTTGGAAGAAAAGCCTTGTAGAGGAGGTATGCAAGCTCTAATAAATTTAATATAGTCTTATTGCAGTTGTTCAGAATATGTAGAATCTGTTCAAAAAATTTAAAATCCGTATATATTTTGGAAACAAAAAACATATTAGAAGATTCATTATTAAGTTATATATTAAGATTTAAAATTACTTGCAAGTTGAGAAAGAAATAAGAAATCACAGGTTAAACAAGCAAAAATACAACCTAGTTGAAGTTCAGAAAATAAGATAAATCAAAATATTTTTTTCAGTTTTGATGTCTTTTAGAAGAGGATCAGGAAGAGGATAAAATTCACACAGAATGCTTTTATTTAAACACAACAGCATTTTCTGTACATCAATTTTCAGCAATTGGCCCATCAAAAAATCAGATGGCGATTGGTCGTTATTACCATGGCTGACCACCTGGTTTTTGAACCAGTGTGACCTGTCAAACAAAGCATTCAAGTATGAATCAACTGCTTAAGCAGTTCCAGGGCCTTAATTACATGGTTGAGATAAAAAAATCTGCATTTTAAATCTTTCAGCAGATTAGGATCTTATGGTGTGCTGGTGCTCTCAGCCAAGGTTATGATGCAACATCACACCACAGTGCTTGAGGAGAGCAGGCACATTGCATCTGTGGAGATTTGCCCTGTGGGAAGGATGTCCTCAGTCCTTGGAGATGGCCTGTACATGTCTAGCTCAGCATTAGCTGTTACTCTTACATGTTTTTGTCACAAATTTTGGGCAACAATCTTGCTTTAGATGGGTATGGAGTCCACGTGCGCATCCGCAATAATATTCCTGTGGCTGGTGGTGACCACATTCTGTTTCCATTTAACATATGGTGGAAGCTGCTGAAATGTGAAGACATAAAACTTTTAGCTAGCAATAAATTGTGTTCTGTTTAGCTTCTCACTTGTAAGAGTCCTGGGAACCCCAAATGAGGTCGATATTACTTGTTGGCAGCAATGACTGTTGTTCCCTTTCTGCACCAGTTATGTGTCTGAATGACATTGGTAATAATGCAATTCTTTAGTGATTAATTTTATTCAGTCAGAAATCTCCCCTTCAGTTCCACTGCTGATTAGTCAACGTTTTAAAATGGGGTTTGACAGTTATTAAGTAAGCCAGTTTACCTTGAAAACTGTGTATTAGAAAGCAGTATGTTTCTATATCCTGATCTAGAAGTACACCAGTTGCATTTGAAATAGCTTTCCAGGGCTCCATATCTACCTAACAAGTTGATATGAAAGATTACTCTGTCAGTAAAAAACACAGTTTTCACAGAGGGAAGTTGTTTGCAAATTGGCAGCGTTGGTAGATGGTCTTTCTGGGGAGGCGTGGAGCTCTTTCCTGGGAGCCCACGAGCTGTCCCCGCTGTCTGTTGCAGCCTGCAAGCTGCGGCACTCCTTGGTGAAGCTGGAGAGGACGGTGCAGCTCGCCGGGGTGGAGTCCAGGTGCTACTCCACGGAGCCCGTGCTGCGCTGCACCAAGGGCTGCTCCCCCACCAAGACTGCTCCTGTCACCGTCGGCTTCCACTGCCTCCCTGCTGGTGAGTCAGCAGCAATCCTACCCGAGAGGAGCCGAGCAAAAGTATAAATACATTGTGACTTGACTCAGTTATTCCACTTGAAAAATATGAATAATGGAACAGTCATAGGTTGGCACAGATTTACTGCCCTACTGACTGAAGCCCTTTCCCTGCTTTATTAAGAGGCAAATGCTCCTTCAGCGAGGGAGATGATTTTCTATTGTACATTTACTTGTTTCCATTGTACGGGAATTTGAAATCTAAACTGAATTTTCCTTCATGGTGCTTAGGCCCAACAAGGTAAGGGCAGGACAACAGCACAGTGAACACTGTGATTCAGCTGACAAGCTGTGTACTGCAGCCTGTGGAGACTGAGCCATAAACAACCAAGTGCAGCACCCCAAAACAGGGACCCTTGCATTTCTTATCTATCGCTGCCTTTGGACATCATCCAACTTCTCTGAGCTGATTTAGGTACTTCAAGGGCAGGTGTGGACAGGATTCTTGCACTCAGGCTCAGTGATATAGGAGGATTCATCTTGTACACATATATCGTAGATTATAAGGCATTAGATAAAGTAGATATAGATTATATAGAGCATACAACTGTATCTATCTGTTTTCCAAGGTTTTTTTCTTAAAGATCATAATACCATTTCCTAAATATATCATTAATAAAATTCTGCATGGAAGTAGTAGAAGGTAGAACTGGCTTATTAATTAAGTGGGTTTCCTGGAACATCTCTGTGACTTAGACAAATAGAAATATGTAAATCAGTGAGGAACAGCCAAGCCTGCTGTAATTAATGACTAGTGCATGGTAAATGCTATACCTTGCAGAACTACTTGTGAAGTAAGCTGTTTAATTTTCATTTCTCGTTCCCCATCAGATTCAGCTACCAGCCTGTCAGAGAAGCAGACAAAGATTGACCAGAAGTCGGAGGATATTCAGGACACTGTTGATGCACACATAGCATGTTCTTGTGAGGGTGAAGTCTGCAGTGCATGAAGCTGTACATTTGCAGCATAGGAGAAAACAAACACTTTCATGTTTTTATTGCATGGTGTAAAAAAACCCTTGTCTTAAGGAATAGTAGAGATACTAAATTAAGTACTTGAGGATTTGTAAAATCTTCCAAAGTAATTTAAAGTATTAAACTTTATTATTGTAGAAACTGTTGTGATTGCCCATAAATATCTGATTTCATAATAAATCCATGCATGGAAAAAATGTGACAGCTTCTTTATTTCACAGTTGGTGGTGGAAAGAGGATGTCTGCACAGCTTCTCCTTATCCCCCATTTCACAGACTTCTTGAGTTTGTGGCCATCTTCTGTGCACCGGGGTTACACTGGGAATTGGGTTGGGTAGCTGTGGTGCTTGTTCCCCCAGTGCTTCCTTCCCTGGTGCTGGGATCCTGTACACCTGCAGCAGGAACTGATCACCTTGGTGTGATACTGCAGCATCCACGCAGCATCCACGCAGCCGTGGTGCCTGGCCAGAGCTCTGTGACGGGCCAGTGCTGCTGTAGGGAGCAGCAGGCTCAGGGAATAAGCCTGAATCTCACATTCCTGGGCAAGGCTGCTTTGAGGGAGCCAAGAACACGTTAAGTTTCTGGTGCACCACAGGCAGAAGCTAGGGTGAGTTGGTGTCTTTGGGCAGGACAGGATGGGGTTACTCAAGCACACCTGCCAAAGGTTCTGCACGTCGGGTGAGGCGCCCCAGCCTCTGTCCCAGCAAGAGTCACTGCTGCCACCACCAACAGGTGGGCTCTGCCTCTGCCCCTGCCATAGGTCTGCGTGGGCATGCTTGGGGATAAGCTCATCTGCCCTGAGCACTGGAGCCCAAAGTGTTCCAGCAGATCTGGAAGGCGTTTTCTGCTTGCCTTAAGACTGTGTTTGTTGCCTGAGTATGCGTGCTGGGTGAATGGGATTTTGAAAACACTTGAGAACATTCTGTAAAAATTGTGTTGTTTTGCTCTCCTCAGCAGCTTTTGCACCTTCAATGGATGCACATACCTGAGTTTTCTTGTTGGGATATCAGTTTTATAGTTGAGAAAGGTAACATCCTTAGTACCAAAAGAAATGTGTTTGAAAGGTCTAAATATACCATTCTGTGCAGTTTCAATGCTGCCATGGTAACCTGCACTGCAGAATGATGGGGAGCTGCTGCAGCAGTAAAACCATGAGCTGGTGGGTTTGCTGCTTGCCTGGAACTCGCATGGAGTGGTGGAAAGCACAGATTTTCAGGTAACCTCAGGCTGAATATAGCAGAATCCTGGGCTTTAAGTCACCCCTGTGGGCAATGCTGGCACAAACTTCCAGCTCTAGTTGGGGCACTGATGGGGTTCTCCTCTCCCCACCATGCCGAGACTGGAGCAGAGTTTTGGGGGGATTGTTTTCTACCAGCCTCAGCATTCAGGTGTGACGACCCCCAGCAGTACCACCCTGGCAGGAGACCCCAGGTGAGCATCACCCAGCCACCAGGGCAGCTGTGGGACTGCAGGGTATGTGGGTTGTAGGTGCCTGCCTCCTGCAGGCCTGTGGAGAGCCCCCAGTCAGCCTCTGCTCCTCTCCCCACTGCCATTGTGGAGGGAGCTGAGCATAGCTCAGAGGAAATGCTGTCCAGAGTGCGTCCTATTTGTCACCTTCACGATTTTCGTAGTTTGGGTTTGGTTTTTTTTTCTTTTACCTTTTAATTCAAGTTACGTTCTTCTGAGTACTATTAGTGTAAAAGGGCTGTGAGTATGGGGGGGGGCAAAGGCTGTGAGTTGACATTTTTATTGAGGTACCGAAGTGGTGACCTAGAAAAGGAGTGGTTTCAGTTTTATAAAGAAATCAATAGAGACAAAGCCCTTGCCAGCAGGTTTAGGTGACCCTTGAAGCAGAAGAACAGATGTCCCTGTGGCAGTAGCACAGCTGGGATGGCTGGGGGTGCAGCATCTGCTGCCCAAAGGGTGGGATGTGAACAAGATTCTGCAGCCCCAGGCTGCAGTGCTGGTGTTTTTTGGGGAGACCCTGCCCTTGCAGCTGAGTGCAGCCTGTACAGCTCTCAGCAGTGAGGACCCTCATTTTGAGGAGTCACTGTGATAGTGTGATGTTTCAGTTATACAATGTTAATTTTGAGAATACAGGCATTGAGGCATTTAATATTGCTGTCATGGCAGCTCTCTGCTTGTACTGCCACTGACCTCAAGTCCTTGCTGCCTGCAGGATGTGGGTTGGTTTTTTTTAAACCCAATCCTGTGCAGCTGCATCTAGTTATGCCATAATAACTTTTGAGGCTCGAGTACCAGTGACCAGTAGCTGCATACTCAAATTCTTTAAGTACATTTACCAAATCTCCAAAGACACGACAGAGCTCTCTTGTGAATAGCTTGGCTTTCCATCATGCGCTCCCAATTTTACAAGGGAAGGAGTTAAAAAATCAGGACCTGAATATGGAGCCAGTAAAAACATGGTGAAGGATTTGTCATGCCTCAATTTATTTATACTTTTTTTTTCCTATGGATGCAGTCTTTGATTTAGGAACAAAATCCACTGTTTGTTAGACATTATAAATAATATCCCAAATACTAATTATAAAAACCCATCAGCTAAGCAGCATTACAAAAATTAAGCTGTCTTGGATAGGAACCACTGGTCTGTTGATGAGAAAATGAATCCAGTCCCTTCCCATGGTAGGCTGAGCAGCAGCAGCTTTGGTTCCCCACCCACAGAGGAGAAGGTTGGTAAGTAAATGGTGGCCATGCAGTGCCAGGGTGGACCCCCAGTCCTGGGGCTGCCTCAGCTCTCCTTGTGCCGATTCCTAACAGAGCAGCTCCATGACCTGACTGGAGGGAACAGGGGGACTCAGGAACAAAGCCAAACCCTGGAGCCAAGGGCAGTCTGAGAGATCTGTGGGGCTGCCTACAAAGGCAGGGAAAATGCCTGCTGATGAGATGAGGGCTCCACCATGGGGAGAAGATGCCACCCCTTGTGCGACATGAAGAGTTTGGATGACCTGCACATTATCCGCCTTTTTTAAACCAAGAGTTTGATTTGTAACCCCTCTTCCCCCTTTCCAGACAACCCCCACCAGCACCCCTCTGTGGCTAAACAGCCAGTGAAAGGGGCTGGCACATCAGCCCTGGAAGAAAAAGCAGGTGAGGGAAGCGTGGATATCAGCAGCATTTAGCTAGGGCCCTCGTGACGATGACGGGAGGTTTGTGTTACTGGGTGAAGTCCCTGGCCCCAGAGAGCAGCACTGTGCTGACAGCCTGTCCCACTCACAGCAGGGCAGGGTGGGCACGGTGTCACAGGAGGGCTGCCCGGGGTTTTGCACAATCCTGCTGGGGCACTATCACTTAGATAAGCTGTGTGTCTTATGGTCAGGTCAGGATCACCCGGACAAAGTCAGCACAGACTGTAATAGCACCGGGTGCTTCCAGGGAGTAAGGATAATTAGTAGTTTTACTTACACAATCATAAATTTTGGCTTTAAATATGTTTTTTATACTTTCAAGTAGTTGTTTCTAAAGGTGTTTTCAAGGCATTCAGTTGGTGAAATGAGAATAACAGAACTGGTGATGGTTTTATTTCAGAAAAAATATCCATTGCCCTGACCCCAACCCCCACTCCCTCAAAGGGTTTGTTGGATGGTTGATAAGAAGTTGATAACTCAACAAAATTCACTGTGCCTGTTAATAATTGTTCTATAAAAGCCACATATTTCCCCCGTGGACCTCAGTCACTTTTAACATGAAGGGACTCATCCTGGCCCTGGTGTTCGCCCTCGTGGGTAAGTTGAAGCTTTACCATCACTGCCGAGCTGTGACAGCCATGCTGTCACAATTGCATCTCCTTGGGGCTTTTCTGGGATATTTACAGCTTCATTTGCTGAAGCCCTTTTATAGTTTCAGCTATAAACTGTTAGATTTCTGTGCTAAGCTCAGCAGCAGGAGAAAAGCCAAGCAAGCAGCAGCTAGTGAGCAGGGCTGGCATGGGCTTGGTGTCCTGGGGGTGTGGGGTGAGCCCCATTACTGCTGGTTTGCCAACCATTAGCATGCTGGCTTAATGAATAATACATGAGAGGATCTATAGAAATTTTTTTTTTCATAAATGCTTCTCTTTTCTTCCTCACAGAGGGCCAGAAGCAGGACCTTGGTAAGTTGTTCCCCTGCCAGCCAGCAGCTCCCTTGCTGCCTTCCCTTACAGCCTTGCCTTGCCCACTGCTTGCACCTGTTTTTTGGCAGTGGCAACTTCACCTTCCTCTGCTGGGCTGGTCCAAGTAGCATCACAACAGTCATAGCTAAGGAGGTGTTTCTGTGATATTTTTTTCCTAACAGAGCCTGTTTTTCATATGGGAAAGACATACCTGTACAGCTACGACAGTATCATTGTGCATGGGCTCCCTGACAGAAGCCTGGCCATGGCAGGGGTGAGGCTGGCCAGCAAGGTGGAGATCAGCCGTGTGTCTCACAGTGACCACCTTGTGCAGGTAAACCACCATGGCCATAGGAACCCACCCACCCACCAACATCGTGCAGTTAAAGGGGCTTGGTTCATACCTTCAGCATGGCAAAACAAGTGAGAAAAAGATGTAGAGCTCACACAAAAGCTACGGGCCCTACCTGCTGCTGAGACGACCCTCCAAGCCCCAGTGGTTCCCAGAGGGCAGAGGCATGGGCACAGACCCTGAGCTCTGCATGCTGTACACCCAAGGCAGGATGGGGAGAGCCGAGGGCGCTGCTGAAGGGTCTCCAGGTGCATCCAGAATGCTCTGGGTTACTGGGGGGGACCTGCAGAGAGCACCACAGCCTTACTCACAGCCTGCTCCTCTGCAGGAAGGAGCTGCAGCTGCTTCAGCTCTGCTGCCTTCAGTATCTGAGCCCCCTCAACTACAGCTACCTTAGGTTCACCTCCATACAAAAATATGACTGGCAGCTACTTTAAAGAAACGTCCTTAACATAGTCTTACTAAGGTAACACTAAACTTAAGTATGAACTTGAGTATTCTAGAATGAAATATCCATGTTTTTTAACCTGGTCCATAGCTTTAAAAAGCTCAGCACTCTAATTCAGATATTAAATGTCAAAGACCCAACTGTCTGTCTCCATTATACTCCCTTTGGTATTCTTCACATAGACAATAATTCAGATCTGAAGAATTCTAATGATAATGCCTGTATTTATCATGATGATATCAGATCTGGAAGAACTGTTACTCACCAAAAAAGATTAAACCAAACATCTTAAAATACTGGCATGGCATGAAAGACCACAGACTAGGGATTGAGAAGACAGCACGTGGGGAAAAAACTGTAGGAGTTGACCTTAGCACTCACCCTAGGAGTTTTCTCTGTCTGTAATCCTGCACATATATTAGTGAAAGTGTGAAGGAATAGCTATTGTCAAACTTTACACACTGCTGCAATTGCGGGCTCTGTAACCTCACTGGAGTTGCTACAGTGTTAGCAGTTGCAGACAACAGTCTTGAGTGGGATTTAATTTGAGAAAATGTGACAAGAGGCAAGCCACCCTTGCAGCATTGACTATAAATGCCTAAAATAAAACAGAGCACTGAGCCCACACCTTTTCCCTCTATGCAGGAACATGTACTTTTATGCACAAGAGTGGGAGGTGTGTGTGTAAGTGCGGGGCCAGATAGCTCTGTGCATGCAGGCACACACTTCCCGCTAGGTAGCAGTCAAGGACTGGTGCACAAGCTTTACAGCCAGAGGAGCTCAGAGGGATATCAGCCACTTCCACAGGTGTGAGCTCCTGCAGTCTCCTCTGCTCCCCCATCAACTGTGCCATGGCTTTGGTGCTTGGGGACGAGCTGGATCTGGAGCAGCAGCCAGAATGGTCCCTGTGTGCTCAGGCAGGCAGCTTGGGCAATAATGGCTTGGCTGCCTTGCAGACTGAAGGGAGATCTCACTTGTCAGCTGTGGGAAAGGAGTGAGTATCCTGTCTGTACTGATTGTTGGTAGCTGGTGTTTTACTCACCCTATAAGCTTCATCAGACTCACAGAACTTTTGAATTCTGCTCACATAATCTTATTTTTCTGGCAGAAATCCTTCATGGAGCTTTGCATTTTCAAGGATGCTTCCTAGGCTGAGCACAGGAGTCTGAGTCAGAAACTGTTTCCTGCAATGTTGGACAAGTGACTTTTGTGCTGCCGTGTATAGGAAGTGTCCAGTTTCTGTATTATAGCACTATTTCAAACTGATGGTGAACAGTGTGATTGTTTTCCTATTTCTGTTCATAGATTCAGTCACCAAAGCTGGAGGAACACAATGGCTTCTGGTCCACTGACACCTTCACCCCGTCTTCGAGGCTCTCAGAAACCATTGCTGCATGTCTCAGCCAGCCCTTTAAGTTTGAATACACTGAAGGAAGGGTTGGAAGTATTTTTGCCCCTGAGGACTGTCCCATTCTGTGCACTAACATAGTGAGAGGGATTCTGAACATGCTGCAGATAACCATCAAAAAGTCACAAAATGTGTATGAGCTACAGGAGGTTTGTTTTTTCCATTCTCATTTTACCATTAAAGAGTAAGTGATACTTCCCAGACCATTTTCTCTGACCTTTTTATTGCTGTTTCAAATGGGAATTCACTGTGTTTAACCAATGCTTGCAGGCTGGGATTGAAGGCATCTGCCAAACCAAATACGTTATCCAGGATGACAGCAAGAACAACCGTGCCACCATTTCCAAAAGCAAGGACCTGACTGACTGCCAGGACAAAGCAGTGAAGAACCTGGGAATGGCATACATCAGGCCCTGCCCTACCTGTGCCCCGGTACGAGCAGCACGGAGCAGCACGCCCTGCTGGGGCCTGAGTCACTGCTCAGCACCCGCATCGCACTGAGCCCCGTGGGGGGCTGGCTTCTCTGGGCTGACCAGCCCATTCCTGTTTCTTTTGAACTTCTAGAAAGCCAGAAACATTAAGGGCACAGTGACATTCACTTACAAGATGAAGTATGATGACAGTGGAGCAACGTTGACATCCGCTACGTCAGACCAGCTGTACCAGATCTCTCCTTTCAATGAACCTAATGGGGCAGCAGTCATGGAAGCAAGGTAGGCACTGATACTTACATTCCTTACATTATCATAGCCAGTAGGAGATGCCTAAAACTGTTAATATATTTATGGTTGATTTGTGAGATAACAAGAAGCATCTGGCCTGTGGCTGCCAAGGGCCAAAACACCCTTGGGATGCCCAGCCCAGGATGCCTAGGATGTTTCAGGTGGCCTGTACCATACTGTTTAGGCCACACAAAACACCTGTCCAACCTCTCGGAGACTTTAGCAAACTCCCACAAAGGTTTTTGCAGTCATATGACTTTTCTCCATAATCCTGAGCAATGGATGAGCAGAGACGTGCACGCTCCATTTGCAGTCCTGCTGGGTACCCCTCCATCTGCTCCAATGCTGCAGAGTGTGGTTGCTGTCTACTGATGCATTTCCCTCTTTTCCTTGAAGACAAGAGCTGTCTTTGGTCGGCACTAAAAGGCCTCCTATCAGTGCACCAACATCGCAGCTGCAAAAGCAGGGGAGTCTTCGTTATCATTTCTCAGGAGAGCTACTCCAGATGCCAATTCCTCTAATAAGGATTAAAAATACAGATTTACAGGTATTAGAGGCTTACTTTCACACACTTCACTATTTATAAGGTTAACAGGTCATCACATAATTACTTTAGACATGGATCCTTCCAGCTGTCTGTTTTTTCCACAGTTAACAGAGACGCTGCGGAAATTAGT
Source organism: Regulus satrapa (assembly GCA_013396955.1). Classification (NCBI taxonomy): domain Eukaryota; kingdom Metazoa; phylum Chordata; class Aves; order Passeriformes; family Regulidae; genus Regulus; species Regulus satrapa. Next base: position 400,402 of record VWZN01017390.1, on the reverse strand, counting down.
TCAGAATAACGAGAAAGGAGCCGCTAAAGAAGCTTCAGCCAAGTTCTTAGAAATGATCCAGCTTTTTCGTGTAGCAACCCTTGATCAAATCGAGTCTTTGTGGCTGCAGTTTGTCAATGAACTCCCCTACAGGTAACCTTGCCCTCAGCCAGGGTTTCTGATCAGAGGCACACTGGGCAATGAGGATAACGAGTCCTCCTTTTCCTGGCAGGCCCTGGTTCCTGAGCGCCATCTGTGCTGCTGGAGCTACTGACACGTTCAGATTCCTGAAGCAAAAAATCCATGACAAGAAGCTGAACATCTGGGAAGCAGCAGTGACTCTCCCTCTTGCCTTCCATTTCGTTACACCAAACAAAAAAACCCTGGAAATTGCCTCAGTGAGTACAGATTGTTCTTCCTTCTGTTTTCCTTCTCACTCCTTTTTAAAGGTGAATTCATAGGATTGTAAGTGAAAGAGAGAACCTATTTCCATCTAAATTTGTAAAATGCAGGTTATTAACAAAAATGGGAAATGCTTCAGAAAATGCTCCCAACCACTTGTTGCCAAAAGTTCATAAATTATATTTTATATTAAATCCCATCAATGATAAGAAAACTGCTGGTGATTATTTTTTTCCAAATCAGAAGTTTAAAAGAAAATACAAACTCAAGAAATTAATATATAATCATGATCTACAGAGCATACAGCATAACTGGGGCAAACCCACTTAATTTTCTTGTAGCTAAATGCCTAGTATTTGATTTAATTCCTGAAATTATTTAAAAACAGCACAAATCAATTTTATCTATTTCTCAAATACATTTATTGATAAATACAGATCTAATTACTAGAAACAATAAAAATTATATTTTTTCTTTCTGCAGACTTTTCTGACCTGTCCCCAAATCCAGAAAGTACTGATGCATAGGATAATTGTTTACCTAGGATATGGTAGTATGGTGAATAAGTACTGTGCTCAGGCTTTACTATGTCCAAATGAACTTCTTCAGGTATGTGACTCTCATTTCTTATTCATAAAAGGTGAAAAAAAATTTTAAAGTGCCTTTAATTTAGCTCTTACCATGCTGGCAATTAGGTAACTTACTATTTGCATGCTTCACTCAACGAGGCAAAGACTTGAGAATGGAACACTGAACTGATGCCTTTGAAAGACCAGGTTGTAACAGTTCCAAATTTTAAATGTAGTTCTAGAAGCCCATGGGGATAATGGATCATGTAATCAGCCTGAAACTGAGTTAAGTAGTGACAAAACTTGAATTAAAGCAAAATAATTCTGATTCTTTGAATCTATTTTTACATTAGGTACAGTGCATTTAAAAGATGCATTAAAAAGGCAGTAAAGTGTGAATATAAGCAAAGCCCTAAATATGTCTTAGGTTAGGGCTTCCAAGGCAATCCTGCTCCACATGTTGCATTTCACTGTCAGAAATACCAGGACATTGTCCTTGGACTGTGCAGCTCCAGCTCCTTGCTCAGCAGCACCACAGCACTGAGAAGGCTTTGCTGGTGCTTGACAGGTGTTTAAATCTTCCCAAAAAATCAAAATAAAGCCAAGCCACCAGAATAGTAATTCTGCTTCTCAGAACAGCAAAGATGTTCAAGTAAACTTTGAATGACTGTAGGAAGTGAAAAATATGCAAGTGGAATTTGACAGGGCTCATAGAGGTGGCCCTGGGAATGAGTGGACTTGGCATCAGCTCAGTGCTGCCTTTGAACTTGGAACAGATTCTTTGAGGCAGGCACCCACCTGGGATTGTCTCCTACACTCCAGCTCAGGCACAATTCAAAATCGATTACAACACTGTGCAAGGAGAAAACCAAGTTTATTTGTGTGGTCTGTGGTTAGCATCCTGATAATGATGGTGAGATTTTTCCTGGACAGCTCAGTTCTGGGATTTGCAGCAGTAATTGTTTTGTTTGCTATGGTGATGCACATTTTTATGCATTATTACAAGATCATTGTCTGGTAAGATTAACAGTGTCTGCTCCATTTTCAGCCACTCCATGACCTTGCTACTGAAGCCACCAGCAAAGGTGATGTCAAAGACATGTCCTTGGCCCTGAAAGCCATGGGCAATGCAGGAGAGCCAGCCAGTATCAAACGCATCCTGAAGTTTTTGCCAACATTTTCCTCAGCTGCGGCTTCATTACCAAGCAGAATTCAAGCTGATGCTGTGTTGGCCTTAAGGAAAATTGCAAGAAAAGACCCTGCAAAAGTAACTGAAATTATTATTGAAACAAATCTCTTAATGGGTATGGATTGGGTTTGCTTCATGATTCAGGAGTACTTAAACCATCAGGTAGTGTTAGCAACTCTGGACAGGCTTCCCATGTACTGGTCTTCTTCTTGCCCATGCTGCAAACTCCTGACATCATCCTATCCTTGCTGATATCCTGGGAAAGAGTTTGCTTCAGTCACTGTAATACTCAGCCTAATAGCTTTTTCTCCCAGCCCTGTTCACTGTGCACCCAGCAATATCTTCATTTTCAGTGACAGGTCCCATGTTCACATCTCTTGTTTGGGGCTCTGCTCTCCATCCACTGCAGAGCACTGTTCTGCAAACACTGCTCTCTGGGAAGTTAGGAGCTACTCAGAGGTTCTGTCTTTCTCCTGCAGGTAAGGGAGATCACCCTGCAGGTCTTCATGGACAGCACGCTTGCTCCAAATGTCCGAATGGTGGCTTGTATTGTTCTCTTCGAAACCAAGCCTGCTCTTCCAACAGTATCAGCGCTGGCCAGCTCGCTGCTGACAGAGCCCAGCCTGCAAGTAGCCAGTTTTGCATATTCACACATGAAGACTTTAGCAGCAGGCAGAATCCCACAGCTCCATAAACTGTAAGTAGAGGAAGACATACATTTTTAGTGGAAAATTTAGATATTTTTTTCTTGCAGTTTTCTAAGAATTTCATCACAGTTGGCTCTCTTCATATGATTTTAATTCTATTACTCAGATCTGCTGCTTGCAACATTGCCATTAAGCTCCTGGGCCCCAGACTTGACAGGCTGAGCTACCGTTACAGCAAGGTCATCCAGATCAGCGACTATTCCTGTGAGTACCAGCTGCACTTCCTCAGCATAGGTAGCCAAATGCCTCACCCTGTGTATTGTATTTTCATCCAAAATCCAATCATGAACTGTCAGTTTCGTGCTCTTGAAATAGAAAAAGCAGAAGAATCCCCTAACATGCAAAATTCCCTGAGACTCTTTCACAAATCTCTGGTATCTGCTGGGGAAAGTGGTAACTGCACATGGATTTCAGCCTTTCTCTTCAGTCCCTGAAGTGGACCCTGAAAGGGTTGTGTTGACTCTGCCCTAGAATAAAGTCCTCCTCTTGAGGTTGCAAACTTGAGGACTTGAGGGACTGAATCCTTGTGATCTACTACAGCATGTATCTGAGGTGGCTTATGTGCACCAGACACCTTGGAGACCCTAATTTCTACTGCTTTTTATTCCTGTGACAGCTCAGTATCAGGCTGGTGCCATTTGGAGGGTATATCTAATGAACAGTCCCAGCACCATGTTTCCATCTGATATAATCACAAAAGTAAGAGGATATTATGCAAACACTGCAATGGATATTATTGAGGTAAGTATTGCATTAAGGTAGCCAGCTTTTGTGATGCAGTGTTTAACTCCATTTCTGGCTGTGAAGGGAGATGTGGAAGAGAAAAGTTAGATAATGATTATGATTTTCCTTAAGCTTTTTCTTTTATTTGGGCTTCTTGACACATGAATTCGTCAATGAACACATCCAGTATAGGCATGTAAGTCTAGGAGCAGAGGAAAGCTTATGCAGCAGAACATCCCTCTGTGCACCTAAAGTCACATGGGATCCAGGGTATTTTGCATAAGTACAGGGAAATTAAATTTCAGCCAGCAGTACAGCCAGGGCAGCACAAAGCTCCATGTAACAGCATACAGGAATTTACACAGCTTCTTGGGCAAGCTTTGCAGCCTGGGCTGAGTTCTGCACTACCCTAAAATTATCCCCGCTGACTAATTTAAGGCCGGCTGGCTCAGCACGTTCTCAGCATCTGCAGCCATAGCCTGCAGTCACCTGCCAGGTAGACATGTCCTTATAACACAATGGTTTTGTGAAGCAAGTATTTTGTGTGGCTCGATGAGTTAATACCAGGCACAAGAGTTTTGCTGAGCTCTCTTGTCCTTGGGCTGTGATGCCTGACTCTTTCCTACAGATGGCTTTCCGGTCACAAAGCCTAACCAAGCTGGTGAGGAAGCAGAACATTCCCTTTGCTGAGTATGACACGTACAAGACCCTGAAGGAGCTGGGTAAATCGGTATGTCTGGGCACCCTTCTGACCTGTCTGCAGAGACAGCTCCTGACAGCACCAGGGTTGCATCACCCACCCACTGAGCCATCCCTTTGATGTTTCTGGAAAAAAGGAGTCCCTCATCCTGTTCAGTCACGGAAAGCTGCACTTACATTGTACTTACTCTCTCAACAGATGCCACCTTCTCACTCAACATGTGTCAGGTCTAATGTATAGTACAAAATATATGAGGATATAAGGATATGTGAGTATATAAAGTATATGAGGATGCTGCTGGGAGCCAAACTGCTTTAAAGTGTATGTTAGAACACACTAAGTGGTTGTTCTTCTCTCTTAAAATGATAATTGGACAAGGTTTTTCCTTCACGAGTCCTTGGGTGTCACCTACTACTTAAAGCAGCAGAAATTACCAAGCCCTGACCTCATCCTTATGTGGGGAAACTCTCTCTGAAATCAGCTGTGCAATATTAGAAAGACCACATTGGTTCAGACCTGTAATATGTCTAAGTAAGGATAGGGTAAGGAACCCTTACCCTTACCTAAGGGTAAGCAACCACGGCTCTCATCCTTCAGATGGGATTTACTCTTTGTTAATACATTGCTCCATTTTAAGTCACATTTTCTGCTTCTTCCCTTTCTCCCCATCTCTCCTTAACACACAGCTTCTGGGATGGAAAGAACTGCCACCTGAAGACCCCCTGATATCTGCTTACATCAAAGTATTGGGTCAAGAGATTGCTTTTGTTGACATTGACAAAGACGCCATTCAACAGATGACGATGGTACTGACGAGGCTGTTGACTTTTTCTCTGCAATACTGAATAATTTCCCTTCTGTGTCTCCTCTTACCTACTTACCTAACCCATCTCTCTGTTTCCAGAGTCTAACTGGATCATCAGACTGGCAGCCAGTGGTGAAAAAGGTGGTGGAAGAGGTCCAGAGAGGCATTTCAGGCCGATGGACCCTGCCAGTGATGGTGGGTGAGACGCGGCACATTGTCCCCACCATTGCTGGCCTGCCGCTGGAGCTCGGGCTGTGCGGGGCCGCCGTGGCCCAGGCTGCGGCCGACGGTGAGCTTGGGGTGCCCAGCTGGAGAGTTTCCCCACAATAATTGGGGGTACAATCCCTCTGATGAAATTAAATCCTTCTATAATGTTGAAAAATAGCCCAGAAATGTTACTGGCCAGCTGCCTCCAAAGGGTTTGAGAATTAATTAGGATATTTCACCTGAGACATATTTTTATAACTCTGGTTTGGATTAGCTGCCTTTAAATAACTGTGTAAAGTATTTCAAAATGTAAAAGCACTGTCCTTGCATTACCTACTATGCTTATTGAAAGTAATGAATCCCCATAATTCATTGTTTCTCTGTTCATATAATTTCTGTCTTTTTCAGTGGATGTAAAGATATCACCGCCAGTATCTGACAATTTTAGACCATCACAGCTTTGGGAAACCAAGATGGATATTCATGCTGACATCAGGCCGAAGTAAAAATTACATATATTTTCACTTACACACACAACTATTTATATTTATAGTTTGGTTATATTTGATGCAGGTGTGTAGTGCCAGGTAGCTATACAGGGCTCTTACTTGTCCTAGATTTTGGACAAATGTGCTAGTCTAGAACAGCAAAGTTGTGAGGAATCAACAAAATCCCCTGATGCTTTATAACCCTGCAAATCCAGCAAGGTGCGTGGTATCCTGCACAATACTGTGCTGTTCTGCCATTGATAAAAATGCTTACATTTGTACCTGTTCAATGAATAAAGATATGAAGATGTGAAAATATGTTAACTTAGGTTTTTTACATCAAGTTTTTGCAATTTCAGCATAGAATCACATCACCACCTGGCATAAGCCAGAAGGTTTTCAGGCAGGAAAAGGATCTTTCAAAGCAGATCTGCTTCTGGATCTGCAAAAGCAACAGTACTAATAATGAAAATGATAACAATAATGGTAATAATAATAGTTGTGATAATATTTTAAAAATAGGCAGAATCTGAAATTCTGAGGTTCTGGAGTTAGCTTGTCCTCAAACAATGTATCAGTGACAATGCAGTCAGAAGGCCCATGTTAGCTTTGTTTTTCAGACAAATCACCTTTTCCAGCTGCATTTCAGCTTTTTTCTTATCCCGTTGTGATAAATCTCTTCATCCATCCATAGTGGGTCTTACAATAAAAAGAACAGCATGAAAATGTAATTTTGCATTTTAAAGTTAAATTTTTGCATATTAATATGTAATTATGCCTGGTTTTATTTCCACTCTTTCAGAGCGTATTTTCATATGATTGCAATGATGGGGATTAATACACAGTACTTTCAGAGTGGTTTTGAATTTCATGCAGAGTTCAGTGCCAACACTACAATGAAATTTGATGCCAGGATAAATCTGAAAGAGAAAAATTTGAAAATTGAAACCCTTCCCTGCCATCAGGAGGTTGAGCTTGCAGCTGTGAGGTACAGAAGAGCTTTCTTTATTTTGCTTGCTCTGTGATTGTGAGTTCACTGTTATAAAATCACAAGTGTACAACTACTTGTTAAGGTCTGTCATACCTTGGCAGCCACATAAAGCTTTATACTGTCTTTTTTGCACCAGCAAAGATAGGTAGAGTGAAATCAGCGGTTACCTGTGTGCCATTTATCACCTCCACAGGAGTGAAGCCCATGCTATTTCAAGGAACATGGAAGAAGTAGATTCTGAAAAGAAATCCCAGATTCTCCCCAGAGGAGAAATGCTAAGTATCTCTGAGCAGCTACTGCAGCCAACAGAAGGATCTTCAAAAGTTGGTAGCTGGAAGGTAAGGAAGCCTCTTGACACCTGTACTGCAGACAGGCAGAGAGCTCCTCAGAAGGGCTGGGCACCCCTGATATGGGAGCTGGCTAACCAGATCACAAACACAGGAACGGTGAAATTCAGCAGGGGCCTGACATTTCCCAAACCGAGCCTAAACCACAATGGGTTCATTACATGGTCCTTCACAGTTTGCTGTATTTCTTCATTGCATGCAGGCAGAGCTGCTTGGACAGCATGTCTTCTATTTCTTTACAGTCATGGGAGGGTGTCTGAAATTCACATCCTTTGGACAGTATCTAATTTTTTTCTGAACCACAATAATGCAAAAAATATGGTTCTTGGGCAGGATATAGATTTTTCTCCCGAATCCTGAGAGAATCCTGAGTGGATTGCGGGAGCACATTCTCTCATGTGCTCTTCAGCTTCTGAGGCTGGCGTGGGAAGGCTATGCTGGCTTGCAGCAGGAGCCTGAAATGGATGCAGAGGGACTGCCCCTCCAAAGAGCCCTGCAGGTTCTCATTGGGAAGAGTGTTTGTGAAGCACTGCCTGAGAAAGGGTGGGCAGGCGAGCTGTCCTCTTCTGCAGAGCATTTTGCAGGAAAACCCACTGTTTCCAGGGCCCAGCTCTCTGATTCTAAGCATTGCTCCCTTCTTTACGCAGAACTGTCATTGTCGTAATTCTCTTCATTAACCGGAGGAATTCTTTTAGGAGGTGGGATAATTTAGGTTTTTTATGGAAAATTAGTTTATGTGCCATATTTTTGTTTAATGCAGCAAAGCAGCATGCCAAACATGATATCCAAAGGATACCAACATGATTCAGAAGAGACACATCACAACATTGCAGGAAGAAGAGTTTACACACGCAAGTTCTGTAAAAAATTTGAAAGTTTGGGATGTTCTACTTGCCTCAGCCTTAAATCACAAAATTCTGCTTTCTTAAAAAATACCTATCTGCATAAATTATTTGGAGCATTTGAAGCCAAAATAATTTTAAAGCCAGGTACAGTCATAATAAGTTTTTCTGTCAATCACTGTGAATAATCCTCAAGCAACACAACCCTGGAATGCTTTTACCTTTAGTTCATACAGGTGCCGATATTGACAAAATACAGCTGGAGGTTCAAGCAGGACCCAAAGCAGCTTCAAAAATAATTGAGTTATCAAGCTCAGGGTCAAAGGAAGAGGGAGAAACATCTCCATATGAGAACATTCGAGATAAACTGAAGAAGATTCTAGGCATTGAAGAAGTGCTCACGGTAAGAGACTTCGAGCATCAGAGAGGGAAATAGTTCCCAAAATGAAGCCAAGGGCCATTGTGGATAACTGGCATGGGAAAGCAAGGAACTGGGTGGGCTGGGAGGAATGGGACTCAGTGAGCTCTGGTACAGCTTCTGCAGTGTGTGGGGACAGGAAGTTCTATTTCCTTGGAAGCCTGTGGTGAGCATCTTGTCTGACAGTCAGGGAAATGTTACAGAACAAGCTATAAATCCATAAATGCTTTAAACTGTTTTTGGAGGCTGCAAATAAAACACGGCGCCGCACAAAACGGATTAACCGAGAGTACAAGGCTGCAGATACAGGCCTTTGGGCAGAGGCCAGCACATCCCACCTCTCCAGTTCATCCTCCTCTTCTGCTGCTTCCTCTACTGATGGCGGAGAGCCTGGGAATCATCACAGGAAAGATGAAATAAGGCGATCTGGGAAGAAGCACGGCAGCAAGAGTGGCAGCAGGAGCAGCAGTGGGAGCTCTGCTAGCAGCAAATCATGCAGCAGCAGCAGCCAAGAAGACCGCTTTGGGGATGGACACTGCAGTGGAGACAGTGACTATTCCAACCAACAGGTAATTCATTCTGGCTGGACCTTTTTATATTTCTTATAGTGATTGTTTTTGTGCACCAGAAAATTGAGCTCATGGAACATGGACCAAAGAAAGAGGAACCCTGATTCTCTGAAGCATTTCATATCAGAATTTTGAAATTTCCAAATTTTTCACTGTAAAATGTTTAAAACAAAATTGTTTTCCTTTTTTTTTTCCCCCTAATATTCAGAACTGAAATTTTTAATGCATTTATCAAAAGTTAGTTCTTTATTTTCTCTTGGGTCTTCTTATGTACTCTCTGTTTTCACAGGCAAACCCACCTGTTTACCAGCTTTTGTTTAAGCCAGTGGATGACCAGGTACATTTACGGCATATACTGGGAGCAGGGTGTACAACTAGTCTTGCTGTCTTTGTTGCAATTAGGTCCTAGTTCTCTGAGAGTAAAAGTATGATAAATTAATTCTGTAACAATTTCCAGTGGTAGGTACCTGCCTCAAGGTGATTCTTTACTTTTGCAGGACACAGGAGGGGAAATCCTGAATATCAGCATCAGCTCTACATCTTCCTCAGCTAGTGATGAAGCCATCTCTAGAGCCTTGTCTCAGGTGAGTGTCTTAATCTGTAAGAAATCCAAACATTTACTTTGCATTTCCAGTTGTTCTATATTTATAACAGAATAGGAAAATTATGGTGATTTAGCATATTAGGTATAAAGAAATTGAACTGTTTCTTATTTTATAAAGGTGAGCATATTGGGTAGTCATTGAATGTAATTTAATATTCATTTAATACAGGCTACATTTTTAAACTAAACTGGAATGTATTGCTGTAGATGTTGAAATTTGTCTGGCTCAGTAAATAATTCACCCTAAAAATTAGGACACTTTAGAAGTTTTGACCTGCTGAATCAGAAACTGGTTTCAGGGATATTGTCATGGTGTATCTTTCTGTAAAAGTTGAGGAGTTGACTCTGCCATTGTTTTGTTCATTAGGTCTTCACTGCAGAGTCCTTCTGTTCATATTAGCAGGACTGCAACAGGCATTTGAAAAAACCTTGAGTTTGCAGCAAAGCTCACCCTGAGAGCAACCCAGGTTTTTATTTGGGAGCAGATTTTAGCAAATAAAACTTTCACACATTTCAGGCGATGACCTATATGCCTACAAAATAATGACCCTTCCTTTGCTGAGGCATCCTTCTTGAGTAGCAGCTCCCACTTGTTAGTGCAAGTAGCTTGTGGAAATAAGGCAACCAGATCGACCTTCTCCCTCACCCTTTCCATGCAGCTTAAATTCACCTCTCTTGTCCATCTTTTCAGCACATTACTACTTCCCTGAGCTCTTTCTCAGCCACAGCCTTGTTCTTTCCCCACTTCCCACTAAGCCCTTGCCAGCTCTGTCTCACCCAATCCTTTTGTGTGTCCCTGCCATTCGGACCTGGCAGCACAAGGGGGCCTGCTGCCCCACAGCAAATTCCACCTGCAGCTGTCCCCTGGCCAGGTGGGGACTCTGTCCACAGCTCAGGTAGGACACTCCATCAGGCAGGTGCTGCTGCTGGGCACGAAGGTCCAACAGGGCCACGTGCTGCTCCTCGTGCAAGAACCACACTTGGGACTGCCCTGTAATACAAATTATCATGGTTTTAAACAGGTGATCAAGCTAGTTTTATCCAAAAGGATATTATTTCAACTGCATTTTGGTAAGAGAGCAGAGCTGAGCTGAATAGTATTGGTTCTTTATCCAGTACCATACTTCTTTGTGTTGTGTTGAAATTACTTTACAAAATATTCCAGACACACTCTTACTTGCATAGGTCATGCCACTGGTTTTACTCTCATAATTCTAATGCCTTTTTTTTGTCTTTGGTCTCTATTTCCTCTCTACTCACTGAAGCCTAAATTCTTGGGAGACAGCAAGCCACCAGTTCTGGCTGCAGTTCTTCGTGCCATCCGCAGAAACAAGCAGCCAACAGGATTCCAGCTTGTCCTGTACACTGATACACGACACAAGAGGTGGAGAATGCAGATGTTTGGTTCAAGCATCACAGGACCAAGCAGATGGAAACTCTGTGCTGATGCTACAGTAATAAATTACCGAAAAGTATCAGTAAGTTTAAAATATCCATCAGCTCAAATACAAATGAAACATAATGATCTTACTGTGTTTTCTGCAAAAATGTATTTATTTCCCTCTACTAGGGTTCTCTTAAATGGGGTAAAGATTGCCAGGACTACCAGATTGCTACTCAGATTGCAACAGGGAAATTTGCTGCTTATCCAGCTATGCAGATGAAGCTGCAGTGGCTAAAAGTGCCTTCAATAATCCGAACAACTGCAAGATGGTGAGATCACATTTTAGTTTTTGAAAAATATATGTCAATGCTCCAAATAATTACGGGTTCAGTTCTGCAATTTCCAAGCTGGAAAAATTCCCCTTAATCAGTAGGATTTTATAAAACCGTATTACATATGTTTGCTTTCTCTGTATTCATTCCCTCAAAGTATACTGCATTTTCCTTTGCAAGAAAACCATTTGGGATTATAGGATTCACCTAATCTATTGCAGATTTGTAATCTGAAGTGCCTGAATTAGGAGATTGTTTTTTTATTATCCTTCCTGATTCATGGAGGCACAGAGCAGAAGCCTGACCTTGGTTCTCTGAAGAAATTGGTCTCTTACTTAATTTCCTAATGCAGGCCCTTGCCTCTGGCTTCTAAAGCAGATCGTACAAATACTTCTTATAAGGCTTATGCACATTAAATAACAAATGTTTTATGAAATTTAATGGAAGAAGACTGTACATTTTGGATTCAGTTCACATGTGTCTCCTTTTCCATGAAATATCTGTCACATTCATTCATTGTATCCCTCCATACATTTGCCTGCAATAACATATAGATCCACACTGAAGCCTATTTTTTTGGCACAGTGCTACTAAAATACAGACATATACAGCAACTCAGTTAACTAAAGAGACATGCAACACAAGTTTTCACATTAAAGGCAATTAAAGGAGTTCTGATTAAAAGTATAGTGAAGAGGGCAACTTTTTACATTGAATTACCCAAAGCTGTTACCTGCTCTTATTAGAGGAGATGAAATCATCCAATTGACTATCCTGGAACAAAGCCACAGAACTTACCTTTTCTTCTGCTCTGAGATTATGCTTTTGTATAAAGGAACATTTTCTGTATTTCTCTATTTGAGTCCCAAGCTTGTTTGGCAACTCATTCGTAGAGATCTCTCAATCAGACTGTAGGCAGTCTTACTGAGCAAAGGATTCTTGCCTCAAATTACCACTGCAGGACTGATATATGAATGTGAAATATTAATTTAATATTTTTAGCATGTTACTATTTGGGGGCTTATGTAATGGATGCCTGGTTTTAAGTCTGAATGTGTTTAAAACAAATTTGCCACTATTTTTTTCTCATATTGCTATCCCATCCAGCCTCTTGAGATCTTTTATACCAATTAAAAAATAAATTTGCCTCCTTCCATATACAGCATCATGTATCAGCAAGCCCTGATGTAAAACATGCCATCATGCTAACATAGAATGCATATTGCTTTATGGGGGTATTTTATTGTGAACAAATAATAACATTTTAATTACTTACTTCCTTTTTTTCAGGTTTTACTCATTTCTTCCAGGAGCTGCCTATGTGCTTGGTTTTTCACAAAGGCAGCAGCTTGGTCCCTCTCACCAGGCAACCTTGGTTATGGCTTTGACATCTCCAAGAACCTGTGATGTTGTCTTTAAGTTGCCAGAGGTAACAATTTCCCCCATCTTTTATCCTGAAGCAGTCAATACCTAGGAAATGGATTATTTAGGGCTTTTTAAACTACTGATTAAAATATATATATATATAAAGAAGCTGCCTTCACAAGACATTGTATTCATGCAGTTGGTTTTGCTATAGAAACTTCTTACAATATACAATACAATATTACAATATTTGTCTTTCTCACGTAGCATGCAAGCATGTGAAATAAGAACGAGGTTAGAAAACAATCATCATGATGGATATCACGTTAAAAAAGAACTTATTAAAAACCCCACTCCTCCCAAAATCTTTGGGAAGATGTTAGGTTTTCCTGTGTTCTGGAAAAGATGGTAAAACCAGGCTGTTGAGACAGCCAACAGCAGCAATTGATGTATAGGCAGGAAGAGGGTGCACATCTCAGGTAAGCAAACTGCTCAGCCTGAGAACAAATGTGATGTACAGCTACTAAAAAGCTGCAAACTGGTGACTATCCAAGTGCATTTATAGCACCACTGTTCCATAGTTTGCAGATGTGTCACACTGTAGAACGATTTCACGCTGTCAACAGAGAACTTGATTTCCTTTTCACTCTGACCAAAATCCAGATGCTACTTTAGATTTCAGTCAGCACAGTTCTCTCGGAACATTAGAGGAAAATGCCACCTTATCTCTACACTGTACTTTGCATTTCCATTCACGTTTTTTTTTCCTGCCTGATTTTCAGCTCACAATTTACGACACGGCCATCAGTCTCCCCCTGCCAGTCCCTTCACACGCGGCTACACCGATCTCAGTGCTACCATCCTCTGACTGGAAGGTCTTTTCCCAGGCAGCACTTTCAGTCATCGAAAGTCTTAAAGGTCAGCAAGTAACTATCTACACAAACATTGATTGACTTTGCAAATTTTGTAAATATCATTTACGCTTTCGAAGGGTTTTTTTAAAACTGTTTTATTCACTTAAAATCAGTTGGATGTCAGATAGAAACAAAGCATCTCTGTAAAAATCTGTAAGGCTGCAAAGAAGTAAAGAAATGGAGACATACTAGGAAGATTAAACATTCAGTTCCATGCCAAATAGTGCTTTCAAATGCATCCATTCCCAAATGCACCCATTTCAGCTTCACTGCAAAAACTGATTGTGAAAAAAATACAAAACAAAATTTGTGAGAGGAACATCTAAGTGACCTCTGATTCTGGGGTGCTCTGCACTGGTATGTTGAAGCTGAAACAGTTCCAAAAGTATGCTCATTAATTTCAAATCCTGCACTTTGAGTTTGAAGGGATTATTGTTTGATTAATGCTGTATTAAGAGCTAATCACATTATACATACTTAGGGTAAGTTTTAAAATTAAAAGCTTTATGTAATCCTGCAATAAGGAGTCACATTTTACTTGGAATCAGTGGGATAATACCATACCATGCATATTTATAAGGTGTCCCTGTCCACAGCAAGGGGATTGGAATATTTAAGGTTCCTTCTAACCCAAGCCATTCTATGATTCTGTAGTATTTTTTTGGTAAACACCAAAACTAATCTGTATTAATTACAGCTATTGCAAAATAATTTCTAATCAGAGCTGGTAGGATTTCCAACAAAATTCCATTACAGTGAAAAAGAGAAAAGTGTAGTGTGGTGTTTTTTCCTTTGCAAATTCTAACTATTTCTAATCCTGGTTACGACACAATAAAGGTATCAACATTTTAGTGAACTTTCTCTATGTGAGAATTATTATGTGAATTATTATCAACCTTTGTGAAATTCTTTTGACTACAACAAAGTTAGAAAAGCCAAAACACCACAAACCAAGAGTTGCACCAGCACCAGGTGTGAGCAGAATTCATCTCACAAAATGACTGAATCATGGGAGTGTTGTTCTGCTCCCTGGGGACTGGCAAAGTTTTACTTTTGAATTACTACCAATCTAAAATTTCATCTGACAGAATTAATTCACTTATACATCACAACATGCAGAACCAGAAGTTTTTTTCTTTTAGTTACAAAACTAAAATAAAATAGCTGTCTTGTATAAGTCATAAAATGCTTTTTTTTTTTACTATTTTTTTTTCAGGTCATTGTACAGTTTCCCAAAATAAGATCACAACCTTCAACGGTGTTGATTTTAACTATTCAATGCCTGTAAATTGCTACCATGTCTTGGTGCAGGACTGTAGTTCAGAGCTTAAATTCCTGGTGATGGTGAAAAGACTTGAAAAGTCTGCTGACCTTATAGCAATAAATGTCAGAGTCGCCAGCCAGTAAGTAATTGAAAACTTAATAAAAAATAGATGCCAAGCTGAATATGCTATAAATTAAGATCAAACTGGTAGGGCAGACTGACACTAACATTAGACTCATGCAGAAAGTACTGATGTCAATGGAAAGATATCTAGGAGCGTCACTGGGGTTTGGGACTTTGTCTTTTAAAAGTGCTTCTGAAATATATCTGACGTTCACAGTAACCTCAAGTCTTTACTGCCCCAAATTCTTCATTAATTTGTTAGAATTTAACTGTGTCATTTCAGTACTTAGTGATTAGGCAGACACATAAACTATAAATCCAGAAGGAGCTATTTTAATCATTAGTCTGGTCTTCTACACTAAGCTAATAATTAGAACAAATTAGAACCCACACTCATTACAGCAGGGTGGTTGGGGAGTGGACATAGCTAAAAAGGGCATTACTTATCCCAGATTAGAGGCACACTCTCAGGACATCTCTTAGTTGGTACATAATGTTCTAATCTATTTGAAATTAATTTAAGACATAATTTGTTTCAGCCTGGAACAATCACCCCTAAATTGTATGGGATTATGGATACTAAAATCATTGTAGTGAGTGTTCTTCAAAGCACATAAATAGACTTTGATCTGTAGGGTTTCATTACAAGTAATTATTTATTTCTCAAAAATGTGTGCCTAACTGTGTGATAATGTTAGAGAAACAGAGGGAATCTAGTATTCCCTGCACCTGTTTTGTGAGGGAACACAAGGATGCTTGTTTTATAGACCGTATCTTTTGTGATAAAGGCATTCCTCATCACTGAATCATTCCTGATTGTTTCATACAATTGTATGGATGTGCTTTTGATGTGCATGAGCTTCATATTTCTTCATTATAGCAAACACTGCTCTGAAGAAAATACTACAATACACAGACTGTTCAGGCTGTAAGAGAACAGCCCTAGGGAACCCAATCTTCCTTTGAAATGTAAAGCACCTTCCATTTATGTGAAGGCAGTAGCAATTAGGTTGTTCTGCAGCAAGGCTCCTGTAGCCTGGTGTCTCCCTGCCTGAGCCATGGCCACGAGCAGCCAGGGGCTGAGAGGCGAGTACAGCCAGGGCAAGGTGTACTGGGAGCAGTCCTGCTGCCATGCTGGCCGCAATCTTCCTCCTAAAGGGGAGAAGGTGATTCATGTGAGAATGTTATGAGCACCCTGCAGTGATGGTTCTGCCAGAAGCCTAGTAGCTTATAATTTGTTTACACTCATTTCCTTTATTTAAAGTGAGGTTGACATGTATGTTTCCAATGGACTCATCCAGTTGAAGATTAATGGTGTCCAAGCCCCAAAAGATCTTCCATACACATCTAATTCTGGTAAGAGACTCGTCTTTAGATTTCGTTTAATCCTTCCTAATCTTTTGAAGAAGGAGAGGACATAATCCTGCAAACACCTCACAAGATAAAGATCATCCTAACTTGAGTAAGAGTTCAGAGATTTTAACATACATCCATGCAAGCTTTTGTAGTGGGTGGCAAGAAAGACAAGCAAAAAAAAAGAGATGCTGATCCTGTGCATCTTTGCACATACCAGAAAATGCAGGGGTGTGGTATATTTTGCTGATTACAGAGGCCCACAGAGCATGCATTTAGATGATCCCTGTCACAACCACCCCTGTGAGTGGCTTCAGCTTTTCCCAGGGCAGGGAGCAGTAGTCCTTTTACTTCCCACCATCTCTTTTAAGATTCTTTAGAGTGTGCATTTTGTCCCCAGGAACTTAACAAATGGTTCGGGGTGGACCCTAAAACAGTAACTTCATTTTAGAAAAGATCTCATTTTGCTTTTTTTGTTGCAGATGCAAGCATGCTGATCAGCAGTGAAAAGAAAGGACTGACACTAAAAGCCCCAGATTATGGCATAGATAAATTGTATTATGATGGGCATAGACTTGAGGTAATTTTTAAGTTTCTTTCTGTGGGTTTACTTTTAAGAGAAAAGCATCTACATGCAACTTATCTGTATTTCCACAAAGATTCAAGTTGCTTTCTGGATGGCTGGAAAAACATGTGGCATGTGTGGAAAATATGATGCGGAGAGGGAAAGAGAATACCAAACGCCCAGTGGACATTTAGCTAAAGATGCTGAGAGTTTTGGTCATTCTTGGATCATCTCAGAAGACCCCTGTGCTGGAGGTACTAAGATTCCAACATATATTAATATCATTACCTTCAACTAATTAATTAATCACATGAATATGCAGTTTATATTAATGTCATGCAGAGTCATGTGGGTTTTTTGCTATTTTTGTGATTAGTGGCTACTGACTAAAAGAAGAAAACTAAAATCTATTTTTCCTGAGTTTTATAATTCACTGCGAGTTCTAGTTTTGTTGGGGGTTTTTTTATCAACGTCTTATGCATTGTGTAACTACCTGGAGCTTGTGTGCTTAACTTAAAACTCCCTAAACTGATAACTTAGTATGAAAAGGAAGTGGTTTGACTGTTGAAAAAAGTAATTTTATGTCATTTCTAATAGTTTCATTCTGTTATTTCCAGGCTTTTAGTTCAGATTAAAAAAATCATATCTAGCCCTGACTATCAAACTAGAGGTCATGTGAGGTTGGGAAACTTGTTTTCATTTCCTCAGGCTGAAGATTAACACAATCTGAAAACTTCGGCCTGGGAATGATTGATTGTTCTTGTCGTCCAGGTCCTACATAAAAACAGCATTAATATGTTTGTTACATTAGGGTGCACTACATAATTGGTGTGGAACACAACCCTCTGGGCATATGGTGGCCTTTCTGTAATGTACTCTTAGATCAACCTTCCCTGGGGTCTGGTCCAGGAAAGCCTGGATCACAGACTTAAGGACTAAGCTACTCAGCTATGGCAAGGCAGGTGCAACGCTGCTCATAGTGCAGAAGAGAATATATAGATGTCTAGGAGCCACTGTCCCAAAATGAACTGCTGTCTTAGTTTAACTCAAGTGTCATCTGAGCAAGGTTTTCACATGTAGAATTTTGGATTTGGACATCAGTCCCACCTAGACCCCATTGGACAAGCCTCTTTCCCTGCAACTGTGCTCCACAGGCCTCATTTTCTCACAGCCTGAGCCTTTGACAAAAAATTGATTCACTTCAACCAGATGAGCTTCATCTAGCTGGTGTCGCACTGTTCATCACTTGGTCTTAGTGTTTGCTAATTGTACAAATCAAGTCCAGAAAGTTATTTATCTAAAATCTGTGCATGATTTAAAAGGGTTCATGTTTTGTAGCTTGTAAGCTGCAGCGCATAATTGTCAAAAGTGAGAAGCCGGTTTCATTTGAGAAGACGGAAGCAAAATGCTTCTCTGTGGAGCCAGTCCTTCGCTGTGTAAAAGGCTGCTCAGCAACCCAGACTGTTCCCGTGTCCGTGGGCTTCCACTGCGTTCCAGCCGGTGAGTCCGGATACTCTGTGCCCAACACCAGTATGTGTGACTGGGGATCTCTGGAAAACCGTGAGGTGCACCGTGCTAGCACAGGAGTACCCGATGTATAACCAGCCCTCCTCTCCCTTCTCCTTTAGACTCCGCTCTCAGCCTGGACAGGCAGCCCAGACTGGACCAGAAATCCGAGGACGCCGTGGGCTCTGTCACCGCGCACATAGCGTGCTCCTGTCAGCGGCAGGCGTGCCCGGCCTGAGCCCCGCACGGACACGCTCCGGGCCGCCTCAGCCCGGCCGCCCGCGGGCGCGGCTGCCTCGGCCAGCGGGGACGGGCCCGTCCCCTGCGGAGACCGCTCCGCTCTGCTTCTGCCCCCGGAGATCCTGGAAACGACCCGGGCACGCGTCCCCGGGCCGA
>VWZN01017390.1:347467-368336 GCA_013396955.1 Regulus satrapa | reverse complement strand
AAAAAAAAGAGTGGAAGAAAACACTGCAACCTTGACTTTTTCTATCATGCTATTACACAAAATGAGTCTTCTTGGAGCAAACTGCTCACTCTATAATTAGCCTCACTGACAAGGAGACAAATATTTTCACATTTGTTTCAGTGTAACTTCTCAATCACTCCAAATTCCAAAATAAATTAAAAGTGTACCATGGTATCTCCTCAACTTATTTTGTTCCAGCAGCCCTTTGGCTTTTTTGATCAGTTCTTCTCTGTTTTTTTCCAAGTGCCTTCTGTCTTTCTTCATTTGTTGCAATTGTTCTACCATCTTGTTTTCTAGAGATATTACAATTATATTTAATAAGCATTTGAATACTCTAAGGACAAAGGATCAGTCAAGACTTTTGTAATGCACTCATCACAAATTATGCCAAAATCTCTGTTAGAACAAGCAGTAGAAATTATTTCATTTTAATCTAACTTTTCAGAATGTCTGGTGCTTTAGAAAAAAGGGAGAAATCCAGCATGCATCCAGGCACTCACACACACACGCAAACAAACTTCTTTCTATATGTTTAGATAATATATCACTAAAACTTCATAATCAAGAAATATATTCACTCCATATATTGCAAACTCTTGCTAGTTTAGATCAGTTTTAGATTTAAAAAAATAAAATTCAAAACATCCAAAATACTATTTCCTGCTTAAAACACATTGTAATATAAACTGTAGAGAAATCTTGCCTTAATTCCAGTTGGCAAGACAATATCTCAGACTTCCATTAGTCTGCAACAATAGGTCAAACACAACTTCCCACTATCCTCCTCAGCAACACTGCTTGAGATTCTCTTTGCTACACTCTCACTTGAGCCTGCAGTATTTCATCTGATCTCCCTCCTTTTCTCTTTCCATCCACAACTTGATAAATTTGGTTTTCTAGTGCAGGGAACCTGCCAAGTTCTAGGATAGCCTATGCAATCATAAATAACTGGAATTTTCTAATAATAAATTAAAATTCATAACAATACTGTGAATGAATGTATGTATAGTGTAGGTATTTATGTCTTCATTGACTCTACAGTCTTGATTAAACATTCACTTCCTTGTAATTTCTTGGAATCATGTACTCACTTGCTGCCTGAATTACAGGAACTTGAGCTGGGTTTACAGTGAGTGCCAAAATAGGTGGACTAGGAGGTGAAATAGAGTCTTTTGGACAAGTAAGATGATTTTGCTTGTTTCCATCTGCCTATAGAGTCAAAAGACACAACTATAAGTACATAACTATAATTCTGAACAACTTATTTTAACTTAACATTAGACATATGCCTTGAAAGCGGCCTGAGTGAATGAGGGCTGAATTTGACTTCTGCAGGCAGGCTTTTTTATTCTGTTACCAGTACACATGACTACTAAATTACAAACAAATTATTGCTGGATCTCTGCAAACAAAATGAGAACACTGAACACTTACATCACAGAGAACACACAGACAAAACCACAGGCTATTGCTAATGGCTCTAGTCCATGTCCATAATCCCCAGTAACTGACAGTCCCATGCAAGACCAGGAACTAAGGGCTTTAAAATGGCCACCTGGTTTGTTAATTATGAAATCCAAACCTGCCAACTTCTAAACTAAAATTTGTAATTGAAGATTTTTATTGTTCAGAAATATAGTTGGAATTAATTAGAAAATCTACTAAGTAGCAGTGCTTGAATTAACTTTTCTCAATTATTCTCAAATCTCTCATATTTATAATGAGTCACCAGTCTTACAAAATTAGACTGTTTCTAGGTGGAGGACTATAGTTATTGCTGAAGATTACTAGGAATGTTACCTTGAAAAACATACCTGATTATCCAGTTTTTCACCAAGACCAGCTCTAGTCTTCTTAATTCTGTTTAGCTGCAAGCTAAGATAAAATCAAAATAACAAGTGAAAGTTCATTGACTGAAATGTATTTTCCTCTCCATTTCTTTAATTTATTTGAAATCTATAAAGTTTGTATTGGGGAAATAATATTATCCATCATTTTAGAAGATTCATTATTTGCTAACCTTTTTTTTTTGTGGACATAATCTGTAGTTTGGTCTTCCATTATTTCAATAATTTTAGCATCCTGTGTTCTGTCTCTTCTTAATTTGGTATCTTTTTGCTGCTTGTTATTTTCCATGTTTGCTAGTTCTGTGACAGGATAGTGATGACAAAAATACATAGATTACACTTGCAAAAATCAGTTGTTTTGACTGTCAGTGACTGGACTTTCCAACCTGTATTGGAAATTCAGTGAATGACCATAGCAAGTGGTGATATCTCTAGAATTTGGAAATGTTTAATGAATAAGCTTTAATAAAAATAAATAAAAGGAAAATAAAAAACAAAAGGTATTTTTGTTATTAGAATTTATATATAATTCTAGTGATTAGACAGATGTATCAATTATAGTGAAGTGTTTCTCTGTATCAACACACAGTGATAATGAAGGACTCACAAGGTAAAACTACATCTCTGAAAGGTATCATCATTATTTTTAAAAAATTGAGGATTGCTCTGAGAGTGTTATTACAACTTACGCTTTAATTACAGATTTCTTAAAACTTAGCTTTACTTTGCTGACTTTCTTGAACTCTTGCTTTGGCAAAAAGACAATAACAAACTTTTGTACCCTTTTTATATTTAATGTGATTTTGGGGTCTTTGGTTACCCTGGCCTTGTTCATCCCTGTGGTTCACATGGGTAAGAGGAATTCCTTTGGCTTTGGGATTCCACTTAGGAGCACTGTAGTCTTCTTGATCTTGGCTGAGATGATTCTGCTCAGAGGTTTGTAATACCAGATCACACTTTCCAGACTCCTGATCTGCAGGATTTGAACGACTTGGTGTGAAGAGAGATCTGCCAGATCCACTTTGATCTGCACAATAATTGATAATACGAAACAGAGATATTATTTCACTGTAAATGTTAGCCATAATATTTATTTTTCTTCCCATTCATCATTTTCCTTCACTATACTTAAGGTTAAGCTTACCTTTTTCTCCAAACTGTTTTTCTGGAATCCTGTTGTCTTGTTTATTGTTTGTGTGCAAAACTGGAACAGGCTCTTTCTCACCCCATTCCATCCTGGGAACTTCCAGATTTTCTACCTGATGCCTACTTTCTAAAAATGGTTTGCTTTTTTCAGGTTTCTCTTGGGAAAATCTTGATCCACGACCAAACCTATTAGCTTCTTCAATAACGTGATGTTTTCGTTGAGTTGATGATGGTAATGGATAAACATCTTCAAAACATTCCACACCAGGTAACAAATATAATTCAGGATTAAGTGCCTGAAATTGCATAGGACATCCATCAAACAGGAAAAAGAAAATGTGCAATGTAAAGTTTCTGAAAATGGTACCCTACAAGCCATTCAGTACTTACATAAGGAGGAGCAAATGACTTCAGTTTCAGTTCTGTTTCCTGCTTTGCTTTCACCTTGGAAGATAAAGTATGGAAGCATAACAAATACAATACTTTTTTCATCAGCAGTATTGCACATGACATATGTTTTGTATTTTCATTTTTACATTCTTTTATAACCAGCACTATAAGCTGTAGAAGCCTTATGGGGGAAAAAGTATCTTAGACTACCATTGTATTTTCTGGTATAGTTCTGAAACTTTGTCTATTTTTCAAAATCTTAATCAGGCCCACAAGGTTACATGCACATGCTGAATGCTTTTTTATCCTTTCACTTTCCCTTAAGGTTCAAAGGACCTGATCCAACAGTCACAGGAAAAGAAAATTTTCCGTATCAAGAGGCTGCTTCAAGCTGAATCTGGGCAGAAATGCTGAGTATCACATAATATTCTCTATTCACCTATTCAGCACTGCAAAATATTTAATGTATATGGAAAATAAAATCTAATATAAACATATGTCTTCTTGTATTTATAATTTTCCTTCATATTCTTTTTGTGACATACACTTTCACATTTCAATAGTTGTCCTAACAACAAAGTCTAAAACAGCCAATATATATTTGAAAAATGTGCTCCAATGTAAGGAAAAAAATCTGAGCTTACATTCAAATAATTATATTGAATTAAACACCCAGGTTATAGGCAAAAAAGGAAGAGCAATTGAACATGATTTTAGTTTATGTCTATCCTTTCATTTAAAAGACTCTTGCTTGCAAGTAGGGCACAGCTCTTAGCTCTGCTTACATTGTCAGAGTTGTGAAACAGAAGACTAAGGGGAGAGAACACTCAACAAATATTTGATCATGGAGATGTAATTCAATGAGGTTACCATGACCCTAAACAACAAATAAAGCAGTTGGTTTATTGCTTTATGCTTTGTTATAAAGTTAAATATCAAGCAACAGTAAATACATCAAAGTAAAACTATATCTTTCATTTGTCTCTATAAATCTTCACGTATGTTACCAGTCTATTTAATTCTCTATTAACATAAAATATTTTATTCATTTGCTGACATTATAAAGGCTGGAAAACTTCTCCATTTATCTCCAAACTATGTGGGGGGGAAAAAAAATAACCATCCTCCTTATTATCATCCAGTTAAAAAGACCTCAATTCATTGAAAACATATGCATACTTCCCAATTTAGATTTTATCACAGTCTTTTAAGTTTCCTTTCATGTTTTTCCACCTAGTTTTTGCATATTACTTGGTATTTATTCTAGTCTTCTTTGAGAGTGTTTTTAGTGATAATTCAACTAAAAATTAAATAATGACACCAAATTCCCTGCTTATAGTTAATTTCCATATCCATGAGAAAGAGGTGAAATGAGACATGGAAAAAATATTCTATACTCATATAAACGACTTAAATCTTTGTGTATTACATAAGCAAACTTTCAGTTGGATTAATTTTGAAGTTTAATATTTAGCTATACTTTTTAAGACATATATGTAGAATCAATGTGAGGATCAGTTACAATTCACACACATGGGGTTTTATTACCTGCATCTCAGGCTGTATTATTGGACTAAACAGTGGAACATCCAGAGAAGTTTTCATTCAGACAATGATGTCTTAAATGCTTTCGGGCAGGTCACAGCAGGAGCCATTACAGGAACTGACTGAGCTTCCATTGCAAATTTGTCAACTGAATTATTCCCAACCATGTACAGGTAATAATGGCCTCATGGCCATTAGTGGGGTTTTTTTTAAAAATGCAAGCAGATTTATCATATATAATCCATGGATTTATCAAAACGATCATCTTTCACTGGACAGCAACTAATTGCACCTGCTGCTTTAAAGGGTATTTCTGATATAACTGTCCAGCTTTGCCTTTGCACTTGGTGAAGCAGATGTGCTCTGACAAGAGCTTCTACTGCAGCATGTTTAAAAGAAACGCTAACAGTGCTCCTAAAGTTATCTCTGCTTTATGTGATATTATCTCATCTGCAGGAATGAAATCTCTGCTTTACATTATAAAACAGAAGAGCACTAAAGAAAAAAAAAATTAACTTACCACTGCTAGTTTTTTCCCAATGCATTTTAAGAATTTGAATTTATCTGCAACTGTCACTCCACCCAGGTACTCTCCAAGCCTCTCCCGCAGCACTCTTAATGTGATGTGAGGAGACACCCTAGAATGTTGTCATTCATTAATACATCTGTAAGATCAAATAATGATTGCTAGTTATTAGGAGAGGGAAGATAATGATCTGTACGTGCTGGCTTGCACAGACAGAATGACCAAAACTGGGAACTATGTCCTAGAACTGAACCCAGCTACAGACAGGCCAGAGAGCCTTGGCGTGGCAGTCAGAGCACTGCACTGTAAGGGCTGTCCGAACATTAACCAGCAAGACTCACATTGTATCAGCCTCCTACAAAGGGAGAGCCTGGAAGCAGACAAAATAGGAAATGTACTTCTTCAGAATGCTGTTGCTCATCTGCAGATGAATAACAACACCACTGAAAGATACGGGCGTGCACTTCCATATTAGTAACACAGTTTCATGGGGCTGGACCAGGACTGTTGAACATTCCCTTCAACCCAGGGCCAGAGGAGCCTTCAGCACTGCCCGCTCCAAGTAGCAGGCACATTCCTTTGCTTTTGTCTTCTCCAACACAAATTCACAGCTGGGTGTGTGTATGTGAGTATGCAAATGTACTTTAAATAAAAACCAAACACCAAACACTGCAGTGTGAACATTTCCACCAGGATTTGAGGATGACAGCGCTGACATAAATATGAATTGCATCGTTTAATGTACTAGAAAGCATGCAAATATTTAGGTAATAAGCTCAGTAGAAAAAACACTACAGACTAAACCACATCACTGCACAATAAATCCAAATGGGCCAGAGGCATACCAGTGCTCTGCAGCACAGCATAAGCAATTCTAATTGTTCTCTGGTGCCATATAAGAAACCAGGGAACAAATGCAGGCTGAGGCTCCTAATCACCCATGCTGATTAACTGGTAGGATGATTTTGGCCCAGGCAGCTCTCACTCCCCAGGCAATGCACAGACACAGCTTGGGGGATAGATAGCACATGCCATTCTCAGCAAACAGTACAGACAGGAACCTGCCAGGTCTTCCATTTGAACAGGCCTTCAGCATTAACCTGTCAAGGTTTGTCCGCCCTTGCAAGCAGCTCTATAGGCCTTCAGTTCACACCTCAGGTATGGAGAAAAATACTGCCATTTTTATCTCATGAACACAATACTTCACTGGGCTACAGTGCTTCCCTTGTATTGTTTCAATTACCTTGGACTTAGAGGATCCTCCTTAAGATCATAAAACTGCCCTGGAGCACAGGCATGCAGCAGAGAAGACCAAAGTCTGCAGAATGAACAATTTATAATGGGGGAAAAGTATCTAGGTGTCCATATCCTGAGATATAGGGTGGAAATTTATCTAAAAAATATTTGCCAGAGCAGCTGCTAGGAAAATACAATAATACTAGTGTGTCACTTGCTGCCACTGGCTGGCAGAAAACAGTGGCTTAGAAGTCACTTGCTTCAGGGTTTCCCTTTAAAAGTGATGCAAATTAGATTCCATTGCAGCCATCTCATCTAGAAATAATAAAGTTTGGCTTCTGTGGTGAGGAATGAAGAATATTTAAAAAAAAAAAAACAAACCAGTTCACAGAGGCTAAGAAATCAAGTTCATGGGAACAAGAACTCAGGGCCATAGACAATTACACCCTTAATATCTTCCTCTAATTTCACAGCTAATGGAAGTGGCCTGTACTTTGACCTAGGAGTCCTTTGTAAAGCTGACTCAGACAGCACTAGGACTGTCAAGCTGACTGAACAACAGACCTAACAACAGCGTCCAAGCCCCAGCAGTACCAGCAAGGTTGCCATTCCCTCTCCTGGATTATAATAAAAGTTTTTTAAAATATTTTTTGTTTTTAAAGGCAGTGATTCACTGGCCAGGTACTAGTTATTGTTAATGCCAATGTACTGCAGCATTGCATAGTACCCATAGAATAATTAATTAGCAATTATCTAAAAGTCATTAACAAGCCATAATACCCAGACAGATATAAACCCACTGAAATCAGTGAGGATCCTAATTTAATTTGATGCCTCAGTGAAATATATTTACACTAGAAAATATAGGGCAGTGGTAGATGCCCATGACATGAAATGAAGTTACCACTTCAGACATGTATTCTTCACCTCTGCTGCAGACTAGAACAACAAACAAAATGGATCTATGCACTTATTTTCTCTGGTTTTGAGCAGCCTTCCAACAAAAGCAGCTGTGAGAATGAATACATTCTGCCCTACATGCTCATACCTGACTGCTGGCAATCTTTTCAGCTACACTGCATATTGTCTTAAGTGGATAATACAAGACTCAAGTACATTAAAACCTCTATTCCCTGCAGTTTTAGCTGAATTGACAGGTTTTGCACAGGTGTAGACAAGGTGCATGTAAAAGCTCAGTTTCAATATATATCTTCACATTATTTGATTTTTCTACAACTTCTTACCACACTAGATAAACACAGATTTTGTGAGCAAAGTATTTAGGAGCATTTTAAAAACTTTCAAAGTTGTGACAGATTAAAAATGCAATTCCTTGTACCAGGTTTGAGCCTAGGACTGGGAACCAGGGCATTCTTTCACTAGGTCCTTTTAACAGTATATGGTGCTGTGCACAGCCTTTCACTGCTCAAGAAGAAAGAGGAAGTGCTGCTGGTTCATAGGCTGTAATTCTCCCCCTTGAGAAACAAGGCTTCAGCTCTTTCTCTGGACTGAGAGATCATATCCCTGTTCCCAGGAACTGACAGGCTATCCTGTCTTCATCAAGCCACTGTTTTGAAACTGGCCCATTGCCCAAAAGAATTCCAGCTTTTGATAATCAGGCTCAAGGACACAGAAAGAATATAAAATTCTAGATACAAGGACACAGAAAGAACAGAATTTAAAAATAGAAATCATTCCGCAGAAATACTAGTACTGTTCTGGAAGTGCTTTTCAATGGTCCACACTATGGGCTGCAAGGGAGCTAAGCCTGATACAAAATTAACCAATTAACAAAATGCTAGTTATGGTCACCACTTACACTCCAGAAATTTAATTAGACAACAAGTTTCAGCTGGCAGACGTAACCATACTCTCTAGAGCAACAGTTGGACTAAAGGAATGAAGGACAGTGAAGGATCTACCGTGTACATGAAACCTAAAACTACACTCACCTTATAAATCCAGCTGAGATGAACTTGTTAGTAAGAGCTACAGGAACTGTATTCAGCTTGAAGTTCCACACTTCTGCTGGGACATAAAAAACATGAAGCTCCACCAGCTAAAAAAAGAAGAACAGATGTAAATGGGTTATCATCCTCTTCCTATATGCTTTGTTTTGTTTAGGTGGACTTCCAATTTGTGTAGGCAGGAATGGTTCCTTTGATATTAGCACAGGGACTAGAACAGTGAGGCCCTGTCTCAGTGATGACTAGATAGTGAGAACAGTGACAGCAGAGCAATTCAGGACTGAATGCCAGCTGACAACATCAAAATAAGTCACATTAGAACAAGCTCCCCAATGGAAGTGAGGTAATAGAGACCCTGTGCTATTGCTGTGTATCACTGTGACAGCAATGGAGAGATCTTACCAAAAACAGTTGATACTCTGGAGAGTGCCATGCCTACAAGAATCCCTCTGCTG
This sequence comes from Regulus satrapa, assembly GCA_013396955.1. NCBI lineage: Eukaryota > Metazoa > Chordata > Aves > Passeriformes > Regulidae > Regulus > Regulus satrapa. Next base: position 359,203 of record VWZN01017390.1, on the reverse strand, counting down.
AAATCCTACCTTTGTTCATCTCATAAAAAATGCAAAGCCCTGAAAGCTTGATTCAAATAGCACCACAACTTGATCATGTCATCAAGAAAAAAAAAATTCAAAATATTTCTGACTGTTGTTAATAATATTAGCTACCTTGGAAACACAAAAATGCTCCTGCTAATGCCTGCAAAAAGAGTAACTTAAGCTGGCTCTGAGCAAGTTTCACTTAGACTGTGTTTGGACCCATAGAAGTTGTCGCACTGCTAATTTCCAGGTCTTGATATTTTTAGTAAAAATCAGATAGTATTGACAAGGATGCTACATTTCCCTTTAACTAGAAGCCATGAAAATGAGCTATATTAGATATTTTTGCAAGTGTTGAGTTACTTAACGTGAACTAGAAAATAATTCTTTCTATATATACTCACATATATATATGTGTGTGTGTGTGTGTGTGTATACACACCCTTTTTTCCCCCTCTCAGGTCTTCTAGAGCCTTTTTAAAATTTTGTTTTTATTTGTGAAATCTAAACAGTCTTTGTGAAAAAGTACAAAAACTCTCACCTGTGATGTTCGAGGTCTCATTTGACTCAATGACATGTTGGTCCTCCTAGATGACCACAGCAAATGCCAGGTGGGCTTTCTAATTTTCTTTTTGATTGAAGCATTTTTTAAGAACGGGTTTCATGATAATCTGTTATGACAGAAGTTACTCCATAAATATCCTTTTTTTAAATTCACTGATCTTCATTCTACTTACAAAAAATGAAGTTGTGTCTGTGCTGAGGCAGAAAGCTTCCAGCTAACTGCAAACAGAATCAACCACACCTTCTACACAAGTATCACCTAAGTAACTGGGGGAATTGCCAAATCATAGCCCTGAGGCTCTAAAAGATTTGCCCTAAAGCATTTCCTCTAAATATTTTCTCTCCTTTCATAAAATAGTATGGCAGTATATAATTTTCTACACAACTCCACTGTTTTCCTAAAGACACATTCCTGAATCCCCACCAAACAAGATTCTTGGAGGACTTGGATCTGATAAAGTGATAATAATTGTGAACTGCAGCAAACACATTGTGCCAGCCAAATGCACTGTCCCAAGGAAACGTGACTGTGCTGGGCAACCATGTCAGAAAAATACTTGCCTAAGTTATAACCATGGTTCTGTCCTTACATTGTTATGGAATCATGGAATGGTTTGGTTGGAAGGGAACTTTGAAGGTCAGCTAGTCCAAGTCCTGCAGCAAGCAGGGACAGCTCCCACTTGGCCAGGTTGTGCAGACCCCCAAGTCCAATCTGACCGTGAATGTTTCCAGGGGTGGAGCATCTCCCGCCTCTCTGGTAAGCCAGTTCCAGGCTTTTACCACCTTTAGTGCAAAATACCTCTTTCTTTCATCTCTAATCAACCCTCTATTAGTTTAGAGCCATTCCCCCAGTCCTATTGGAACCGGGCCTGCTAAAAAGCTTGTTTCCATCTTTCTCTTTTTATTAGGAGTTTCCTTGGTGGCCTCACTTTGAAGGCTCTTCCAGCCCCTCTGAGGTGACAAACCTCCTCTGGATTTTCAGCCTGCTGAACTCCGTTGCTCTTCTTCTGATCTCAACAAGAGATCTCTCTACATCAGCTACTTTTAATTCACCTGTTCTTGAGCACCAGTGACCGGACCTTCCATGCCTCACCCTGGCGCTGTGGAATTAAGATTTCCCCACGTCCGTGGGAAATACCCGCTTAACAAGGCCTGTGTGCTTACCGGCAACTCCCCCGAACGACTCGAGGGTCAGAGCCCGTCACTGCTCGGGTCACTCCAGCCCCGGGCAGGCACAGCGCCTCACAGCACGCGTTGCTGCCATGGCTCCTGCCTGCAGGGAAGGCGCTGCCCCTTGCAGTACCGTGCTCCAGGCTTCCCTGCCCTTCCCGGGCACTTCCTGCAATGAATTAGGACTAGTAAACTGATCCTCCAGGCTACAGTCAACACTCAAGCTGCTAGTAGAACTAAGTTAGCAATTCACTGCACCTCAAAATAACCTCCAAACTTGGAACCAGGTGGATATTGCCACCCAGCTTCGCCACCTCGGTGCGAAAGCAGCCTCCCCTGCCAGCCCACAGCCGGGCTGCGGGGGCGGTGTTTTTCCGTGCCCTCAGGCGGGTTCCCGTGCGGGCGCCCCGCCCGCCGCGGCNGCCCGGAACGGCAGCGCAGCCGTGTCCCTCCGCCGCCACCCTGCCCAGGGTTCGGCCCCTCGCTCCCCTCGGGCCCGGGGCCGCTCCCCGGCCGAAGCGCTCCCGCGGGGCGATGGGCGCGGCCCGCGCTGCCCGTTCGTGCCTCGGAGCGAAAAGCGCCCTTGTGTCGGGCTCTGGGGAGAGGCCCGGGCCGGGGCGCAACAGGCTGGGCTGGCCCCAGCACGGCAAGATGGAGATGTCGCTGCCAGGCACACGAAGTGCATTGAACTTGTGCTGGGCCGGGCGAGACCGCGCCTGGCACGGCAGGGAAACTGGGCAAACTGCAAATGCGAAGTGTCAGTGCAAGATGCAGCTTCTTGAAACTTTGATCCTTCTATTTTATGAGTTCAGAGTTGCAGCAAAGAAAAGCAAGACAAATAACTTCTCACTGTTCTGTTTTGAGGAAGATTCAGCACGCCAAAAACCCCATGTAAGGGTGCTTAGAGCCCCATTATCTCATCATAAGGATGGCTTTCCAAGGGAGCCTGAAATGTGAGTCAAGTACTTCTGTCAAGTAGAAAATGTTAAACCATAGACAGTATTTTTGAGTTGTTTATGCTAGAACAAGGATCTTCATATATTTAATAAAGTCATATTCAAGATCTTACTTATGTGTCACCCTTTATACTTAGAAGTTTAACATGGAAATTAAAACATCCAAATAAGTTCTCATTCTTACATTGTTCTTCTTCTTGTCTTTAAGAAACAAACAAAAACCTACAATAAAATTATTGCATACAATCTACATAAGCTGTATTGCAGAATCATTTAGTAGTATTTTTTCACACTTTTCAATGGTAAAACCACATCCTCGGTAAAGAGTGTTCAGTGAATTCTAATGCCAGCTTTTATTATAACTAGGTTTCTCAAGCTGCAGCTGACTTGAAGCAATTCTGCCTGCAGAATGCACAACATGATCCCCTACTGACGGGAGTATCATCAAGTACAAATCCATTCAGACCCCAGAAAGTTTGTTCTTTTTTGTAATTATGTGAACTACTTCAGTATCTTTCAGTGGTAAGTTCTTGAATTACAATTCATAAACTCTTTTGTCATTTAAATGAGACAGGCTGTATGAAAGGCACTGAGAAACATCTGACTTGTGCAGCTGTGTTGATGGAGATCCCCATTTTTGGTCCTTTCTCCCCTTTTCTGGTCACAGCTCTGTACTGGACACATGCTGGCCATAGGTATTTAGAGTAGTACTTTGCTGTTGCAGAGCTTCAACCTGTGGCTGTAGCAAAGTAGTGGGAACAGCTACTACTGAGCTGCTATTTAGACTAATCTAGCTGAACAGTAATTGTGCTGTATCTTCCTCTCTGTAAGGGCATTATTTCCCTTTTCTCACAGAATCAATCACCTGACAGTGTATGTAGTGAATTTGTAGTTTTAAAAGCAGACTAGCGGTGGTGGTCCCCCAAGAAGAGCACTGACCACTGTGGAGGGGAGATGCCCTCCCTGCCAAAAGAAAAAAGTAGATGCTTTAAAAAAAGTATTTACTTTTAAAAGCCCATATGCCACTGAAGTAAGCTACTTGAGTGGGGTAGCAGTTTAAATAACTAGAAACAAAGGAATACTCATTTGGATTTTCATTCCAAAACTTTCATAGGTTCCTTAGCACTACTGCTATCACCAGGAAGACTACTCACTCATCTGGCATTTTGGTGACTAAATTTTAGGCTAACCTCTTTAGAAAGGTGAGTTTTAGATCCACAATAGTTTCATCAAAACCCAGAGAGTCACAGTAACTTGGTTATTTTGACCGCAGTCAATGCATGATGATTTTACCATGTTCCCTTTTCCTGTTGCCCCTTGACTTGGATCTGTTGGAGATGAGAGCACAGAGCTTATTTCAAAGCACGTGATACACAGTTAAACATAGTTCACGATCCTGAGAAATCTCATAATGAGTCTGCACCTTGAAAAATTCTGGTTGTGTAGCTGACTTAGATCATCCGAAGAACTGTAGTTTGCTAGACTTAAATTGTGCTGTTGGGCAATTTATAGAAAGGTGACCAGAGTCAGGTGGAATTGTTAAAATTGTTCTCCCCCCATCAGACTGTAGAAAAGATCCAGATGTGTGTACTAGCAGAATAACCATGTTTAAGGACCAGAACAGTAACAGTATAGAACTTGATCCTTAACTATTTAACAAGCAAAAACACTTCCCACATTGTTTTCAGCAGTGAATTACAACAGTATAACTGAAATGTGCTTTAGAGTTCTTGTAGCTTTTAAAGTTACTTCTATTGTGAATTTTTGCCAACTGCTGTTATTTTAAAAATACTCTTGGATACTATACTAGTGTAGCTTCAGCTGTAAGCACTAATCCAAGGAAGAAATCAGATCATCTCTAAGCGTTATAGACTGGTAACTTACACAAGGCCAAAAAGCTCCTTAAATTCCGGGACTCGTGGGTGTAGGGTAACAATGTTTCCTCTGTCTCACACCACACCTGCATACGCGGGGCACAAAAAGGCTTAGTTTGGTTTTTTTTTCTCATAGTCTTTGGAGTGGAACTCTTGTTTCTGCTCACACTACCTATAGGTGGAAGTGCTTCGTTTTGCAGTATCTGTTGCAGGCACTGCCTGAAAAGAGGCGATTCGTTGTGTTTTCTTGATGAGCCAATAGTGTTCTTGTTTGCACAGTCAGCACCGCCTCACTGAAGAGGAAGTGTAATTTGTTAGTTACCCAACAAATTCCCTGCTTTTCAAAGGCAAAATAGAAACCTGGTGTTTTGGTTAGCACAAAGTGACAGGGAACAGCTTCTTCTACCCTGCCACTTAGCAGTTTGGTTTCCAGGAGACACGAAGCTTCAGTTCTTTTGTAAGAGCTTTGATTATCTTATTGTATCTTTGGGGATGGCTTCATTAAAAGTATGTATTTAAAATTGATATTTTATTAAACAGCTGTGAAGAAAAGGATATTTTTTTCTAAATAGTTGTCCATGGCTTACTCTGAAACATACCTGTTCTTAAGAGTTGCTCATTTAGCAGTGAGACCTTTCTAACTCGATTTTGGTTTTGTTTTTCAGATCTTTTAGCATCTTTTCCTACCTGCTGATGTGTGTATGGGCAGAATGCCTCACGGAGTGGCCTGGTTTGAAGTCTGTACAAAAGCTTAGCTTTAACGTGCCAAATCTAACTCTAAAAGTGCTACTGTCGTCAAACTTCTCACCATCTACCTCTCCAGATGAACTGTATGCTAGTTACGTATTTCTGTTTCATACGGGAATCAATTTTATACGCCAAGCAAAAAAATAAAGTGTCTTGACTTAGTCTGGTCTTGAAATTACTGCAAGAATTTGATTAACTTCTGGGTATGGTGGCACCTCACAGTCAGTGCATCATGCTGTAGCAGCTGGAGAGCAGGGAGGAGAATGTAAATATTCTCTGCTGCTGCAAGTCTGCCTGGGGTTAACAGTCCTTCAGAACAATGAGGCTCCAGCAGTACCATACTTAAAAACATAACAGAATAGAAAAAAATTTTGGACTGTTTATAATTCAGCTATACAGCTGTGCCATACCACAGACATCACATTAAGACAGTAAATTACTTTTTATCTTGATGAGTAATTCTACCCTAGGAGATAACTTACTCTATGTGCCTTCTTATTCATTAGATAAATATGAAAAAGCACTTACAGCTGTATACAGAAAGAAAGTAGCTCAAAGAAATCCTGACCTTTTAGCTGCCAGTTAATGTGCCAAGTTAAGGCAAAACCATAGTTTATGTGCAGATAATACCAACGAGTGTTGCTGTGAGGCTGGAGAAGCATTTAAAAAACTTTAATGAGGAAAACCCTGCTCAGAGACCTCACAGAGTCACTGAGGAGCAGCATTTTTAGATGATAGCTTTATGAACTTCCTGTATGGGGATTTTATGAATTCTTTCCCCTCTGTCTTTGTTTCCTTTCAACTGCTTTGGGTATACAAACCTCTTGTCAATGTGATATTTAGAGAAGAGATACCTGTAGGAGTTATGCATATGGTTTTTGTAACTAAAGCAACATGCCTGTTTTATGCAAAATGCTAATGAAATAAAATACCATGGATTTCATGGATTGCATACTGCTTTCTCCATGTTCTCTGGATAGGAGAACCTTTTTGGAAAATGATCCTCATACTGTCAGGGAACAACATACTGTAAGTTAGAAATAAGTTTAAAGTTTTATCTGTTACCTGATTAACTGAAGATGTCTGGGTTAACAGAAAAAATAAAATGAAACTGCAAAACTAGAAATACTTTATTTTGAAAATTTCTTTAACCAACATATTTGCTGTCTTTGACTTGTGAAGCATAATCTTTCTACAGCACAGCAGCACTTCTGGCAAATCCTTAGTGATAGCTAAATCACAAGCTGCTCAAACATGGCTGTAGTCTTTCTTGCTGAACTGGGTAAAATCACCATCCTTGTCACGTTGGCTACAAGGAAAGGCACATCCTACTTGATCTGCTGCTGTAGAAAGTTTAAATGTGTGCTGTTTGTCTTTCTGCAGACGGATACTGTTCAGTACCACATGATCATTAGCTAGGATTTCAAGATCATCTGAATTCAGTTCAAAGCAGCTGCTGTATTCCTGGTCACCAGCAACTGGCAGATTTCACTTACAAGTGGAATTTTCTTCTACTTGTGTCCATTTCTCGACGCTGAAATTTAAAAGACAGAGTTGTTTACCAGCAAGTTCATGCAACAGGATGTAACACGAACTAACAAGGATGACCACTCTATTTTATAGCAGGGCAGACAGTGAAATGTACTTACAGTACAACATAGTTGCAAATAAGTAGTTCAGGTATACTGGCATTCATCATCCTTCTATTTTTATTTTTGACTTGAAATAGAGCAGAATGTTTCTGCTTTGCATGTTTATCAGAATATACCTCTAAATACTTCAGTTAAACACTTCCACGCTGAGAAGTGCATTTACACCACTTTTCCAGGGTAAGGTTTCTGGGTTATATTTCATGTCAGATTTAGACTCACCAAGCAGGACTATTATCTTTACTAAGACATACCTTATGAATCCACTCATATTCTCCAAATTTGGAATCAAAGGTTCCTTTTTGAAGTGACCTTAGCTTCAATGTAAAGCGTGGCCCAAGTTCTTGAATTCCTACTTTCTTTTCACTCTTGAAGATGTATCTTGGGGAAGAAAACAATTAAAATTAGGAATTAAGTTATAAGAGTATTCTCTCTCACTTGTAAGAGAGTTTTGTGGAAAACATCACCTGTGGAATCTGAAAAAGATGTAGTCTCTCTGGTTGTGAAATGTAGCTACTTGTCTTCCAATGAACTGAGGATCATGTGGGAAGAGAGCAGCAAACATGCGGCCGATGGAATGGCCGAGCCGCGTTGTGAAATTATTCAGGATCACTTCAGGGACGTGTTCTGTGGGCTCCTTCCCTTTTCGCTGAAATGAAAGCATGAATGCAAGAGCATTTTAATGTACTATCAAAGAAGTGTTTCAAATAGGAAGACATGGCCAAAAACATGCCTTAATAATTTTTTCAAACACAACCTAAGTTCGTCAACAAATAAAGGAGCAGCTGGTAACAAGAATCTTTGGTTCAACAGTATAAATTCAATGAAAAAGCACAAATAATTTTACGTTTTCTCCTGCACCATTTTTAACTCTTATAGCAGATAATGCACTCTACCTATGATAGGAGTATTCCCTCTGTACTCATGCCAACTAAGGATATATGGAACTGAGAGTAAATGGGCTTCTTTAATATAAACTAATTAGAGATTACCTATTTCAAAGATGAAAACCCGTTTTGCTGCAAATTACTTTGGGCTAACTATGCAATGCTAGACATGAGGTATCTCCTACTGATGTAGGCTATCATCTGCTATTAAATAATATGATTTTAAAAATACTTGTCAGATTTGTTAGATAATAAGATACTTGACAGTTCAAGAAATACAGCAAATAAGCTTGAAAATGGAAATACCAGCTTATGAAATAGAATACACTAGTCCTTAGCCTCCTGTTAGCTTGCCAAAAAAACACATTTACAAGATCAAGCTGAATCAAAATGCAGTTTTGACAGTTTAACTAGACTGGATGTATTTATCATTAACCAACAGATAACCTATTTAAAAAAAAATAAAATTCGAGTCTCACCTTTATTTCTTTACGCAAACGCACGCTACTCATTCTAAAATGAGCAGTTGGACCATCAGGCAGATGACTTAAAACAAGACCATCTGTGCAACGAGTTAAAAAAAAGGCTAGTGAGATGGAGGATGTAATTTACAGAGGAACATTCTATGCAAAATGCAGTATTACATTAGAGGTTCAGATCCATAAGCTATGCCCAAGGTTTTGCTGCATGTTCAAACATACATTCCCAAACTCGTTAACTAGCCTTCTGAAGGACGTCCATTACATTTTGTTTCAACTGCCATCAAGGGTTATCCTCTCTTGCATTCTCATTTAATGGATTTGTAATGTTTTATCTAGCCAGAAAAACAGAATCGATCTTCCTGGTCAGAAAAACTTGGTAATTAATCAAACTGTCAAATTTACTGAAAACACAACAGTGCTTATCCATGCATTGCAAACAAAAAAAAAGTGCCAACATATCTACACACTTTCTTTAATAATTCCACGTTCCATCAGCCATCAGACGCTCAAGTTGGCACAGTGATTTTTAGCTCACTAATTTGCACTGTGAAGAGAAAGAAAACAGAATAGAGTAGATCTGTGATGCACACGACAGAATTGCTTTCTTTCCCTGAGAAATACACAAAAGGATACTTGGTATTTTGCGATCTTCGTTAATGACAATTAAATCTGTGAAGTCCCTTGCAATGCACTGTGGAATGATTCTTTTCAAAGCCAGTCCTCTTCGATAGTAGACGTGTGAGTTGGGTATAACAGTAGCCAGCTGCTCACAGAATCTCACCGTTCTCTGCAAAACAGGGGAGTTCATTGCAAACATGTGGAATTCAGCACTGAATTCAGTTATTAGGAGAACACAAGGTTGGTCATTCCAACTACACTCCCTGAGCACATATTACTTCCAGTATCTCTGTAAAGATTTAAAGATAAGCTATTAAATAACTTCATTAAATTACTTCAATCAGTTAGTGAAAACCCACTTATTTGCAGTAAAGACTGCAGCACACCAAAGATTTTTTTAAGGACTACTTTTTTCCCCTCCCTCCATCACAGAAAAGCAGGAAAATGCAAAAAAGCATAATCTCCACACTCATTATTTATAAAGAACACTGGTTGACAAAAAGTTCACAGCATCTTGAAACACAATATAACTCTTTCTTCATTAACTCATGTCTGAGTTTTCAGATAAACTGTTTAAGGTGTTTTTTCTTATTTTTCAAGCAATTTCTTTTAATTTCACAAATATCAGTAATCTCTCCAATCAGACAATGTTGATCATTTCAATACAAGAACACATGCCAAGGTTGGGTTTTCTTTATTGAGGAAACAAACAGTGCTAGAGAAACCAACAGATTACATACACACGCAAGATTATTGTTGGGCACTAAAGAAAATGACAGAAGGAATCCATGTGAATCCTATTATTTTTCAGTTTTAACAACCATAGCACGAAAACCCTGGTATCTTATAACCATTTGGTTTCCAAGTAAAACATACATACCCCACGAGGTCTGTCTGATGTTGTAATAAGAATTTTGGGAACTGTCTGTCTGTTGAAGTATGGTGCAAATTCATCAGTTGCTTCATCAAAAGCAACCTGGAAGAACAGAAGTTTTGTTAAATCCACCATGTATGAAATAACTGAGGAACAATTGTTCAATCTGATACAAATTTTAATTTACAAGATCTGTTCTGCAATTAATTCAGTGAAGGCGTGATTAAGTTTAAGTTTTTAAGAATCTAGTGTGATGAACTGGGCAGCTCTTACTACCAATATCAGTACTGCAAAAATCTATTCTTTGATACAGTAAATCCATGATGAGTAAAAAGTAACTAATCAACAGATTAACAGCAAAGTAGTGAATGTCAGTTTCATCCATCAGTTTATGTCCCTTCTTAGAAAAAAAATGGTTAACTTAATAGCACATGCAGAAATCAAAGCAGTTACCTCTTCATCATTGGGATCTACAGTGGTTTCATCATACACTCGCTGATTTTCAATGGTCTTTGGTACAGCTTTTGGAGGTGCCTAATATATACAAAGTTTGTTAGCGTAACATATTCATGATGTCATCGTTAAATGCATTGCAAATACCACATTCATGCTGCCACAAAGTTGTTTATATTTCTACACAGAATTTGAAGTATTATTTATTTGATGCCACTTTTAAAAAGAAGTTACATAACCTTGGTTAAAAGATGCACAGGCATTGGGGATTAAGTGAGCATCAGATGGACAGAAGCACCACTAGAACAGTGTCACTTTTCAAAACAAAACAAAAATTCAGAAGAACTTTCTTTCCACTTCTATTTCTTCTGTGGCAGAAAAGGATTCTGCTTTCAACTGCAACACTTTTTAACCTTGATATCTAGAATTTAATGATTAATAGCCTTTAATGTTTGCCCTATTAACTTACACTACTCTTGTGAGTATAGTACAATAGTGTAATACAGGAACTCGCATCTATCGTCAATCAGTCCAAGGAATGAAGCAAAGCCTTTGTTCATGATTAGGCTTGGAATCCAACAGGTAACTGGTCTGGGCATGGTTTGGTCAGCTCTGATCGTCTTAATGTATACAGAAATTGCTATTAGAGCGTAATTCCTAATAATATCAACACAAATGCCACAGTAATCACATCAAAGACAACTTTTCAGGAGGTGTTTTGTGTCATTAGTTTAAAACTCATCCTGCCTGTTTACAACATCATTTAACACAAGAGCAACAAGGTTTCTGAAATCAGCCCTTTGGTACCTCTGCTAGACAACAGTGTCTCTGAAAGCTACCACAGCCAGTGAGCACAGACAGCCTACAATCATAGAATGGTTTGGCTGGAAGTCACCGTTAAAAGCAATCTGTGCAGTGAGCAGGGCCATCCCCGACCAGACCAGGCTGCTCTAAGCGCCTCCAACGTGGCCTTGAACGTTTCCAGGGATGGGGCATCCACCACCTCTCTGGGCAGCCTGTGGCAGTGTGCTATCACTGTCCCTCTGTTCACTGCTCCGCTGCTCTGAAGTGTGTGGAGCAGCCCTTTGGCAGAGGCGGCTGGGGAGCCCCAGCTCGGGGCAGAGCTGCAGGGCCCCCACCCCGGGGAGCCGTGCGCCGTCCTGGGCGGGGCAGGAGCGGCCTCGCCGCCACACCGGCTCCTGCGGCCGGAACCCTTACTTTGTCTCCGAGGGCCTCTCGCTCCTTCTTCCGCTTTTTCTTGAGGGCCAACTTCTCCTGCGGACAAAGGGACAGAGCTCCGTTAGCCCGACACGCCAGACCCGGGCCTCTCCCTCCTCCCGGCAACAGCCCACCCCACCTTCCTCTGCTGCTGCTTCCAGCGTTGGAACATGAAGTGCCGCCGCTGCTTGTTCTTGATCTCGGACACGCTGAAGGTGGGCGGGAAGAGCACCCGCTC
>VWZN01017390.1:328926-347399 GCA_013396955.1 Regulus satrapa | reverse complement strand
CCCGCCGGGCGGCGCCGCGCGTGCGCGGGCGGGCTGAGGGCGGGCTCGCAGCGATCCGCGCTGGGAGGAGCCGCGAGCACCGTCCGGGGCCGCTCCTGGCCCTGCCCGGGACCGCCGGAGTCACACCGCGAGCCTGAGAGCGTTGTCCAAACGCTTCTCGAACCTGTCAGGCTGGTGCTGTGACCACGGCCCTGGGGAGCTGGTCCAGTGCCCAAACACTCGGTCACCCTCTGGGTGAAGAAACTTCTGATATCCAGAAGATATCAGAAGAGAGCTCCCCTGAGTCAGCTTCAGGCCGTTCCCTCGGGCCCTGTCACTGTCACCACGGAGCAGAGATCAGTGCCTGCCCCTCCTGTTCCCCTGAGGAGGAAGCTGTGAGTGCAGTGAGGGCTGCCCTCAGTCTGCTCCGGCTGAACAGACCCAGCGCCCTCAGCTGCTCCTCACGCAGCTTCCCCCCAAGGCCCTTCACCACCTTTGTTGCCCTCCTTTGGACACTCCAATAGTTTAATGTCTTTCTTACATTGGAATACCCAAAACTGCACACAACACTCAAGGCTGAGTATTGAGCAGTCACCTCTCTCGACCCACGACATGTCCGGGCTCATTGCTCAGCAGACGGTGAACCTGAAGATAAAATCAGTGTATTTCATAGGGATTATTGCCGCAGTGTAATTTATAAACAGAGTTCGCTGTCAGAGTGGGAAGCTTTGAGCAAACATGACACATTGTTGGATTTACCTTAACGGAGGTAACATCGTGGGCCAGCAGTGCCTGCCCATGTGCACACTTTCATGTTCAGACTTTCGCTCACAGTGACTTAAGTTTTGGGGAGAATGTGCTTATTAGGAACCATAGGGATTTTGATGGTAATGTTCCCAAAAGTTATTTTTATTCCATTAAAGTCTGTTAAAACTCAGTGTTAAAATGAAACAAGAACTCCTACAGGAAATTAGAGATTCAATTTACATAAAGTCAGAAATTAGGTTTTCTATTCCTGAGCTGATTTTCATGCTTGGGGTGTGCAAGTGTTTCTGCACAGCAAAGACTACACAGTGTTTTATCGAAATTGAGTACTAGGGGTCTGGGGGGACCTGGTCTAAATTGGTGGCATTTTTAATCTCAGACTGCATAATTCTGAGCCTCAATGGGACTGATTAGTTCCATTTGTCCCAAGCATTTTTTAAAAGCTTGATGTCTACTAATTTTATATACAAATACTATTTGTCCTTACTATGTTTCTCTTATAGAAAAGGGGAAAAGAAATCTGCTAACATAAACATAGGAAGATAATGGAAAAAATACCTAGAAATAACCAGAACTAGAGAATGTCTTAAACCTCATTCTGTCCTATAAACAAATTTTCTTCTGCAACTTAACTTGCTTCACTGAGATTACTTCTGCTTAACACAGATGTAAATGAAAGATCAAAGGCCTCATTATGCACAATCCCATATATTTCTGGCCTCACTCCCATTTTTGTCAAGAGAAAATATTTCAGCTCTTCTTACTGCCTTAAGGATAAGTAGTTTCCATGGTAATTGAGGTTTAGAGGATTTTGTTGAGAGTATGTTAACCAAGGAGTTGCTGTAACTTTATCTCTCTAGCTGATGCAGATGTCAGAGATTGCAAGGTTATTTCTCAAAGTCACTAGCAGAGATTTTCATCAGTGCTATTAGCAGAGCATACAGGGAGTTCTGTGTTGTTTGTAGCTCCAATTCGCAATGCTGTTTTCGTTGGGATCACTGAGTGCTTACATGAGGAAAAAACACATTATCTTTCTCCCTCCTAGCAAGAGGGATGACAGCCTTCTAATATTATTCAAATATCTGTCTTCCAAGGACTCACAGGAACAAAATAATGATACACAATAATACAGGAACTTCCTAGGGCAGGGGAGGGACAAGACACCAGAATCAAACTGAAGATTTGGTAGAGATCACTGACAAGGTACAATTATAACTTCAATAGAAGGCTCAACTAATATATGCATGCATAGTATTACTTTAGTTTTCTCATAGAAGTTCCAAGGTCTTTTTCTTGTTTTAGCTATGAACCCTGTTCTCTGCAAATAACATTTTTACCAGGATACTCTTATTTTACAACCTAAGTAGCATTGTCAAGAAGCCATCTTCTGGAAGAAGCTGCTTGGTTATATAAAGCTGTATATGTTTTTAATTGATTAATTTTGACTGTAGTTATTTTGCCTTATTAACATGGCAAAGCAATTCCCCTCAGAATCATTGAGCCAGAATTCCTTGTGGTTGTTAAAAGAGATAGCCACCAATGGGTAATAGTGATTTGAAGATCACAAGATTCTGAGCACAGTTTGCAATGAGTCTGGTCCAAGGATTCTTGATGTGTTAACAGAGTGGAGCACAAGGGAGGGGGGACTGATTTTTCTCTAGGACAGAATTCCCCATATTACAGAGCTGGAATTAGTACTGCCATGGATCTGAGAGGAACTTGTGAGGAGAGGGGAAATACAAGGAACATGGGATCACAACAAAACACTAGAATGTGAGGTGCCTCGACATTCCCTCAAGGGTTAGATTTGTTGAGGTCCACATTTCTGGCCCTCAAAACCTTCATCAGGATCCTCAGGCCCCCTGAACAGTCTGATGCCGGCGAAGAGGGGAGCAGGAGCAGGAGCTGGGGCAGGAGTGCTTGTGCAGCTGCCCAGGGGCTGACTGGCAGCAGCAGAGTCCTGAACTAAGGCGAGCACACTGCTCTTATTCTTGCATTCAAAGCTGCTTCTCCTTCCCTTCACAGTGCTGTGCAGATAATGCAGTGGTACCCCACAGGTCTGGTTTTGTTATACCTGCAAGCACATCAGCCTTGAGACTGCAGAGCAGTTGTAAGCTTTGATCACATCTGGACCCTAGGCAGGCCCCTCATGCTTGCAGCTTCTCTCTGGTAGGTGTTCCCAGGGGCTGCCAAACACCATGGAATGCCTAGCAAAGTTAGTGATAGTGGCTTTGCTTAACTGGTAGTTGTAAAGTTAAAGAATTACAGAGAAGACAGAATTTTCCAGCCTCTGGAGATAATCATCTTACCTGTCAGTGAAACAGTGAAATCACAAGCCTGCAGGTTTTTCTGAGGTGAGAACTATCTTCGTTCTTCCATCTGAAGCTATTGCTGTGTGTTGAGTAAGATCCAGAAAATGCTGAATCAAATATCTCGGCTGAGGCACTCTCCTTCCGAAAGGAAACAAGATTCAACTACTGACCAGGTCTCAGTATTCTCCCTGTAGTTTACTTTAAAAGGTACAAAGCAAAACAAACACAAGTTACAGAGAATGGATTGTAACCAGCTTTAGTTTCTCTGTGTATGCTTTCATCTCTGGGCTGAAGAGTCTGGTTCCTTCTACACTCCTGACCTGATGCTCTGTTGGGCTTTTTGCACAGTGAACACTGGAAAACGTGGTCTCACCAGGGTGGAATAGTCAGAGTGGTGGGACATGCTCCTGTGGCAGGAGAATCTTTGAGCCCACCTCTCTTCAGCTGAGGAAAGAGTTGGGCACGGGCCCACTACAATACGCTGTCCTATGAAAGATGGACATCCACGCCATCATTTTCTGAGAGAAAGCCTGCAATTGTGATTTGGAGAGAGTGTAAGCCAGTGGTGCTTGCTATGTATTATTGTACCGAGCCATCTGGGGCCTCCTCTGTAGAATAGTCTCTTGTTTACCCAGCTAGGCATAAGCACAAAATAAATGCTAAACAGCTTATCTCTTTCCACATTGTTCCCAGACTCAGGCATACCCAGAGCTGTTTCTCCAGGGGTGCATTTCATAGGGGAGCAACATTAAATTACCAGATGCCTAGGCAGGAACTGTGTGGGTGGGTTTTCAGGATCATCTGTTTGAGGCTTACAGGCTTGCATTTCTTTGTGGATCTTGTCTGCAGTCTTTTGATTTCAGTGTTTTCAGTCACCCAGGGCGATCTCTCTAGTGGATAAAATGGGTATAATGCACAATAAAGTTGGGTATTATTTAATATTCCAGGATGAACACTAGATCTTACTATATGGTCTCAATGTTCTGTCCTCATACCACAACACCAAAAAAGTGTGCTTTTCTGGGTTGCTCTTCTTTACAGTACCTGAGCTACGTACAAACATTAAGATGCTTATTGGAAGGAATGCAGGATGTCCATTATACAGATAGGAAAATTAAACTAGTCTGTCAAATGGAGCAAAACGCATTTAGAATGCCCAGTGTAAGACACCTAAAGGTCATTTTACAAATATTTAGCAACATGTGTTCAAACCACAACTATATTCAATTAGATTCACAATTAATGTCTGCCTGCCGAGGATCATTCTAAATACCAGATTGCAGGTACATCACCCAGCAAATGAGGAATGCAGACTTAGTGTCTAAAATGCGTAAATAATGAGACCAAATTAATTTTTTTCGTTTTCATTCTATAGTGCACTTGCTTTTGAAAGTTTCTTTACAATCTTCATGCTTTTGTGTAAAAAGTCCTAGGTTTAAGAAAGCAAACAATGGTAAAAAGAACAATGACCCCTCTAAATAGCAGCTTTATCTTCCTGAGTAAAAGACAAAGAAAAGCCTGCCACACAAAAGGTATCCCATCTGAACATGCTGAGAATGCCATTAAAAAGGACAGTTAAGAGTTTTGGCCCCTGCGTGGTCCCTGAGGAACACCATTAGTAACCAGCCTCCTTTTTATGTGGAGTCAGCACTGCTGATCAACACCCGCTTCACTGCACAGCCCAGCTGATCTTCCATCCACCTTGTACATTTTTCCACTCCGTATTTCACCCGTCTGAGTGCAGTGTCACTGTGGGAGTCCCTGCTGAAGGCCTCCCTAAAGTCAAGGTAAATAGCAAGGACTGCTCTTCCTCCTCTGTTGAGCCAGTCTTCCCATCAAAGGTTTGCCCTTGGTAAAGCCACATTGCCCCATCTGTTCTCAGTCACCTTCATGTCCCTCAAGTGCAGGGACATGTTCCAGCAGTGTTTGCTCCAGACTCATCCTGGGGACAGAGGTGAGGCTGACAGCCCTGTAGCTCCCCAGCTCTCCCTCCTGTTCTTGTTGAAGCTGCAGCAGCTCACAGTGCAGCCTTCTTGCTGAAACGCTGTGCAAAGAGCAGTGATGTGTTCAAATTGTCTAAGGTCTCAGAACGTGTGTGCGTGTGTGTGCATGGGAGAAAGAAAAAGAAGCAAAGCTTCTGGAAGCCTGACTGAGCAAGATTTACATAATCTAAGGAAGAATTAAGCAAAGGAGAGGATTTTAAAAGGAATTCTTGCAAAACACCTTGTAAATGTATTATTTAAAAATTATGGAATTTCCATAGTCTGATGCATATGAGTGTCCAGTTTTCAACTGAGTTGAGTTTAAAAAAAATAACTTTATGTATGGATATCAACACAGTAGTAAACCTGTGGTTGTAACCAACATTATAATTATTTCTTCCCACAGGATTTATCAAGATGGCACAGCTGGCCATTATCTTAATCTGGACAGATCGACCAGTACTGGGTGTTTGATTTACTCCAAGTGTGTCAGCACTTCTGGTTAGTAGATTATAACTGCTAGATAATGCATTAATTGTCTATTAGCTGGAAAAAAAAAAAATGGAGGTTGCTAGAGTTTCAAGTGTTTAGAGAAAAAAACTGGAATACTTCCTCGAATAGAAATTCTATGGACAGTAAAGTTATGTTTTGACATATTTAGACTTTTTGAAAAGTTTATCCAGTATAGTTACCCACAGCAAAGTACTGAAGAAGCATCTACTGTTTCCAACCTGGTATTTTGCTGAATTCATTGTGCTGCTTCTGGAGATCCCTACCCTTTTCTAAGGAATTATCCTGTAAAAAGGAAGATAGTCAATGACAACATTTCATCAACTTGTGGGTATGCAGAAAAACTTGTGTTTCTTGGGAGGTGTGGTTCTCTTTGTAAAAAGTGATGCTTGCATCTTTCTGCTGGTGCAATTACACATAGCTTGGGCTGCCTTAATAAAACACTCCTTCATGTATGGAAAAAGAAGGAGTTTATCCAAGATTAGAGTATGACTCATTTCTAGGTAGATATTTTTCAGAATATGCTACCTTGTGGTTTTGATTTATTTATTAAATTTCTATTATTTTATATTAAGGCATATTTTGCACTAGTGCAATTATTATGCTGAAATAAATAGAACTTGGTATAGCTAAAATGTTCCCTTCTTTTTCCACATGCAGTTTGCCCACAGATAGAGAAGAATTTTCTCCTTGTTTAAAATTATTGCAACGTAATTTCTAGGTGCTACTACAGAAATAAGGTGTCAAATGAAACTGTTGTTCCCTTCCCCTTGAAGATTGCTCTTAACCCCATGGTTTTAACACAAATTTTATTGAGAATAAGCAAAATATTGCTTAAATAATCCTCTATTTTAATACATTTCAGTGTCTGGCTATATTGTGCTTGGCTCTTAGTATATACTTTTAATTTTAAATTGAGAAAAATAATCAGGATCATTTTTTACTTGGCATTATTAATAAGTGAGAAGTACTTATAAATAACTAATGACAGATACTACTTATTTCACAAAATTGTAAGATAATACATAAGAAACAGAAGTTGTAAAGTGATATTTGATAAGAAATTAGTTTACAATGCTCCCAGAATCTTTAGTAAGGTAAGCTAACCTGAAAAAATGTGCATTTTAGTATAGTTAAGTGCAGGCTAATATTGCTAGGAAAGAAAAATGTAATTTAGTTACGTGGGGGAGGGCTGTATCATGAAAAGGAGTGATACAGAAATGCAGTTAGAAGCACACAGCAATGCCATCCTTGTGAATAAACGTGGAGAGCACTGTAGCAATAGGGATTTTGTTGGTGGAACAGAAGGTCTTGCCCTGATACCAAGACAAAACCAGAGAAACTGGTAAAGCAGAATTATGTGGTTGCTTTGGGATCTAGAAACCCTTTTTACAGAAGAGCCTTAAAAAGCTTCATCACTTTAGCCCATCAGCAAAGCAGGGAAGAACCTGAAATTACATAAGTTAAGAGAATAATCATAGAAATCTTCAGTTTAGCAGACAAAGCTTTTAAAAGATGCAACGTTTGAAAACTGAGTCAAGAGATATTTTTTGATTAAAAAACCAAAATCAAAACAAAAAGAAAACCCCTTTGACTAACTAAGCCCTGGGAAAAAAATGTATAGGCCTGTGATTAGTATAAAAGAATAGTATTCTTTTTCACGTGAAATCTTTAAACCAAGGTGGTGGGTTTTTTTCCAAAGGACACATCCTTCAATCTGATTATCACCTGTACCATTCAAAAGGTCACGCTGGGGACTTGTGGTACTTTCTTCTGGCCTGAAAACCTATGATGCTATGAAACCTCAAAATGAAGTTAAAAAGAAAGCCTTTTCAGTTTTTTTATAAGAATTTTAGAATACCTTCCATAATATTCATATGGTATGGGGTTAGACACTGCAATGAATGAATTTTTAAAACAATTTAACAAGCAACATTATAGCTGCATTAAAGTCGGGCTTTTTTCCTGTTTGTATTGCTATATTTTGATGAATAGTCATTAGAATTGCAGGATCTCTTCCATTTAAGCTACCAACCCCCTTTCCCCTGATAAGATTTTCTTTCTTTATTGGTTTAACAAATCTTTTAAGACTGATATTTCATTGTTGGGTGTTCACCTCAGGATAACTTTCTGGAAAGCATATTCTGTACTTGGCAGTGATCATAAACAAAATCAAAGGCAAAATTACTGAAGCTAATAAAAACAAATGCTAGTGTAAGTAGTTCCAAAATGTTAGACAGACTGGTGGGCTAATATGAAGATTTACAAGATTTCTTTCTCTTTTATGTTACAAACTCTCTGTAACTGTATTTTTTTTCTTATGTGTTGGTAAAATATGAGCATGCTTTTGGACATTTAAAAGTCCTAATCACAAAGTAACAATGATAACAAGCAATGTAAGATACTTATCTTGTAACATATAATCCCAGTGTCAGATAAACTCTTTTTTTTTCCAGCATGCATATGTAGCTCTTATTACTGAAACTCAAGCTGCACATAATTACTGGTAACAGAAAAACACTGGCGTTTACCTCCCACACACAAAGCCACACCTTGCCCTCCAGGAAATCCAGAGAGCTTCCTAAGAATTATTTCTAGCTGTGGCCTAGATTTCAGCCTCTTTTGTATCATTTTCCAGTGGAAGCTTGTCAGAGCCAATCCTGACTGGTGCACAGGACTGCAATCCTTTGACTGAACAAAGAAATGAAACTCATCATGAAATCAGTCTTATATTGGAACTTTTATCACAGGATCTCTTCTGCTTGGTCTGCATGGTTCAACAGTTTGATGCTTTACCCAACACAGATTGATGCTGGAGACAATCTCCATTCAGTGGGAGACAGAAGACAGAATTTAAAGCACATTTCATTAAAAGTTACGTACAAATTGACAAGGAAGAATTAGCTAAAATAATGTTTCCTTTCGCTATATTTCCAAATTGATCATATTTTCCTCTTGTTCAGAAAAATATATTATTTCCTAAGCTTGCATGGAATTATTTATGAGAGAGAAGGCATGACATGATTACCTTTGGCAGGAGAGAGTTAGCCTCAGTGGTTCCAACACTGGTTTTTAATTTCACCAGGTGACTTTTAGATATATCTGGAAAGAAATGGCAACATTCAGTCTGATCCCAAGATGGTATCCCTCAGCTGACAGTGCATCTGGCCATGGCCTCTGTCATTCAGCCTCACATGGAAATGTGCAGTGCTGCAGTGCCAGTATGGGATTCAGCAGATCCGTCCTGTCCTCAGCCTCCTTCTTCACAAATACTTTGGGGTATTTTTTCTCTGATGCATCCCTTTGAACCTTATTCTCCTACAAAATCACTGTGAAAGCATTTTTGCCTGATACAAATAAAAAAGCAGAATATATGTTCCAGGAAGAACAAGGGCCCAGCAAATCTCATAGGAAGCCCTCTGCTGGGAAGCAAAGTCACTGAAAAGGAATTCTGTCAGATCACAATTGCTATTTTTCTGGCATGGTGACCAGAATATGGAAAGGAACTCTTGATTGCCCAAGCAAATAAGTATTGAGAAAGGATAGAGAGGTTCATCTGCATCTGGTACCAATGCAAGGAAAGGTGTTGCTTGGGATCTGGGTCCTAAATTCAAAACAGTGATGAAAAATTAGAAGGATTTTATAGAATAGAGATAAAACATGATTAAAGGATACTCTCCTTCTAATGTGGGCCTCAAGAAGTTCCACCTATTTAGGTTATCAAATAGAAAGTTAATGGAGATCCTTTATGTACCATTCTATGATGTAGATATTCATTTAAAAATCTATGCCTTAGCTCAGGCAGACAAAGATCCAAGACCTGCAATCTGAATTTATATTTACCCATAATTAACCATTGAGAGGGTTACCAAGAATTATGGTAATTTTTCTCTTGATATTTTTATCAAGATATATGTATCCCCCTTAAGATGATACAATCTAGTTCGGACAAGGATGAGTTCAGGAAAATCTGCCCTCCATTATGCCAGAAGTCAGACTAGAAGACCACACAGGTCATATCAGGCTTTCTAATCTGTTAATTAGATAGTTTATATAAATTCCATTTAGTTGGGTCTGTGTTTTAAATAAACAATATTTTTAATGTTTCATGTTTGACTGCAGGCTCTCGTAATCCCAGTTGGTTCTTACTGTACGTGTGGTGGGACTGTCATTCTACCAGCACCTCCACCTTCACCCCTAACTGTTGCATTACTACCTTGTTACACAATCTGCAGGGTTGATGCTGTTGATAGGATGTCAACCTCAAAATCATTTAGAGATGGAGAGATGGCATTGCTGGAGATCCTAACAAAACTGCTCTAGATCCTGCATTGCAAGTTATTTCTCAAGACCAAATTCTGTTGTACCTTTTTTAAAGCTTAAGGAGAATATACTCCTCAGACAATTGTAGTCTCTTTACAGGGCTTCCTTGAGGATTTTTAGCATGTCATTCCAGTTTTTTTTTTCCACTAAATATATAATTTTCCCATGTTTTTATCCAGGCTGAGACTAATATTCAACAAAAACATTTTTCTCACTGGTTCTTTCAGCCATATTTTGCTCAGCAGTCCTGGGAGCAGCCTGCTACCCTGACAAGGATTAAGCACATCCATTGGACATGCTGTTGTTTCTCTGGGCACCCCTTCAGTTTTGCAGGGAGAGCAGCATGGCCTTAGCACCTTCTCATCAGGAAGCAGTCCATCCTTTGGGGGACACTATAATTTCCTTTTCTTTGGGCCAAGATCTTTCATTCCTTCAAGGCTGTTGGCAGAAATGAAAAGGGGGTACCTCTCCTGTTTCGGGTGAGATGTCAGAGCAATGCCCTCACCTACTGGCTGAGCTTCTAGGTCCTGTTCTGCCTTAGGAAGAAGCAGGCACTCCACAACTCTGCAGTCCAAAAGTCTTTGAAAAATGCTCTTCCCTTCCTGTTTGCATTCATAAATTGTTTCCATTTCTCTCATTTCAAAAAGCAAGCTGAAGAAGATAAACCTCTTCATTCTTTTTGTTGTGCATGTTTTGGTGCCAGTTAAGCTCCTTCTAGCTTCCTGAACCCTCTGGCATTTAAATATTTCTTGCTTTTTCAAGAACTTTTAACAGCCACTACCTAAAATATCAATACCACTGGATGTCCCAGTGTAGTCTCAAACCAGGCTTCCACCCACTGTGATTTGGAAAAGACACTGCATATGTCCATTACATATCCTTCACTAGCAGACAACTGTGTGCAGAAACCAAGCTCTGTAGTGAGGATGAAAAGCATTTCACCAGGTGTTGAGAAAATCCTTGTACCTAAGCCTAGGCAAAGGCTTAGCATGAAATTGGGATAATCTTGTGATTAATAATAGACCAAACTCAGAAAAATTACTTAGCAGCAGACTGCTGTAGTGTACTGGAAGGGCATCCACAGAAGGAAAGAAATGGACAGTTTGAGTCTGTTAATATAAAACACTCTTTATCCCTCCACCTGTAGGTATACATCTTATCTGTACCCCTCCTACATATCCTAGATCAAATGTGAGAGCCATCATACTTCAGGGAGCTAGACACTTTTGTATGCTTTATTTCACAATACCAGAGCTCTGCAGGTATAAATTTCTCTTCATATATTGTGTGTTCATATATCCTCATACAAGACTTACTGGAACCCTTTTCAGTATTAAGCTATCTGGGACAGGGAGCTATAGGAATCTGAAGTACTCCTTTTGGGAGTATCCAAATCAGGAAATTCAAAGCACTAACAGATAAAACCCATATCAGCAGTGAAAGACATAGCATGGATGGTTTTCTTTAAGAACAAAAGCATGTATTCTAATTGAGAATTAGGGGTAACTCTCTATGTGTGAAATACTTGAAAAGTATTGTGCCTTTCAATGTATTAGGTCCAACTTCCAAGGCTGTTGAGAATTTACCAACTGTGTAATTTTCAGCTGTAATTATGAAAGATTACTGCCAGAAAGGCTGACTTTCATTTTTGAAGGCGATTCTTGAGAAGATCCTGAAAAAGCCAGACTCACCCTCAGTGTTTCTGATGAACCTGTTACAGCTTCTTCTGACAAAGTAATCCTGGTAAGATAATAGCTTTGCTAGAGAGCTTTTGAAAACTGGTCTCTCAAGCTTAGAAAATCTCTGTGAAGAAAGTAATAGTTATCATTCAAACTTGACGCCAGACTCTAATTATTACTTCAAACACAACACAGCAACAGGATTTTTTTTTTTTTTAAGCTCCTTGGTACACTGCAGTAGCCACACCTACATCCTTTCAGAGGAAACACATTTCTCTTCTCTTGGACACTTTGCACAAATATGTTTTAATTTGTGCAGCGCACTCATAAATTTGTTTAGAGTTTGGCTCTTCTAATTTTTACTCTGTTCATCTTATTGTAATGCTTTATGCAGTACTGCATTTAATTTAAACCAGACTTCCTTCAAATGCTGTGAGCCCTTGAAACTTCCCTTGCTTAGGAAAGACACATTGTTTATGGTAAAAGTTGTAAGGGCCACAGAGCTGCTGTGTGTCACTTTGCCTTTACCACACTGGTCTAACTAAGCCAATCAGACCAGTTGTGCTCAACAGCGTTATGTTCAGGAATGCCACCTGATCCCACAAAGCACTGGGCTCCTATTCCCAGAGAAGACAGGCACCATGAAATGCAGATTAATTTCTTATCTGAAATACAGTGTTTCACCCTTCCTGTGCTATCTGTCTAGCTGACAGTCATTTCAGTTGGGCTACCAAGCTAAACCCACAGACTCAAATAGCATTGCTATATGATTTTCAAAGCAGCCAAACCACTCCTCCTTTCTTAGACTGGTTATATACGTGCTGGTTGTTAACAATGAATGCACTGAAAACCAGAAGAATTCATCATTAAAGAAGCACTACATTTTATTACAAAAAAAGTATTGAAATCCCAAGTTCTCTGTACTTTTAGGGTCCTGAGTAGTGCTCGCTCTTTCAAAAAGCCCCAGTTGTATATTTTGACATACAATATGGATGTGACTTGTGAAAAGCACAGGTTTTGAAATATTCTTATCGTTTTCCAGGAGAGGCTTAGGATTCTTTAAGAAATGTAATATATGGAAAACATGCATGAACTTGTATTTTGTAGTCATATTTATGGCTTTATTAAAGGTTGTCCACAGAACTCTTTGCACCTAGCAACAGAAAATCATTGCTATATAGAACACAGAGATACAAACATATGTTAAACACAGCTCTTTTAAAGGGGCTTTTCTGAAAGTGCTTGCCATTGCTTTCCTGATAGGGCTGCCATGGTCTGGGGCTGCAGGTACCATAGCAAACATATGAAATATAATTAGAAATAAATGGAGGGGCCTTAGTTAGGATACACACTCCCATGGAACGTTTTTCTACTGTTCTTTGGAATCTGGTTTATTTGAAGGAGTCTGTGTTGTCAGACTTATTTTGGTGACCAGTAAATAATGAAGGACAGAGGAGGACTTTTTCTCGCAGAGCTAAAATAAGGAGCAAATAAACTCACTAAGAGTGTAGCAACCTCACCAGGTTATAAACAACCTATACATTTTCATCCAGTCACTTGATACTGTGCCATATTATGCATTCCCAGGAATGAAAGAAGCACAAGGAATCCTCCAAAGGAGGGACAGGAAAACAAATTCTGCTGTTAGTACCTCTGTTCTCTGAATTTCTATTTGCTGTAAGGTACAAGTACAAAAACAAGACCTGCAGAGAGGCCTGGGAATTTGTTCCCTCATCCCAGTTTTCCCACATTCTCTGCATTTAGCAGGCCATGTGCACCTTAAGTTTCTTAGTCTTCTAAGAAGGGAGATCTTAAATCTTCCTAGAGAAGAAACTATTCTTTATATCCACACCACTGATCTTCCCCAGTTCTAACAACACAAACCAGGACTGAGGAGATACAGCTTTCATTCTGCCAGAGACAGGCTTTGAAGGAATATCTTAAGCTACTGAGATGTAAAAAAATGTATCTGTAAAGGTGGGAATATCACTTCTTCCTGATTTGGGCACTGAAAGTACAGCCATGAACAAAGAGAGACGGGAGGCTCATCTGTGCCCAGCTCATGTGCCTCGCAGAGGTTCTTCTGTCAGGGCATGAGGTCTCTCTGAGGTCTAACACCACCTGCCAGTGCTAGGGACAAGGGCATGGCCAGGCCAAGGTCCTGCAACTCCTGCTGGGGACATTTTCATCCTGTTGGGACTACCCTACCACCCTCAAACACAGAATGTGTCAGACACTATGGAAAGTTCAGATTTTACCCTTCAGGTTTTGTGGGTGACTCCTGTGACTTTGAAGTTCTGTTCCCACTGAAGATGAAGGCTGATTCCCGCTGATATTAGTGGGGTTAGGATGTGTCCTTGTCTCTGTTTTTTGCAGTTGCTTCCTTTGTTGCAGTAGACCTATTACTTTATTAAAGCTTTTGCCCGGGAGAAAAAGAAAAGCCACGTTGCTAAACAAATTATGAAATATTTACATTTGTGAAGCCAACCCCTTATGCCTAGCTCCTCCTCTGATATTAAGATGACACTTTTTATAGGGCTTCAGCTTCTATACTGCCATTATTCCTCTGTGGGATCTGAGACCAGGAGGCGACAAAACAGCCACCATGAGCCAAGTGACAGTAAGTAATACCCAGGAATGATTGCTGATTTTGACTCCGTGCAGTGAGAAATTACTATATTAGACCAGTGATGGTTTGTTTAGTGCAAGATAGCAAAGTGGGATCAGAGATGAAAATGAACAAAACAGAAAACTGGGGAGGTTTCTAAACAAAGTTTGAATTTTAACCTGACTATAAAAGGCCATATGTTGTTCAAAATACCCATAATAATAATGATCCCAGGAGCAAAGTGTTAAAGGCATCAGTTTGCTAATGCCTATGTATGTTCTTTATACATTCTTTTGTATTTGTATTTACTTCTTTTTGCCTGCAGTACTCTCAAGGCTGCAAGAATGAATGCAGCTCACTTTATTGTCATCAGCTGTAATGAAATTACCTGCAGTTACTCTTGAGCATGTTTTGCATCTCTTGTTTTTATTGTATTTGTACATTGGCTTTAAACCTTAATAGTAGCTTCCTCTTTTTAAAAAAAATGGTTTAGCATGTTGTTCAAATATGTATGGTTCAAACTGGTTAGCCTAGCTCATGAATTTCTCCCTCCTACTTTTACCTGTTTAATTCATTTGACTTTACCTTACCGCACCTCTTGTAGGTTTGGAAACAGCGACGTAATGACTTTCTCGGGTGTTGGTTTGTGCTGTGTTTTTACCACTTGGCTAAGTCACTTCAGTTTATGCCTTTTGCTTTTATCTCTGTGTTGCAGCCTATGGAGACTGTACCTGTAAAATGGGTAAATGTTGGGTAACTATCACAGTAAATGAAACATCCTGTTAACTGGATTTTTGCGCAGCTAACTCCAAAAGTTTCTCTGTCACCACACTCAAGGTCTCTTGACACCCTTGGTGTTGACCATTATAATGTTCCTTCTGGTCTCCCTTGCTTCCCCTCTCTTACCTTCAGTTGTCTTGTTGTCTCTTCCTTTCTCCCATCTTTGCTCCCATTTCTCTCTTTCTTCCCATCTTTTGGCAGGTTGGTGAGTGGCTGGGAATACAGCTGCACAAATTGTCCCTATCTGCTGTGAAGTGGTTTTTTTTTCTTTGCAAAATGTTCTGTGTAAAAAATTTTAGTTACTTCCTTCTCACCTTGATTTTCCTGAAAAAAAAATTAAAAATTGGAGTAGTTAGAAAGCAAGAGATTAAAAAATGAAATTTTTCATGCAGAGTGCCTAGGATTTACAAGGTCAGGATGGGAAATGGAGCAGCTTTCAGAGCAGGGAAGGGAAGAGTTCCTGAAATTGTGCTGGAGAACAGTAGTGCTTACCATGTTCTTACTAGAGCAAAAATACATTTTTAAACTGTGCTACAGCAAGAGAAATATTGATATTTGGCTGACAGAACATTACCCAAAAAAGAACCCTGGAAAATAGCAGACACAAAAGTGCCCTGGAGCTAAATAATCTCACTCTTTAGAAAGTCACAAATGAGCAAAAAAAAAAAAAAAAACAAAAAAACCACTTGGTGACACAGCTTTTAGTGAGCTTTTGGCAGGTTTTAGAATGTAATGGAGAAACCATGCAGTACTACAATGTGATACATTTGCAGGCATTAATACATGTGAAGACAGATTTTTGGATTACTGTATTGTGATGCACATCTCTCCCGCTAATTTGCATGCAACATTTCTATGATTAATAAATGAGGCAATGCTGGTAACTACTGTACTACAGTGAACCACTTGTAGCAATTGCCAGCACTCCGGCATGCAACATTAAATACTATGCTCTGCTCCTGTAAGCTTTGAATTTTTGAACATCAGTTTGCAGTTCCCAGGCTGCAAAGTGATCAAAGGAGGGGAAGAATGTTCCTTACTTTTATCCCTCTTACAGAGAACCAGAATAGTCAGCAGATACCTTGTGTAGAAATGTCAAGCAAATGCAAATTAAAAAAAAAAAAAATCAAAAGGACTTACTAAAATAATGTGAGTAAAAGTGCAACACAGCTCTTTATAAAAAGCAAGATTTGCTAGTCTTAATGTTTTGTAGTTAACAGTTTCAGTAAAATGAACATACCATATATGCATATAATAGGATACTCTCAATACCGGGATAAATCATTTAAAGACCATAAAGATAAGCATACAATGGGCGTGCATTAAAAAATTATACTGTGCTGTCTGAATCCAAGATCTGAAAGTGCTACAACTGATTTCTTGGTTCGAACACGACTTCTTTTACTGCATTCATGACAAATTTGTGAGGATTATGAGAAAAATCAGAAGATCCAATCTATAATCTGGTATCTCCAGTCTAAATAAAAAAGTGCCAGATATGTGGCACATATGGCCAGAAACTCAGGGTATCAGGATATCTAGAATACACCTTCACTGCCATCCTAGCTTGGAATTTCAGGTCAGGCTCTCTGTCTTTTACTATAAAGAATTTTTTCCCTGCTACAAAGGTTTGTTTTCTCATGCTTAGCCTAACACAAATTTGTTCATCTCCATTCTCATTTTTAAATTCCTGTCTTTTTAAGAATTATCTTGTGAAATTAAAGAGGTGCATCATATTCTTGCATCAGACCCTGAGCACAGTTAGGCTTTGGCTTACTGAGCTTTCAGATGACGCTGCCAGCGCCACTCTGAACATTTTACTGCAGGCATGGGCAGCTTACATGTTCTGAAGAAATTACTATATTAAGTACTCAGTGATGTATCCTTCCCAGAAACTTAAAATAAAGGTTTAAAAGAAATCCGCACAATAATTTATGGGTGTAACATATGGGTGTAAGTTTCTCTGTGGATAATTATGTGGCTATGCTAATAACGCCAAGGATGCTTTGATACATTAACAAAATTTCTCTCAGTGATGTTACTGAGCATTTCATTAGTCAGAAGTACGCCTGCAGACCCCTGTGACAAGACAAAGCACCAGGCTACGTTAGCATGCCTTGAAGAGGGTTCCCAGCTCAGAGAAATTGCTTCCAAAGCTTCCTTTGACATGCTGGCAGGCAGCTGGCATGGAGCCCCAGAGTCCTTGAGAAATTCTCCAGTACATTGCTCATCACTCCGCTCATGAGAGCTCAGGGTATGTTCAGTTGCTGTGGAGACACCAGGAGCAATTCTGCCACAAAGGCTGCCCTGTGAAGTGGGCTCAGGCTGCCACGCCTCTGCCTGTTTTCCAGTGTTGTAATTGCCCAGTTGGAATTAAACTTCACACAGTTTAAATTTTTAAGCCTACAATTGTAAAAATATTTTTAGCTTTTTTTCAACGTCTAATCCTTTGACCTCTTGCATTAACTTTAGGTAAAATTGCACTGTTCTAACACAGCAAACCACTGCCCTATTGACACACAATTAACAGCATTAGGGAAGCATCCTCAGGGATGCAGGGGTTTACAGAAGAGCCAGCCAGGTTTTTTGAGCAGTGTCCGGGAGGCAGAGTCCTGCCCTTGCTCTGGGGTGGCAGTGGCTGTGGGGAGGGCAGGAGACACCCTGGTGTGGGGGGTTGGATTTCGAGAGGCTGTGTCTGCATTTCCTGCGCCCCGCGAGCCTGTCAGGCGTGCTGGGACTGAGCCTCAGCTTGTGGAAATGATTACAAGGCAATTTAAACCAAGCAGCCATCCCTACTGCTGTGTTTGTTACAAACTTGGCTGCAGTACAGTAATGTTTAGTGGATTAATAATGTTTGCTTTTGGCCTCTCCTACTCCCTTGGCAAACAATTTTCATGTATAATAAATGTTCTCATTTAGCCTAACTAGAACAGAGCCCAGGGGTCAGAATAGCCAAATCTGTGTGAAGAGACTCCAGGTTTCCACACAAGACAGCAGCTTTCTTCCTTCTCCATGCCAGGGTCCAGTGTTTGGACCCTTCTTCAGGGTCAGATTTGCTGAGTAAGTCCCCCTGAAACTGCAGAGGGGCCACGACACGTCTCTTTTGCAGGAACCAGTCTGTCCAGTCAAAAGGGTTGCACTGGACAGCAGAGGCAGCACAGAATCACTGGGACAGGCAGATATTTCTTGAGTGTTTGGCATCTTAAAATAGAACAGCACATTTTAAATTTTAAAACTTTATATATATATATATGAAACAGGTAAAAAGTAGTCATTTCACATAGGACATGCTGTGAGGGCATATGAGGTTGAGTAAGTGGTTTATGGTCTTGCATTTTCAAAGAAAGCCTTAAAGTTACAAACTCTTGAAAAATCTGTATGGTTTATTTTGTTGATATTAGTCTATTTTGAGAAACAAAGAGTCTGCCCATGTTTCATAACATGTGTAGCAGAAATAGGAGGATATGCAAATACAGAAGTTACACAACAAGAGCAAAACTGAATTAAAGCTGTTTACAGTAAAAAAAAAAAAAAA
>VWZN01017390.1:291658-328921 GCA_013396955.1 Regulus satrapa | reverse complement strand
AAAAAATTTTAAAAAAAAAAAAAAAAAAAAAAAAAAAAAAAAAAAAAAAAGAGAGAGAACCAGATCTGCAGCCTTTTTATTGCTACACCACTGAAATGATTGTGTACACAGCCAGGCTGCTGGGGCGCTTGTAGTGCTGTATGTTACAGCTGTTTCTCTGCATCTTCCCACTGCTCTTTATGCCTCCTCAGTTATAGCTAAAATGGGAGGCTACCAGTCTTGGGTATAATGAAAGACGAATATTTAAGTAGTCTTGTAAAACTTTATGACAGCTATTAATTGACCAAATAATTAAGAACAGCAATCAGCACTTATTTCAAGTGATGCACTGGTGACTTCTGGCCTGTTGTGACAACCAGTGGGACAGAGACTCTGCTGTTGAACCCTGTGACCCAAGTGCTGTGGCTGGGTATTTGAAAGCACTACAAGAAATACAGGTTGTGCCACAGACCCAGGTGCTCTCTGACACACGTGGCGAGCTCGCCAGCACTCTCTCCAGTGCAGGATTTCTTGCCAGTCCTGTACACTGAAGTTGTGCTTCCACAAAGCTGTGGGCAAGCTAAAAGAGCTCAGACAGGCAGGTTAGGTTAGTGTCTGCCATGAAAAGATAGGCAAGATAAATTAATTTTGTCTTGGCTTATCTGAGCGATGCCCTACCAAAGGCGCAGCATTCTGTGTCACTGGCAATTTTCTCTGCCACTAAAGGTGTTGCTTGACCACAGCTAGCAAAACAAGAAGTAAATATGTAGAACAATTTGACAGGCATCAGAGAAAGAACATTATCAAACAAATTATTTATCAAATGTTTTTGGATCATATGCAGAGAAAATAAAATAAATAATTTCTTGCGAGATATCTCAGCAACAAAACTATTTTCACTGAGCCATGAGACTCCAGCTACGAGCTACCTTTGATCCAGACTGGCTAATTATGAAACCTATTCCTGTAGAGTTCCCTCCATTATGCAGGCCACATACATTATGATGTATATTATTAAGTATTATTATATGCAGACACATAACATTATTTCTATCTCTTCAAGAAATATGCACAAAAGTTTTCCGAAATTATTTTGTTGGATGCGTTGCACACTTCGTTGTTTGGCTGATTATTCGGGGTGGAAAGAGAAAGAAATCTTTGGCAACCTCTTGTGGTTGTGGGACATTTCTTTATACCTACTTCCATGGAGGATCAGTGGACTATGAACAGAGCAAAATAGATGTATCAGTGGGACAGCCAGGTCTTCAGACGAGAGTGTATATTAGCAACTCAGGAAAAAAGGCGATAGAAACATATAAATATATTTAGGAACATATTAAACACAGATACTTTTGAAATCTGAACACAAGGTGTATTGGGATTTTGCAAATCAGCTTTGTCTTTATAGCAAGACCATACAAACCTCAGATCCTAAGCCTGAGACTGAAGATATTGAAACAGCCACATTTGTTGCAATGTGAAAATGTAGGTTAAATAACATCTTTCTTCAAATATGTTCTTCTCTTTATATTTTTTCCTAATTGTCTCCATTTTTCCTTTGGCAGCTATAAAACATGGTAACCAACCACAAATAACCATACAGATGGAAGAGGGAGAATGTAAACAGACCATTGTTACTCCTTATTTTGTTTATTCAAATTTTGGAATGTTTATTTGTTTATAAAATTGCTGTACATGAATAAAAGCGCTAGAGATATTCCCAAGCTATTGGTTAAAGGTAATTTAAAGATGATTTGAAGTTCATTAATTCTCTAAAAATCAATCAAGTAAAAATGAAGCCTTCCTGTCCTCAGATCTATTTGTCTCCCTGTCTAGATCTAATTTTCTCAGCTCTTCCAGAGAGTCAGCCCAAGCTGAGCAGGAATGCTGCTATTTATCTTAGCAGTGCCAGAAATCCAGGGTAATTTTGAAGAATCTGGGGGTACTTGTCCCTTGCTACCTGCCCAGTGCTGACAGCCCAGCTCATGAGAGAGGTTTCGTTGTCCCTGCTGTCCCACGCCCAGCCCCACTCCCAGGGTGCCCAGGGGTGCCCGTGCAGGGTGTTCAGAGATGTGCTCTGGTGCAGCCCCGTGCAGCGGCGTCCCTCCCGTCCCATCCCAGTGGGGATGGGGAGAGGAGCCAGGGCATCAGGGCAGGGCCCAGCACGCACCCCCAGAGGGCCCCACACCACGGAAAAGCAGCTGCCCTTCACCTGCACACCACCTGCTCCTACAGCTAACAGGGCCTACACATCTGGAAACTCACAGGGCTGCTTTTGCCAGTGAAAATACAGTTCAAAGGAGACGCTTCCTATGCTTCCCATGCAACAAGGGCTGTGCTGGTTGAGAAGAATAGTTGGTTATAGCTCTCTGGGAGCAGAAGTGCAGCTTTCATAGTGGGTTATCAAATGCCTGAAGGCCTTGTAGATCTGTTCATTCTGGGTACAGATGAACCCACCGCTTCTCCAAGCCTGCTCAGCAGCACGGTTCAAGTCCCCAATGCATATCCAC
Source organism: Regulus satrapa (assembly GCA_013396955.1). Lineage (NCBI taxonomy): Eukaryota > Metazoa > Chordata > Aves > Passeriformes > Regulidae > Regulus > Regulus satrapa. The sequence continues at coordinate 326,432 of VWZN01017390.1, read as the reverse complement.
TGATCTTTGTATTTCCTTGAAACAGCCCATTTGGAATGATCATTAATGGAATGAAAGGTGGAGTTCAGTGGCATCCCTATTACGTTTATGTTGTAGACGTGGTAGTCAAGAGAGCAATTTGAGTAAAGCTTTTCGCCAGAACGCTGCCAGGATTCAGCCAGCAAATCAGTTTTCAGTTCCTGAGCCATCCAGGCCACATAGATATCTGTGGAATAACACAGGGTGTGGGCAATCAGTGTTTCATGTTCCTTCATTTAAGAATAGACTGAAAAGCATAATCTAAGTTCTGCTCGTTTCATCGGAATGTATGAAGTCAGCCAGAGGGAATTTTGCCCTCTCCCCTTATTCTGACTTTTTCAGAAGCTCATTTCTACTTTTTCTCCTTCTAGAAAACCTATTACAAACAAACAGCAGGGAAAAAGGGAAAGAAAAAAAAATTGCAAGTCTTCTTCATAACGAAAACCTCCAGAGGATTCAAACCCCCTATTTCTTCTTTGTTGTTACTGTTGAATAATGGAACATAATTTTCCTGAAAATCTACTTGTTGATTGCCTTAAGATAAACAGCTCTTTGCTTTGTGGGGCTGAGAGAACATTGGGGTGGGACAACACACCTTGCCCTCTATTATATTTATTTCTAAAGCTGAACTTCTTTTTCCTCCCTCGGAGAGAATATGAATTTTAAAATAATTTACTAATTCATATTTTAATAATTAATTGAGACTGTTATATAGAGAGCAAAAGGTTCTCTTACCATCTATGAAAAAGCGTGACTTTGCAAAGTGGAGAAAGGTTTCCCCATGAGCTGACTGGAGCTTGGAGAGGTGGCGCAAGGGGACCGAGGGCAGCCTGGACTTCGCACAGAGTTTCTGGAGATTTGGCAGATCAGCTTGGAAGAGGTCAGGGATGGAACAGCTGTAGACTCCTGGATTATAACTCAGCATCTGTTGGTCTGAGAAAAACCCACAGAAATGAACACATGCAGAATTAAAATGGGTTAAAGAAAGGCAATCAAGAGAGCAAAGTTCTGTCTCGGACAGAAAGCCTAAATCCTTCCTAATCTTCACAGTCAATCTCCAGGATGACTTAAGTGTCAAAGTATCTTATTTTAGCAACCAATAATTTGTGTATTGTGTATTTTCAGTACAAAGAGTGTCTGGGGGAGTACACTCAGGCTTTCCACTTACACCTCATCATTTCTAGCAGAACTTTACCTGGTGGTCTTGGTCCACTGCCACTTCCACCCAGCTCATCCTCAAGCCCCTCTGCAGCCACAGAGGACTCAGGCATCATGTGTAAATCCAAACATGTCTATATTTACAGCAGTAGTTTCCAGTCAGTTACAGCTGCCAAGCCAAATGCAAACAGAGGAGCTGCCAAAGGGTCTAGTTTGGTTTTAGGGAGAACAGAACTTGACTTTTAGCATCTGGATTGAATTTGCATAAGAAATCTTCTTTTCTGAACAGTGCACAGCTCAACTACAAAAGTCCTTGCCATGGACAGCATATATAGCAAGGGAACAAATGGACTCATTAGGTGAGTTCATGGAAGACCAGTCCATCAGAAACATTCCAGTCTTTCTGGCTCACGAAGTCTCTGAACCACAGATTAGCAGGAGCTGGGAGGATGAGGCAGGAAAAGCATTAGCATGTGCATCTCATTTTTTGTCCTCTTTTGCTAAACACATGCAGAGATGTGTTTCCATGAACAGGAACCTGGGTTACATAGCTCTGAGATGTGGCCAGCCTGGCAATTTGCACAGCATTTCATTAATGTGGTTTGAGATGTGTAATATGATTGAGGTTTTGCTTCTTGAGAAAAGAGTGAAAAAACAGCGCAGCAAAAAGTTGAGGAAGATGCCAATATGACTTCTTGCAATGTCTTTCAATAGTCTCTTTTCAGGATTCCAGCACCATTTATCACTGCCAGGTAGTTCTGTATCTTGCAGCTATATTTTGTTGGGTTTTGGGGTTTTTATATATTTAGTATTGGCAATTTTTGCGGCAAAGAAATACCTGGGAAAATTCTTGGCAATATTTATTCCTTACTTCATATTTCTGGTAAGTCAAGGCTACCATTCCAGCTCAAGCAGTGGTTGCCTTACATTTTCAGAACTGCAGATGACTCTTTCTGACTGCGAGGTTACTGTTAAAAATGATTAATCACCCTGCTTTGTATTTCCAAAGAATTTTGTTCACATGGAATGAGTTTACTCTTCTGGCTCTTATCATCCTGATGGTCCCCCACAGGGAGATGAAAACAGAGTAGAAGAGTGAATTTCCCACATTCACAGAGGAAATCATTGGATAAACACAACTGAAGCCAAGAACGCTCGTTCTAGGCTCCGCTTGGTTTCCCAATGTGACAAAAAAAGGCCAAGAACAAGGAATTTTTGAGGTGAAGCCTCAAGGAAAGCAATCAGAGAGGTGTGATGGGACAAAGGCTTTCTTATGGAGAAGCTTTCCGTACCTATTTCTGTGAACTGATCATATTTGAAGGTTATACAGATGGCTGTCTGTCCGAAGGACTCCCCAGTAGATGGATATCCATAACCATCCTCAGGGATGGGAGGGAACAGAGGCACACTGTGAATCACCCAGAAGCCTTGTGATTTATCCAAGAGCAGAAATCCTGTCAAAATAAAAGGTACTTCAAATGAATTAACAAGGAAAAAACCCTGAGATGATAGAGCTGTGCCCTACTTTGGTTTTGCTCCTGCAGATACCACATTTCAATGTGTTAATGTCTATGGAAAGCTGTCCTAGAGCAGATTAATTGACAATAGGAGACACTAACATTGTATTAAAGCTGCATCAGTTCTTTCCTGCATAAGTCAAACTGCCATCATGCTTTATTTGAAAAAAATCCTTTCACACCCCCCTTCCTCTGCTCAAATTTTGTCTTTCAGGAGTTCTGATGATTCCGATGATCCTCTCTCCATTTCTCACCTTTCTTCACTCCAAATATTCACTGGATAAGAGGAAACATATTCTGTCAACATTGTCTTTTTTCCCAGACCCAACTGTCCCCCATGGGGAAGAGCAGAGAGACAGGCTATGATTCTCCCCTCCAGGGGAGATCATGGCTCCTGAGCTGTGCCCATTGCTGCAGCCCTGCAAAATGTGTTTATTTCCATGTGAGGCTGGGAAAACCCCATCTGATTCCTCAGGGGAACATTTAAACTCCACTGAAGTTCATATTTATTTAAAGTCTCGATTTCCTGTAACTACACCCTCCAGTGTACCATGATCTTGGCAGCAGTTTCTTGTCCCAGAATGTTTGGAGGGGTTTCTGTTGAGGGCATCTTTCCCTTCACATCTTGCTTGTACTGTTCTGCCATCAGGCACAGGATGGTGCTAAAAGGATTTGTATTAGCTTCAGCTCTTGAAACAAAGAGTCCATAAGTCCAAGATCCTTCACACAGCACAGGTGTAGCAAAACCAAAACAGAAGCTGCAGCATAGGTAACTACACAAAAACCACACACCATGCAAATCACTCTTCAGTTTTGCTTTAGGCAGGAATTTTAGATATGCAGATAGACAAACAGACAGACAAGTAGATGCTATCCACCACTTCAGAAAGGAGAAGACAGTAGTTTGGAACTCTCTCTGTACCTTTGGTGTGTCCACATTTCGACCCTTTGGAGTCTGACTCAGGGATTTCATCATTGTATATTGCATATGCAGTGGTGTTCTTCTGCAGGGAAACACACATTTCTGAAACATGACATTCAGTAAAAGGAAGGCATTTAAGCAAACATCTGATGGGAACAGAAAAAAAAAATTTGGGATTCCTCTGTGTGAACATCACGAGCCTAATCCTGCTCCCAGTTCAGCTGACACAGTCCCCACAGACATTACAGTAAAATAAACCTGAATACTCAGCATTAGGGCCTCAGCTGACATGAAGTGGAAGTTGTCTCAATCACTGCAGTAGCCCTTTCCCAAGGGTTGAATATGCTTGCTAAGCCAGTTTACATGGGTTTGTTGAGCGGGCACTTCCTTGCAAAGAAATTCCGCTCTATTTTTCGGGCCTCTCTCTGATTTAGCAATCAGATCTGGTAAAAGCATTTGCTGAGCAAAAATAGACATGACAACGGTTCCTATGAAAGGCAAGCAATTAAAGCTTTTCTGCAAGTATTTGCATAAGGCCGCACCTTATTTCTCCTGAATAGAGAACTTCAAAGAACTGGGACATGCCTCCCCTCCCAATGTACTATGAGTTTGAGAACAGTTTATTGCAGCTACAGTAAGACCTGGGATAGGACAGTTTTCTGCACTGCCAACATTTGAGTGACTTCTGGGAGTCTTTTCTACATACAAATTAATTGCACCTTACCACAAACCCACAGGAGAAATGCAAAGACACACCTAGACTCCCAACAAGACTACGTAAATGGGGAAAAAATAATTACAGGGAGATCTTGTGATATTTTAAAATTACTTCACACGAAGGTAAGTGAGGTGTCTGAGTGTGGGAGCAAAAAAGAAGGTTAACAAACAGCATATCACTGCTGGAGCAGTCACAGTGATTTCAGAGGGACAATGAAGACCCAGATTTGATTTGAATCAGAGTATGAAACACATGCACATAGGAGGGCTTAGAAAATGTGTCTATAACAATTACTACTGACCTTGATTTGAATTCACAACTTCAGATGTTGCAAAACATGAATTGCAGAAAAGAAGCCAAAGGCAGAAGGTATGAACGCTCTTTTTTTGATGGGCAATACTCTAATTAAATGAAAAGCTTCACTAGAAATTAGAAGTTTGAAGGATTATCCCCAATTGTAGCCAAAACTGCAAATAATCTGCCCAGTGTCAAGGTGCTCCTCCCCTCTCTGTGTTTTAGCAGATCTAGCAGTCGGGCCTAGCCTTATGTGCTTATTTTGGCTGCTTTAGTGTCATCTGCACATCATATCAAGTAACCACACTAACAAAAATGAAATGCCACTTGCCTTGGATTCATACGTCTCATACAGCTGCTGCAGTGTTTGTCCCAGAGCACCCTGTGTCATGTTGATGAGGTACTGGCCAAGCTGCCACTGCGGAGCCAGGGCATCCATGTACAGGTATTCCAGTCCCAGCATGGGAATCTGTCCCTTGGCATGTTTTGGCAGCTTGTAAAGAGCAAACCTGCAACAGTGAAGAACAATTGTTTTCTTACCGCCACTCTGTTTGAATGTGTAAATGAGTATCTCCTTCCCTGAGAAAGACAAGGGTGACTCCAGGGATGCCTGGGCTGGAGGGGGAGCAGCGTGGATATCTCAGCCTCAAAGCAATGACCCAGCCCAGGATCCAGCTGCAGTCTGCCAGCACAGCCCCTGCTCCAGACAAATTTGTTCTGCTTCTTAGCAAGCAAGGGAGGCTGATTCAGGACCAAACTCCTGTTGCTGTGGCCAGACTGCTGTTGGTACCCCTGAAGAACTTGAGGTAACCTTGGTTGAGTCCATGAAATCCCTATTGATCCTGGCTCTGGTAAAGAACCTCAAGTCCCAAATCCAGTCTAACATTCCCCCAGGTCAAAAAATGTATATAAATATAGAAAAAATTATGTATTGAAAATTTAAAAATGCATTATATTATCTTTGTATGTATCACAATCACAAAATAACTATAAAGCAAAGTGATAAAAAGTAGTTCCAATCCTACTTTCCATAACAGACTTTCACTCTGATGAACTGTTGCAGACTGGAAATTTTCAAACCATTAGCCAGGAACACAAATCTATTAAAAATTGTAAACTACTCAATACTGTCAGTAAATGGCTCAGTTCATACTAAGGCTCCTGATAAAGCAAACAAGTTTTCCCAGTGCACAAGTCTGTGGGACTAATCACAATGTAATTAACTCAGCCTCTTTCTCTGAGGGCTGTAATTGAGTCATTTGCTATTAATGTCAACAGTAAGGACTGAGTGGCATTATTTTCAATCTATACTATTTAACAAAAACACAGCCTGTGCTTAACCCCTCAAGTATATCAGGAGGAGTAAACCTTGTCCAGTTGACTTACAGGCTCAAGCTGGTCACAGAAGACATCTTCAAACACAGGTATGAAGTGGCAAGAAAACATTTTGCTAGAGAAGAATGTCTAAACCATGGGAAAAGTACATGTACAGGCAGAAGAAAAACACACACCAGTGGTGGTCCTGGTAATCTTCCTGCATTGCCACTGACTGAATGAAAGTATCTCAGGCAAAATAATTTCTGGTGACAGATCACAGAGAACAAAGTGATTTATATAATTAGGCTGGGAGAGTGATCTGTGCCTATACATGCACCAGGAGTCACACCAATCCCTTCATTTGAAATGAAGATTTGAAATGAAGATTTGGAAAGGAGAGGAGTAACAGTAGTTACTGTGGAAAGAATATATCCAGGAATTAGTAAATGAAGCCTTTCCAAACTACTTTGAAACCTGCTGAAAGATTTATACAAACTCACCTTAGCAGATATGCTTATGAAATGCTAATCATTGAGCTATCAGGAAACTGCCTGCCAATTCCCTGTGGATGCAGGTTTTGGCTCTTTCCAAAAAGCCAGCTGAGTGTATTACCAAAGTTGTATAAAATCTTTACTGCTGTTTGTGCACAGGAAATTTCTCAAGAACTTAGGCATTTGTGGGAGCAGAGTAAAAGCTATTTTCCTAAGAACCAAGAAAAAGCAAATCCTCTTAGATTGGATTAGCATTGTCACATTGTTTGTTTGTGACTGAACACAACGTACAAGCAAGAATCACATCTTTACTTCTTCCCTTCATCCCCTTAAAAAAGCCCAAACAATGTTCATGGTGGCTCCAGTCCTTGACTCGACATTTCTCAGAAAGCATCGTTTTGGCCTTTATTTGCAGGGAGGGCTTCCCACAGAATACAGCAAGTTTAGATGAATAAAGGAGACTCTGCCCTCCTCGGGGAGCCGATCCTATGGCCATTCGCTCAGGTAGCCCCAGTGGGAGGGGCAGTGAGGATTGTGGGATGAGATCCCGAGGGAAATGAAAACACAGGAGAGACTCCTGCCCACTCAGGTACTGCGTGTGGGGAGGAGCTGCCAGCCCGGCTGGGGAGCACAGATGGGATCAGGGCAGATAAAGCAAGTGATTCCTTTGGTTCAGTGGCAAATGAAAGGGTGTGTGAATACTGTGTAACTATGGGATACTGCAGGGAGAAACCACTGCACAGCAGGAACTCACACGGACCTCTTGCAAAATGAAAACAACGCAGTGCTGTTTGTTTGAAAGGGCAGTGACACCTTTTGTTTAAGAGGAGGCTGTTCTCAGCATTTTCAGTTCTGCTTCTTCTGTCAGCTTCACAGCAAACAAATCCCTATCCAAAGGCTAACTCTTCTCAACAAACCAGGATGACCCCAGCAGACAGGCAAGTTTGTCCTCTTTTCATCAAGGCATACTGAAAAGGAAATCGCCCTGACCTGCCTGCTAAAGGTGTGAAAGGGAAGATGGATTTACCTGTGCAGGCCCCCAAGTTCCCTCCTAGAACAGACCCCACATCACTGGCATTCATACAGAGGCACAGGTGAATTACTCCCAGCCTCAGCCTTCAAATAATTTATTAGAAAATTTTAATACAAAAATTATCTTCATTTAAGAAATGGACAGTTTGTATATATAGTGGTCTGTGGCTTTGTTTGTTTGTTTTTCACAAAAAAACCTCATTCTGCAAGGAATAATTCCCATTTAGGGAGAAATGAAATATTTCATACCTTTAAGTTCCTGGGTAGCTGCACCAACTAAAAGTTTGACTCCTGAAGAAATTACCCTATCCAGAAGGGCCTTGGCAAAGGTGACAAGTCACAGGGATGGATTAGACCCTTGTACATTTGATGCTATGCCAACAGAGAGCAAAGCCAGCTTTGTGCTCCTGCCTGTGGTGTGAGGAGCATCTGCTTTCCCTGCAGTTGTGTGCAAGGAAAGGGATGGGTCTATTTCTTTACCACTTGTATCCAAACCGATCGTTTTTCACGAGAAAAAATTTTTATTTTGAAACTGGTTGATATTTATCTTCAGGAAGCTTATGTGCTCTTTTTAAAGAGCCTCCATTTCACTTTTTAAATCTGGGCTGGATATTATCCAATTGTACTTGGCGTCTCTTCACCCCGAAAGCGCGTTAATCCAAGGAATCACGTAGTGCCCGGCGCTGCCGGCTGCTGGCCCCGGCGGTCCGGGGAGCTCCGGCAGCTCCGCTCCGCAGCCCCGGGGCTCTCCCGGCCCGGGGAGCGCAGCCTAGAGCCCCAGCACGGCCCGTGCTCTTCCCTTTGATCATGAGACAGGAACGCCGCGCAAACCCGGCATTATTTCATTATTCTGCACTTAGTCATGAGGCACCACGGCGGTTGGTTCAGGGAAATGAAATCAGATTTCAGTAACTTATCCTAGGTTTTTCAAACGCAGCATTCAGGCACTGCTCAGAGGCCAACAGCGCTGAAGCAGCGATTGCCTTTGCGCTGCTCCTCGGCGACCCGCGGCTCATCTCAATGTGTTTATTTACTCACCCAGCGCTTCTCCCCCCGCACGGTATTTACTCACCAATCCACCGGCTCCCCGTCTTCATTCCTGCAGGAAATCTCAGCGGCCCACAGGGGCACGGAGGAGAGCAGCAGGAGCAAAGCAGGGCGGCAGCAGGCAGATCCCGCAGGCATTTCGGTGTCCCGGCTGCGCAGGGCGAGCCCCGAGCGGCTCTGAAAGGAGAAGTGGTGTGCGTGAGCTCCTGCCCACGGAGCGCTCCCGGCCGGCCCGGGACAGCGGCTCCCGGGGCCGCCGCGAACTGCCCACCGCTCCTTCGGGCAGCAGCATGGCAGCTGGCAAGTTATGTGTTTGACAAAAAACACTGGAAGCATTTTGACTATTTAGAATATTCATGGTACTCTGCTTTTAAAAAGCTCCAACCTGCAGATACCGAAACCCTTTTTGTTTTCTTTTTAGTGCTCCGTGACCGACGTACAAATTTTTCACAACTATCTAAAAAAAAAACCTCGGTGTTCAGACAAGCGAAACAACATCATTTCCAGGTCACAGCTTCTCCGCCCAGCCCTCGCAGTGAGCGCAGCCCTCGCCCCGTGCCCCGCCCGGCTCCGGGGACATTCAGCCACCCCCGGGACCGAGCCGGAGAAACGCTCTGATCTCTCAACCAAAGGAATTTACTTACAATCAGCTAATGCTCTTTTCAAATATTTTTAAAGTACATTAGCATTTATCTTGGGAACAAACATGTCTGAACTGAGCAATTTCACATCTGATAATCTTTTAGCAACTCACACGTAAAAAGCTTCAATTTATATTTTGGTGTGGAAAATGCTCTTTCTCCCTTCCCATTATGCCTACATGTAAGGGGGCTGATTTACATTAAAAGTTGTTGATATGGAGTATGGGCTATTTCAGCCTCATGGAAAGTCTATTTGCAATGAGCTCTGGATATTATAGCACAACAGAATTCCTCACAACCTTTGCAGAAAGAATTTTGTCACCTTGCGACTACAGCCTGTCCAGCACTGTTAGGGATGTGTAAATGGGATGTGTTTGATAGCAGCAGGGTAAAAACTTCGTAATACGGCTTAATGCAAACAATGATCCCAGAGAAGAGACTCCGTGCAGGTTGATATAGTCTGGTCTAATTCACAGATGACAAATGAGAGATCTGTTCACTGACTCCTGTTCTATAGTCTGTCCCCCAGAAAATGTTAAAATTTTATTAGAGCTGCTTCTATTATAATAGTAGTCTCCTAAAGCATTTTTGCTTATTGTCAGGATTCTGCAATTTAAAATGAAAGTATTCTCATTATCACAGGAAACTACAAAAATAAAGGCCATAAGCACTGCTTATGTTTAATTGACATATTGTTTCCTGACAGCATAACTCAGGCTTCCACTGCATTTCTTTACAACCGCTACGTGTTTTCTTGGCAGATCAAGGACCTTGAAGTCCTCAACTGTGAATATGGAAAGAATACAATTAAGTTCCTTCGCCTTCATAAAGAGGGAAAGAAGCATGTCGTTAAAGAAGTGGAAGTGTGTGCACATCTCCGGCTGACTTCTCCTCAGGAGTACCTGGAAGGAAACAATTCTCTTGTGATACCTACAGACACCATAAAGAACATTGTCCTTGTCTTGGCCAAAAAAAATGGGGTATATTTTTTTTTAATTGCCTTGCTGTTTCTTACAACTTGCTTTGGATATATTTGTTATCCTAACTTTTTCTTTTCAACTGGCATATCAGATCAACACCAAAGTAATTTTCAGTGATTTGAGAGAGTTTTCCTCCTCTCCTGCTGTATCGTAATACAATCAACTGCATGTATCGTAATGACAATCTGCAGCATTCAATTGCTCCACAATGAAATCCTATCTTCACCCTGTAAAACGTAATTAGAATATCACCATATCAATCAGAATAATCACGATAAATTACTATTTCAGCATTATATCCTCAAAGCATAAGACTCCTGCAGCAGTTTCTCTCAGTCCAAGGCCTGCAGCTCGCTGTGCCACAGAATGGGAGATTTCTGACACAGCTGTAGTTGCTATTTGCAGCGTATGGTGCAAGCTGGTCAAATGATGGCACAGTGAGCCAAGCTAGAAATAAGAGAAATGTGTTTTTAACCACACTGATTCTTCCCAAATACTTACAACAACCAGAAATATCTACTTTTGTACATGAGGTAATTGCTTCTTTCTAATAATACTGTTTGCTGCCTTAGATCCCGAGTTTAGAACAATTTGCTATAGATATCTGCAATCACTTCATGACAACATTTTGCCAAGTGGCGTACGTCAAAACCTACGTTCAAGAAGTACCATGGCAACGCCTGCATGAGGTATCTAAACTCCTAATACATTCCATTTGTTTATGCTGTAGTCATTCCTCACTCTCTTAGCTCCTGTTTTCAAATTAACATAATATTTATGGCACTTTTCCTTACACGTCTGCTCTAAATTGTAGGATGGTGTTCCCCACATCCACTCATTCATATGCGTTCCTGATGGGATCCGCTTTTGTGAAGCTGAGCAGTGCCGGAATGGTGAGAAAAGAATTGGCAACTTCCCCTGCTTCTCTGTAAATATTTCTGCCAATGAGAGATGAAGATGGCTTTAGAGATAGCTACAGGTGTTACAGGGCACAGGCTCCTGTCTCCAGAGGTCTAAACCAAAGAATATTTTCACAGTGTCATTTTGACATTCTTGATCTCTGAGACATGGTGACAGAACTAACGCAGCTCACATTTGTATGTATATCCCAAACAGGAAATGGGTGCAACAGCACATCCAGCAGAACTGTTACATCCTGCCACAGGATTTAACAACCTTCCAAGAACAGGCTGCTTACTTTACTACTTTATACTATAACCTGCAGTCTCCTATGATCCTTAGCTGATACCACACTGCTGCAGGCCAATAATTTTCAACCCCCTGCCAGCATGCCCTGATTTTATTTCTAAGAAAGCAATTTCATTGCTCCAAGCCAGACTGAACATCATGAGCACTCAGGTCTATATGTGAACCATTTTTCACATAAAAATACTTAGTGTGCTTACTAGTTTTGCACACCATGCATAAACAAAGCAGTATTTCACTTGAGCAAGAGTTTCATGATACTTAAAAGACAAGCTTTCAAGCTCAGCTGTCTGTCCATGAATTGGCACTCCAAAGGGAGTGTGGAAATTATCTCTACTTGCTGTAGCTCACAACAAAAGCCCAAGTTCAGTCTCACTGTGATGGTGTTTTGTTTAACGCATCTCCCGGATTACTGGGAACCGAGCTGAGGCCGCTGTATCATTTCACGTAACGGCTTCAGAGGGCTTAGGATTAGTTCAGTACCTATCTATCCTACATTAATCTAACTTAGAACTACTTCCCATCCGACCCAAAACCAGTGGCAAGACCAGTTTCGCTTGCAGACAGGACATGAGTTTTGAAAGGTACATCTGAGCACTGTCCCAGTGTTTCTGCTGAGAGAACAGAGAGTCTTCTGTGCCTCTTGGCCTCATCTTTTTTAATGCTTCTATCAATGTTAACTATTGCTGTACTTCTGGCAGCCTCAATAATATGGACTGTATTTTCTGGAAAAAAAAATTAAAAGTTAAAAAAGACACCTGTATTTAAAAAATAATAATAAAAAAAGTCTATACTTTTTTGAAAAGCTGTTGCTCTTAATGTAGATTGTATTAAATTTTTCATCATCATGAAAATTTAACATGCAATTCTGCCACTTCAGATTCTACACAAACAGAAAGCCTTTATAGCTTACTGAAGAAACCACCTTTCCTTCTAAGACTTCCCCTCATGTAGCCCTTTAGTTATTTCTTTAGAATTCCCTGCCTAGGTGAACAATAACCAAAGTGAAGATTTTCAAATCACTTTTATTTTTCTTCTAAGAGAATGTTCTCTATATTTAGCATCCTCCTATGCACCTATCAGCCAGACACAGGAGTTCATTTCTCAGTTAATCCTATCTTTTAACAGTTTTCTTATAATGAAAAAACCCCCAAACCCTAGTGAAGTTTAACAGAATTATTTTTTAAATTATATCAGCTGATAAAAGGTTTAGAGTTTTTTGGAAACAGAAAACATCGTTAAGTAACTTAACAGAATCAAAATCTATTAACTGAAGACAGCATGAACACAAAGCCTGCTGAAAGCACAGGATGAGCTGTTGACCCTGGAAGCTCTCCTTGGGTGCTGCATCCTTTGGAGCGAGTTTCAGGTTGATTGCTGCACAGCCAGCCAGCCTTTCAGTCAATCTTTTGTTGCATGGAACTGTTTAAAACAAGGCTAAGTATTTGAATATAAGTATCTCTCCAGGTTCACTGATAGTATTGGCACTACATTAATACCTGTGTGTCACAGTCTTATACACAAATGATGAATTATTCAAGATCTGTACAAACCCCAAAATATCCTGTCCAAGGTCAGTCTCTTCTTTAGATTTTTTTAAAGCTTTAGAAAATGACAGTGGGACTTAGGCAAAATGATAGACACACCTCCTTAGACTCATTCAATAGTTAATGTAAACAAGAAAATAAATAGATAAGATGCAATGTCAATAATATCCAGTCACAGAGTGGTTTAAAAACACCCAAACCTCTAAACAACCATGCAATTTAGAAATGTCTACCATGGTGGAATTATTTCCAGTATAAATTCCTTCGAAGACATCATTCAAAGACAAAACTTCAAATCCAAGGCAGGATTACAACGGACTTGACATATTCAAGGATTAATTTTGAGCTAGGTAGTGTGAGCACCAAGAGTAGCACAAAACCAGCAGCTTGGGCTTCAGCCACTGACTATCTGCACAGGCCCTGAACTGAGCCTGCATGCCATGAAGTTTCTCTTTTTTGAATCAGCTTTTTGGCAGCTCTGGTCAAGGACATTTTCAGTTACCATCTTGGTGTGCTCTGAATGACTGACTGTTTGAAATGGAAATAGCTGCCGTTCAAAAGGTGTGTCAGAAGAAAAAGTTCAGGTCACAACTACAGGTCTTTAGGAGACAATGATCCACCCATGCACCAGTGATCCTCAACAACTCATTTTATAAATAGTGGCTAAGAGCAAAGCCGCTGTCAGCTTGAACCTGTGTGTGGCATCTGTATCAGTGCCAGTTCCTGCTCATTAGCTGAACTGCAGGGATTTGCATTGGCTCCTGGCTCTCATTCTCAGAGATGCAGAACTCCCATCAGGATGGGTATCTAAAGCAAATTACTGACTGAGGCTCTGTCTTTATACAGAGAATTTTTACATTTGCCTGTGTTCTTGGAAAAGGCACCACACCTCTCGCTGTACATCACAGCACTGGTAGCCTATTTAATTTCCCTTTAGAGCCATTCCTAAATTGATATCAGCACGAGCCAACCCAACACACGTCCCAATTCCAAGTGAGAGAGACTGCATTTGCTCAGTTTTCCTTAACTGCACATCATTTAATGGGATTCTCCATTTTCTAGACTGAGCCTGACTTCAGAAGTTTCTGTCTTGTTTCTTACCCTTCTGCCAATATCAGTGTGTAGAAAGTTATTGCCTGCTTTCCAGCTCTGGAGCTGTCAATGCAAGTATGCACCCAAAGGTTTCTTTCTTTGCGTGAAAATAAGCTCATATTTTCTGGTAATTTTCAATCACAGGTCCTCTGATTGTCTTTGCTGGAATTAAGGACCTGAAGCTTATGAAGACAACGCAGTCTGGATTTGAAGGCTTCTATAAGAATGAACACACCACACTTCCTGAAAGGCATGACAGAATTCTGTGTGGAGAGTTCTTCTGCAAATGGTCATATGGCGAATGCAAGGACTTTGACTTTAACTGCATATGGTAATTGTTGTATCAAGTAATATTAATTTCCCAGTCTATACTCACAAAATCCCTCTACAAAATACAGAAGGTCTGAGGGCCAGATCCACAGCTGCTGTGCATCAGCCACTCACAGGTCTCAGTGGCAGCACTAAGCTCTTGTTACGAGGGGTGAGAGGCATGTCTTAGGGGTACTTCTCTCTCTAAGAGTACATCACTGGACAGGATTCAAACAGTTCAGTGTTCAGTACGCTTTAGGAGAGTAAAATAACTAATTTGTTGAGCAGTTTTAACAAATCCTGTTTGCAAATTATATATCTGGCAGGGGTGGAGAGAGGAAACAGAATTTGGGTGACAGGAAAAACTGTTCTTCCACAAAATCCCACGGGTTATATCTTGGTCAGAAGACATGCAAAATATAAACAAAAAACACCCCACAGTAGAGCATTATAGATCTAAGCAGAGACAGCTGATACAAGGTTTTGTAAGAACCTGTGTTACCTCTAGGAAGAAAATCCGTGAATGTATCCTTGAAGCCTTTGCGGGACCACCTGATTGTGGGGAATATTCACCCTCTTACCAGAAAACTGTCAACTGTATCCAGATGCTTGTCCTTTCCAGAGTGTCACAGGTATCTTCTTTCCTCCTAATGATGTTTTACTTCAACAAGAGTGAATGTTAATTGCACCACTGAGAAGGCCGACAAGAGACTGTTATTTCCTCTGTCAATTCTAAGACTGGAAACTCCCCAGCTGGGAAAACAATGGGGGAGAACATCACTCAGTTCTTGGCAGCACTTGAATAAAAGTGAAAGGTGTGCTACACATGTTCACTAGATTGCATTTGCTCAACTGTACTGGCAGGGCGGCATTGTTCTTTTTTACACAGAGTGAAAAGCCTGCCAGGCTGTTGACTGAAAAGGTGCCCTAATTAATTGCCTCATCCATTTTCATGCTTTCAGGTTCAGGTCATAGAAGTCGTCTTGAACAACACTTTTTATAATGTTGTAGACATGAAGAATCTAGGCTTGACCAATGACAAAGAAGTAAGTAAATGCTTCAAATACAACAACAATACTGCTCTATTTAGAAATACTCAGCCTCAAAGCATAGCAGCAGTTCTACATAAAGCAGAATTAAAGTGAACAAACTTTCTTCTCCCAGTCCCAGTAAAAGCTCCACATTATCTCTAAAAAGGACTTACACTGATTACAAAAGAAGGATAAATAATTGTCTTCTTGTGCTATTGATAAAAGCTAAAAGTCAAGTGGAATACTCTGGACATCAAAAGGATCTGTAATAGAAACTGTCTCTGAAAAATTATTCCTGTTTTCTCCACTGAATTTCAATTATAATGTCAACCTGTGCATTTTACCTAAGCAGAACGCACTGTGGCATCCCAGATTTGTCCAACAATGGATGAGATACAAGCCTGGGAACAGGCAGAGGGCAAGAGGTGGGGCGTGAGATGTATTTGCTCCTCCTTCCACAGCTGCTCTAGCTGCCAGCTAGGTCCAGCTGAAAGTCTGTTACATTCCCCTCACATGACAGAGAAAAATTGGGTTATTCCATTTGACATTGATGGTTTATAGTCTGTTTATGCTCTAGTCTCCCTCCAAAGTCCTGTGATTCCACTACTGCACTTCTCCTATAACTTCCCTCCTTCAGGTGGACATTACAGATTCACTTGTACTTGTGACAATGTCAGCATCTACCACTGATGCTCCTGAGAAAAAGGGTCTGGGCATGATTTTATTAAGGAGACGAACAGCCACATTTTCTGCTGGCATATCCCTGCCTCAAACATAACCTTTGTGTTTGTGCTCGTCCCCCTCAGGTTTTGGTTCCAGTGGAAGCTCCTTATGGCTCCTGTGCTTGCACACTTGGCCGGAAGAAGTTTTTTGAAGCACAAGGCCACATGCTGAGAGAGGAGAGGAAATGTCAGTTTGGACTGGCAGCTGCCCAGGGAAACTAATCTTGGCTATACTCAACCTTCTTGATAAACTCAATAGCATGGCTTTCCTATCAATGTTTACTCCTTATTGGCCTCTTTCATTGCTGACTACCTTTCCCTCTATGAAATCCTGGACGTGGGATTTATGAAACACCCTCAGGAAATGAGAAATAAAAGTCTGTCCCTGAATTCGACTGTGATTTGCAGACTGAAGTACCCTAAGCTCTTTGGAAAATCCCAGCTGGAAACATTATAGTACATTAATTGTTAAACTAGCTATTCACAGACGTCTTAATGAAACAATTAATTTGATGTCTGTAACATGCTTTTGACATGTAAAATCAGGAAATCTCTAGATTCTTTTTATTAATATTTCTTCAGTAAAATAAATATACAGGCACGAGACCTGCTGTTTCATTGACAAAACACGCCATGATGCCTTGATGCTACACTGACCTACAGAGCTGAGGTTCTGACCCAGTGACTGAACAGGGAATCAGTCAGAATCAGGATTTCTTTGTGCAGGAAATGAGAAACAGAAAGAAAAAAAAAAAGCATCTCTCTTATCTCCTTTGTGGTGTGAATATTTACACCTGTTGACTATTTCTCTGCATGTATTCTGACTACATGACTGCTGCTACACATCAGACTATAGTTACTACAGTACTACTACATTAATCACTGAGGTGATTTGAGGGTTTGGGCTATCTCTGTAGGTTTAATTAAATAGTTTTCTTTAGTCTAATAATCTTATATGACTTCTGAGCAGACAGGAGTCAACCTACATAGCCCTATTACATTTGGGAAGGGCAGGGCAGGGAGAAAACTAGACAGACAGATAGTGAAGATTTTCCTTTAGTTACCCCAGGTGATAGCTTCTAACATTGAGATAAAACAATATAACCAATGATTCTCATCTCAAAAACTGTGGCCAGCACATTTGCAACAGGAAGCCTGCTCAGCTCCCAGCAGCTTCTAACCCTTGCTCTCATTTTCCCTGAGTGTCATTTTCACAGCCCCCATGTGACAGAGTACAAATCGAATGGGAAGTGCCCAAAGTAACTTCAAAAACTGCAGTTAAGTTCCTTTTGTGCCTCCTGAGTTTGGCAGACATGCAGCATTGCTCTGGGTACAATCATTCAATTCATAGGCACCAAAAATGGGGGAGACGTCCTGCTCTGTGTCACATTTTGAGGTGCTTTGCAAGACAGGAACTCGCCTTGATGAGCAGGGCATACCAGATGCAAGGGAAGAACGGTCTACCAGCCTGAGCTCTCTCCTGAACAACAGGAAAAATAGCACCATGGAGTGAAGCTGTCCCAGCTATGATGTTCTCTGGTCACCATCTAATTCTGAAAGCATGGTTTATGACATTTCTAGCTTTTCCTGGGGACATTCTTGCTTACCTTCTTAGATTGTGTTGTATTGTACTTGTGGGCTTATGTCTTGCTACTTCTGTCACTTCTAGGTGCTTTTAATTTATTAATGTATCTTTTAAAGGCAAATAAAGAGCAACATCAAAAACGGAACTTTTGACTATTTACTACTTATATATAAATGTGAACATTATAAGTAAAATAACTATTTTAATTCATCCAATTCCACCTCAAAAAGTGACCAATCTTCTTCCAAATGACACTTCACTACCAATAAATGAAAAAGAATCTTACTGAACATTTCAGCATTTACCTTTTTCTGAAACAAGGCAGATCTGCACAGCCAGGTTCCTTTCTACCTTATAAGAAATTTATTGCATTAGGCACAAGGTTTCGTTCATTACTCTTTGTGCTTCACTTCTGGCCCTGCAAGGCAGTGGTGGACTCACCTCCATGGCAGAATGGGGACACAAAGCAGTGAGCAGCTGTTTATGGAGCCTTTCCTGTGGCAGCAAGCACACACACACACTCACTTGTTCAGTGTGGTTTGTATAAGCCCCCACAGACACGCAGGCATTCACTGTGTTTAGAGCATCTCAGTGCAGCTCCATCCAGCACTGCAAACCTGAGTCACTTACGTGGGCAGATTGCTTCTAAAGAAAGTACTTAGGCAATCGGAAGCAGCCCAAATTTCCCATATGGCAACTAGATTAACATAGCAGTGGCATAAATCATTCTTGAAAATGTGAGTTAGCCAGACTCACTTGGGCCTGAAATCTGACCAAATTCCCATTGGCTTCATTAGGTTCAGTCTCCACGATGGACTTGCATTAATTTCATCGAGACAGATGTTTTTTTCAGTTCCTGTCCTAAGGAGCTATTCAAGTTGCTTACTGTGTTTTACTCAGAAGCAGCTGTGATGCTTTGCTGACGACATCACACTTGATGAAAATGAGCAGCAGCTAGCAGATTGTAAAACTGTTGTTTAAAATACAGCTTCTTGCTGATAACATGAACCTTGCTGGTCCTGGGCTACATCCCAGTAGTTTAGAGGGGCTGAAGTCTCCTACCAATAAATAGGGTATTTCAAGTGCACAAACATATTTGATTCTTTCCCATCCTGTTTCTATTCAATTCTGATAACTGCCCAGGACAGTACAACCTCAGCTGCTCATCATGCTCCACACACAACCAGTGTCACACAGATAAAACATACGGGCTACACTCCTGAGCCAGTACCTAAAACAGAGATGTCACTGTCAGGGTCAGCACAAATCATCTGTCTTCCCTGTATTATTCGATATATATTGCTACCTGCTTTCCAATATACATTTAAACCTGACAGTTTTTATTACCTATTACAGCTACTTTTTCTTTCTTCCTTAAGGTTGTCTTTTTCCTTTCTTAATTTAACCTTGCTTTTATTAAAAGTACATAATCCTGAGTCTAAGTTGAGCTGAGCTACCTAAAGTGACCAAAAAACTGTTTCTGGCCAAAAATCTCAAAATAAATACTTCTGAATTTAGAATTCTGTTATTTTTATACATACAGCAGCCAACCGTATCCCTCCTGGAAAGTGCACAGCTGTATGTAGAAAGCAAAAATATCGAATGTTTCCAGTTATTGGATCAAAAATGTCAACTCACATGTCAGCTATAATATGTTTCCTGAGAGCTTCACCATTCACAGCAGTCTGAGAAGGGCACACATGTACCTGAGTGCACGTATGCACATACGCACATGTGTGAGTATAAAATATCTGTATAAATGACACTTACTAGATCAGCTGATGTATGACTAATCTATGGCAATCACATCAGAAGAAACATGTTCTGGAGTTAGTTGTTGCTAAAACAAAAAATGATACTGGAGGGACTCAAAATTAGATAAATGAGGGGTAGAGATTCAGAGGGAAATACAACAGAAAGCAGAGTGCCTGAGTACTGTGGAGGGCTTCTGCCACTTGTCAAGCGTGGCATTAAGAATGAATTTCTACATTACATCTGACCAAAAAAGACAAAGAGTTCAAGTTTTAATGGCCTTGTATTCTGGCAACATTTTCAAATCCTCTAGACACACATATCCGCAGGTAGGAAAGCCCAAGCAAACTGGCATGTGTTGTTTATGCATAAGGGAGGAGGGAATTTGAAGACTGTCCTTATCAAATAGGATTGCTATGCGCAGGCACACACCCATTTCCACACTTCTCCCACAGTTTGGCCACCAGCTTGTGAACAAATTCAGCCCCAAGTTCCTTACTTTGACTTCCTTCCTCCTTCCACCATCCACTAGGACAAGACAAAGCAATGTTACTCTTGAATCCAAAAGATCAGTGTAAATGATGAGCCTTCCCTCCCTCTTCTGATAAAATTTAGCTGCTAAAATCAGAGGCATCCTCAATATAGTAAGTACCGAAGAGTGTACTCTATAGAGGGGCAGCTGGATTATAGCAATCATCCAAAAAAGGGAAGAGAACATCCTGAGATGAATGCAAGTCTGCCAGTGCCAAGACATTTGCTGTGCCTTATCAGCAGATCAGCTGATGATACAGCAGTTGTAACTGCTGACTGCTCCTTCAGCAAGGATGCTCACGAGTGCAGCATATAAATACAACAGTGGTCTCCAGTACTCACCAGCAGCCTTCAGCAACAATGAAACGCTCCCGTGGAGACCAAGAACCACTTACAGTCTTCAAGGTGTTCCCCTTGGGCTCTCCAGGTGCCTGAGGCTGATTCCCCAAATTTATAGCAACTACCAACCAACGTTATTCTGGGAATTGAACACACATTGAAGATCCAAATGAACATCACTAAATCAATTCCCTAATTGTAGGGGCTAAGCAAAAAGTAATGTAATGACCATGTTACATTATTTAAAAGACAAACTTTCCCAATAGGAATGAAAGCTGCTTATTAAATCAGTCTGCCTAGTCTTCCAGTGGAGGCTGGAAGTCCCTGCCAGTGGGCCAATGACAGCCACTGCCTTCAGCACTCCCTCTGGGGAAATTGTTGTTCAAACAGAGCAACAGAGAGGTGATGGGACAAGATCTCTTGGATGACAGCTCCAAGCACCAAGTCCTCTTGTTTGATGAAGGAGCCAATCCATTGCCTGTGTAAAATGCTGAAGGTGAAGGAGAGAGTAGAGTAGACCCTCCTCTGCAGTGCTCCACTCACTCTGCTGCTTATGAGCCAGTGATTGTTACACCCTCCATGTGCACATTACAGTCATTTAATTTCCCACATGACTCTTGGGCCAAAAGCCGTTCCTTGAAGAGAAGGAACTGCTGTTCTGACTCAAAAGTAAAAAACCAGAATGAAGACAAAGTAAGGTAATATTTTTCTGGTCCTACTCAGACTCAGACTTCAAATTTTGTACAATATTGCTTAAAAAAAAAAAAGAGAAATACATTTGCAGTTTCTCTCAGACTCACAGAAAATAAGACCCTCTGATTTTAAAATAACTGTTACCGTAACTTAAGTGTGACGGTGGAAAGAGGATTGTTGAGACAAAAGATCAGTTAAATGCAGACTTTTAAAAAGAGGAAGAGTGAAATGCTTAAAACATGCTGGGAAAAGCAGAGAAAAGAAGGAAGAGTTAATTTAGCAATTAATCCCTGACAGTGACAGCCTAATGAGACATTTTTCCAGGGCCATTTCTAACCAGGAGTGATGCTTGGGAGCCTACTCCCTTTGTTACAGCTGATGAATCTTATCTTAGAATTATATGGGTGAAGAATCTTCTACAAACTCATCAAGTGAAGCACATTAGAACAAACTGGGAACAATAGCATGCAGGGATGGGAGCAAGTAGTCAGAACAATTTTTTTCTGGGTTGAGAAAGTGATCCTGGTGGACAGGTATCACCACAGATCCATACTTTGCTGACAGTTGCCTTACATGTGCTTTAGGTGTGGTACTTGGCTCTGTCTGGATGCAAAGAGAACATGCCATGTTGTGTATCTACAGCTGGAGAAGAGAGTGATCAGAGCTGATGAACAATTCCAATACATTTCACACCCATCATACCAGAACAGACATATTGCAGTGCTCTAAAATAATTTTAAAAGTGTACGAGAGATTCTGACAGATCTGCACTTCTGATATTAGGAGAGAGGAAGGACAAGGAAGACCCTGGCTGCAGCATGACTGTTTTTATGCTGACCCACAGCTGGGCTGGGGAGCTCAGCACTGCTTTATTCCTTAAAGCTGCCCCCGGGAGAAGGGCACTCTCTGAATTGTGATTCGGTGTGAAAGCCAAGACCGTCATCACGCTCACCCCCTGTATCAGCTGAGCAGTCAGGTGCTGGCAGATTAGCCATCACCCAGGGCACAGGCAGGGCTTTTAAGGAAGAGGGACTCTCCCAGCTGCAGGCACATATAAGGGCATGATTTAAATTGGATTCCTGCATAGCTCTGCGACTCAGAGCTGCAGTCATGGTATCCTGTAATGCCTATCAGTTGCTTCCTCATCTCAACGGCAGCTGTGTTTTCTGCAAGAGGAATGGTAGCTAAAAATAATCTGGCTTTGACTTCCTCTTTTAAACCCTTCAGTCTCTTAAAAAGATTTTTTTGTTCTCCCAGGAACAGCAAAGAGAATGCAAGAGACAAAACCAGAACGGTCAACTGCACAAAGAGAACAGCAGCATCAGAAAGCTCAGAGAACAGTAGGAAACTACAATAAAAACCAGAAACAGTAAAAAAATTCACAGTTTTGACTAATATTTTCAAAATTCCCTTTTCACTTGAAGTGAGATTCCTTTTAGGCCTTTGGTTGTATGACTCAGTGGTGCTGAGCAAAGGGGAAATAAAATCTGGATGTTTCTGAACGCAATTCATTTGCTCATTAAACATATTAAAGGAAAGAACTTTGTTCAGTAGTCATCAAATGCACTCTCAATGTCTGCACAGTGGAGATTTTTACTCCCTCTTGGAATAAGTATGTTTTACTTAAAATTCTGTCTTCCATAGGACCACAAAATGTAAATCCCACGCCAAACATGCAAATGGAGAAAAAAAGGAATATTCAATTGATCCTTCAGTAACACAACACTATGTATTCTCATCCAAAATAATTTTACCAATACAGTCCTGGTTAGCATGGCCAGCCTGCTTTCATGTTCCTTTTCATAAACATACCTAATTCTGTATTAAAGTATTTAGGAGTTTAATGTATAATTTTTAAATTGCAGTACAAAATTAGCCAGATACACACTATAGCTCAAAATTCTCCAAGGCGGGGTGGATGATTTCTATTTGAATCCAGTCTTCCAGCCGAGCCCTACTTCCAGCAGGTATCTCTGGACATGACCAAACTGTAAATGAAATCATGAACAGAATTCAGACCATGACTTACAAACCTGCTGCTAACAGTTACCTGAAGTAAACCCAGTACAAGCGACAGACGAAGACTTTACGAATACATCATCTCTGTTCTATTGTCTCCAATTCCAAATAAATACATTGTACCACGGAAAGGCTAGGAAGAATCCAAGAAGGCATGCTGCTGTATATATTTATGTAATACAGCATATACCATGAGCTTTTCCCATGGCACAGGTATTACCATGGCTTTGTCCCTTCTGTCCCCTTTCTCCCTTTAGCACAAGTAACCACAAGCATGAACACACCTGGTCAAGTCAAAGTGAAGACAGGGCCACTAGCTAGGCAGGAGATTGCAGGAGTTTCTCCTTCCTCTCCCTGAATCCTGTCCCCACTTGACAGAACGCAGCACCCTTCTCCCTTCCCAGCTGCACCCCCTCACCATTTCCTCCCACACCATTTCCATTTTCACCACACTCTCACACTTATTTTTCCTGCTTCCCTGTTCCTTTGCTCAGCATCACTGATGCAACTCCACATTCCTCATTTCGGGGTCATGACAGAGCTCTCTGGGCCAGAGATGATGGTGAGTCCAGGCAGGGCTGGCTCCCAGACATCCTGGGGTAAACAGACCCCCCTGGGGAGCAGGGCCAGCACAGCAGCTCCGCACCCTCAACAGCTCCAGACAGGGCTAAGGAAAACACAGATGTTACTGGTGAACTGTGGCCAGGGCTTCTCCTTCAGCAGAATGTAACTCCAGAGAAGAAAGAGCAAAAATCATTAAATCTTTAAATATGATGGCAGGTGATGTTAAAAGTAATCACAAGAACATAGAATATTAAGTAGGTTTTGGTACCTTTTTAATAGGAAAGTGGAGAAAAGGAGCTCCAGTATACCACAACAGAGAAAGTAAAAGATCTGTAAAGTAAACTGAATTCAAACATAAGCAATGTTTTATTGGGATATAGCAAGCAACCTATCAAATAGGGAACCAGTACAAACAGATTGAACATGACTCTCTTTTAACAGAGATGTATGGTGACAAGACAGCTTCTTTCAGTTCTTAAAACAAGTATTCAAAGTGTTAAGTAAAGCATTAAAAAAAAATAAATCAATCATTACAACACCAAAGACAGACAATATTAAAAATGTGCAGAATTTTACTTTTTACAAATTTCTGCATAATGTTAGAAAACAATCATAAATTAAAAAAGGAATAAAATGAAGCTTTTCTGTTTGCAAAGCAACACAAACCCTTAAAAACCAACTATTTTTACAGAGGACTACTATTAAAAACAGGTGAAAAGCTGAAAATTTAAAGGACAGCAAAAAATACACAACTCAGTTTCACCTGTCAGCAACACCTTCTGCTATCGAAGGAGTTATGTTAGTTCTATGTACAGCTTTAAACATTGCAGCATACCACGAGTAAACCTTAATAAGGTCAAAATAGGACCCTCTGCAAAAAAGGGTGACTTGGCAAGTGTCAGTCCCATCCTGAAATTATAAGTAGCAATAATTGTAGTAGGTCTTCAGTGTAAACCAAAACCTACTTTAATTGGTTCCTCTCTCTTAAGATGCATGTAAACTTTGGGGTTGTTTTTGTTTATTTTTTGGTATCTTAATTCATGAAATCAAGAACATGTCTGGCTCAAAAATGAGAATGACATACCTCCCTTTTGTTCTGGATACAGTGATGTAGCTATCTCAACATGCTCACTGACACTTCCTAAAAGAGAAAATCATTATGTACTATGTAAAAAATACACACCACCTCTCTTCAGTTCAGACTCAGTATATAGTATATTGCCAGCTCTATCCAATAGGATATATATTCTAATTTGGTTTAAACTCTTAATAGATATATTCTCTCTACAAAGTTCCATCACATGAAACCAAATTGCTTATTTTTCCTTTGAGGCACAGCATGACCCCAATTAGACAATTAGCTATAAAGAGTTGTTCTTTAGATGTTGTGTCTGTAGAGGTTTTACGTGATATTCATAGATTTTCAGCGCAGGCCCCAGTTTTAATGAAAGTCCAGTCAGTACATCATTTCTTGTCATCAACAGTAATGATTTGCCATCAATTTCCTATAAGAAGAATTAAAGAGTTGATAAAGACAAATATACAAATCTAACAGATGAGAACAGTCATGCAACAAATGGAATACTACTATAGAGGATCCGTGAGAAAAATAGCCACCTTGATTTTCCTGAAACCATGTTCACAGCTGCTAAATTCCACTTGCTGTCTGCTTTTCAAGTGCTCACCTGTGCTGACTACGGCATAAATACTATTTAGTCAAGCACAAAAACCAAATGAGCCTAATTTCAAAATTCCCTCCTCATAAACCTTTTTTCTAATTAACAGGTACAAGTGAAGAATGCCTAATTATCAGCCATTAAGGGAAGGATACTCCTAAGAATGCAGCTTATGAAGTGCATTTCAGAAGAATTACTATTGACAGCAATATGCAAGTTTAAACTAGTGAATATCTGCTAATAACTTCAGGTGCCTTCTTTAAAAGGCAAACTTTCTCATGCATCCTGTGGCGGGGGGGGGAAAGGGAAAAGACTCTTGCAATCAGAAATTTTGGAAGGGCCTAACTGCAGCTTGACACTCTCAGGGAACTTTTCTTTCTCTTCTTTCAAGGGAAGATGAGAAAAGCAGCAACTTGCCAGTTAGGTCACAACAACCCTTACACTTTCCTCCTTAAAATACCTCTTGTAAATCACAGCTATGGTGGGATTTTTTTTCCCGTCAGACCTTGACTTTTTGACCTGTTTAAGTTAGAAATCCTGTAGGCTTTGGATTTTTTTCCCATCTCGAAACCTTGACTTATGTTTGAAAACTCCTGCTAAATCCTTTTTAAAGTCAAAATGGAAGAGAAAGAATCCACATCTCTCCACTCCCTTCTCTCTATTATCTGATAAAAATATCAGAGATCCCATCCATGATTACAATGCAACAGGAAAAGAAGACTTATATTAGAGTTCAGCAGGAATTTGTCAAGACTGATCTCTTAAAATTTGATAAAGTTTAAAAATACAAAATACATGGACAAACCACAACATAGTCAAAGATCCGCTGAAATTTGCATTTTAAAAAAATATCCCCAAGATGTATACACTACTAATCCCTCAGGGAAGCACAAAGTAACAGTAATTCTAAAAGAAAAAAGTTTCCAATAACTTTTTACCCAATCATAGCAGGTGCCTCTTTCCAATTACTGTTGAGAATGTAAATGGTTAAAACCAGTTTCTATCCTCTCTTTTCCATTCGTCACAATTCTTTCTGTGGGAATTTTGACACCAGTGAGTGTTTTGCTCATTGCTATGACCGATCTGAAGTTGCCTTTTCTGCTGCTGTTCAACGATGCTATGGAGGAAGAACAGCCTCCAGCTTGGTAGGATCCAAATGGAGTAAATCCAGTACCTGGAATAGGAGAAACTCCAAGAATAGGAAAAAAGCATCTATTCCTTTCCCTTCTTCTTCCACAGGGTTCCCTGTATTTTCTAGAAATGCTGGTAACTACTAAGACTTCCACTGAATAGAAAACTGATTCTTTAAACACATTGTGTAGGAATGAGCGATTACATATTCACAGTTCAAGTGTTTTATATCTTTGAGCAAATTGTAAGCTTTACTTCTTTCACTTCCTTTAAGTTTTCCACATTAACCTGCTTCTGCAGAATTGTCACTCTTTTTTTTCTTTTGCACCAGGTGAGATTTTGTACACTCTGGTGACTTCACTGATTTCCTCTCTGCTACTTCTCTGTTTTCTGGATTTTTCCAGGATGCAATTTCAGTGCTAGCTCTCGGTATGTCTTTTTAATGTTAACTGCAGAGAAACTTCTCTGCACAACTCAAGCTAACAGTAACTCCTCACTGTGCCAGGATGACCTCAACACCAGTACCACATTGTCTTCAGCAAATAACCAGGGGACTGGTTAGGCTTCAGGTCCTCCCTCCACCCCTTCTGCTCTAAAGTAACTGAGAAGTGCAAAGTTTTACACACCAGTAGAGCACAGCAGCCAGCACACTCACGTGCTCCCCCACGCCATGGCTCTACCAGAAAGCAGCAGTGGACACCAGCTGATGTCAAACCCCAGTTTCCCTTCTGGTAAGGCATTGCAGGGAGGCCAGCAAACCAGCACTGGGTTACCTGGGCATAGCTGGCTATCACAGCATAATGGTCAAGAAGCCACCTGGGCCGTAACAAAGGTCAGAGCACGAGCACATCCTGAGACCTTGTAAACGGCTTCAGTCTTGGAGTGAGCCACAGTCCCCCGCGCTTCCAGGGCTCCTACAGAAAGCTCAGTCACAAACTGGCAGGCTGTACTGCTCTGAAGGCGTTCACACCCACATCCTGCAACTGCCATTCCTCTCTTTTGAGGTATCCTTTGCAAAAGAAGACTTGGCTTGTCTGACTTGCTTGCTGATGTTATGGATTTTTGCTATTGGGCAGCATCCTTCAGTTGAATCTGTTTTGATCAGTAAGTTCTTTTGATTTGCTGACATCAGTGGAACTCCAAGAAGGAATAACAGATAATCATCATACAAGCATCACTTCGTAGCAGCACTTACAAGAGAGTTTTAATAAAACATTCTGCAGCCCTTAAAATGTCGTCTAATTTTCCTTAAAGTATTGTAAGAAAAATTCAGGTCTTAAAGATTTTTTTGAGTCACTTGTTTTAGGTGAGCCCAGACATATTCAGATTCATCAAAAAGAAGTATGGACACAGTTATTGCCGTGTAAAAGCTCAGTGTAATAATAGACATCCTGATTACATTCTGGGCTAAGGATATTTTGTAAGGATACCATTGTGCTACCCCTACTGAAGCTGTTCAGTGGAAAACAATTTCCCAGTGTTGTAGGTGAAACTGAATACTTTTCTTTACTGCTTACAATCGCATTCCTCTTCCAGTACATATTCAGGGCAGTAGATCAAATGAAACTAGGTTTCTGGGGCCCAGGCAACTGCAAATGACAGAGGAAAATAGAGATGGCCAGAACTGCAGCTGCATGCCTGGTGCACTACAGACAGAGAACGCCTAAGGGTTCAAAAAGAACCTGTCTGCACTGCCATATCTGGGAGATCCCAACAAAAAATACTGTAAGAATATAGCTAAAGTTAGTGGTAGCAAATAGTGTAGAAGAAACTGAACAGCACCACTGATAAGAAGTTAGGGAAGTTAGGATTGCTTATGGGGTTGTTCCTGTACAGAAGGGAATAGGCTGGCAGACTTGGCACATTGAACCAGGCACTTGCTGCTCCTCATGCTGCTGATGGAAAGGAGGGGGAAGGAAGTGGCAATGACTTCTGCTGTGAGTATCCATCCCTCAGCTCCTGGCCACATCCTGCTGGCAGCTGTCAGCCCCTCTCTCCAAGGTTTTGGCATAAGGTGAAGTTGGCAGTGTAATCACAGCCACATTTCTGCACATGGCTGTACTAGCAGTCCTCAGTTACCCTACGGAAAGCACTTATTCTCATTGCAGAATACTAATAAAGCCTTTAAACTCTACTTCCATGCTGCTTTCTATAAGGCTGTTGCAAACTGATTTACCCAAGTTCATAAATTAGCCTCACCTTTCTGCTGCAAAATCAGTAGTAATTACTGCAATATTATTGACAAGCCAGCTGTGAGGCAAAAAGCTCAAGATACTTGCTGGAATTCAGATCTGTCAGTATAAGGAAGAGACTCCCAGAGGCCACAATTACTTTGCCCATGTAGTGTTTTTAAGCCACATTTCTAGGGCTGTTGTGACATGGACGCTGGTATCAGGGAACGGACGCACTCAAACATTTTCCTTTTTGGTCTGTTCACTCATCTTCAAATTCTGAACAACGAGTAGTAGCTACAGAAAGAACCGCTTCCTGCAACCTGCCAGAGAATCACCCTACACCAGGCTTTTCACCCTCAAGAACAAAGAACTAAATTTAGATACTTTGTCATATGCATCAGTTACAATCAGATGGGATTTCACAGCCGTGGTGCTGAAGGTCATCAACCATGATGTTATTTCATGTGCAAAGTACAGTCTCCTGCAAAGCTGCCAATACCTTGCACCAGCTCAGTACCTTGGAAGGTTGAGCCATCTATTTTGATAACTAATTACAAGTGTGGGAGACTAATTTCCTGGTAGTCACACACAAGCCTACAGACTTATCTAGGGAAGTGCTGAACTGTCAATTACTTACCGACAAGTAAGCTCCTTCTCTATGGAACAGGTGGGCTGTAGGCCAAGTAAGCTGACTTCTCAGTTCTGCCCCTCTAACACACCTTTACCAGCTGCTGGCAGGTGACTTACAACGGGCCACCTGACTGCTAAGCTCTTTGTTATCTACTCTACCAAAAGAAGCCTTCCATTAGTATCAGCAGTTACAAGGCCCAGAAACAAAGACCCAACCCCTTGCTCAGACTGAGTCCTACAAGCGCATGGCTCCTCTGCCAACTTAGTGCCAACTTGTCCTTCCCATATTCACTTGTACTGCCAAGTTCAATGCAACACAGCAGCCCTTTTTTCACCCTATGCCTTCCAACTCCATTACTGCTTAGAAGCCCCAGGTTTTATAAATACTCTAGTGTAATTACACAGTACACTAAGAAAGAAGGGAATTCACATTTTAAACACCATTCACATTTTAAATAAAAAGACAATGAAACTGAGTGGGTTGTATAGGGAGACTGAGTTCAATCCAGAAAATTTGTTTAGATTTCTCACCTTTTTGAATCCTATCTTAAACAAACTCCAACTCATTATCCACAGCTTGCAGAACAATATTATTACTCAGAGACCACAGTTACATGCATTGTCACCCAATAGCAGACTCAAGTCCCACCATTAATGTGAGATTTTCATTCCTGTTTTGCAGTATATAACCAGGCACACAGCAAAAATGTGCAAAGTGAGAAACACGTGGCAGTCAAAAGGTGTTTGCTAACAGATTTACCTGTTCCTGAAAAGCATTGGCTTGTTCTTCAAATCCAGCAGTTCTGAAATAATTCACAACATCGGTAACAGCCCAGTCAGCAGGATCCAGAGGTCTCCCATTCTCTACTGAACTGCAAAAGTGCAAATGCAGAAAAGTAATCACTAAAGGTGTGAAGAACATCTACTGCTTCTTGTTATGCAGAATGTCTCCATGCCTCATGTACATCCCCTCCTTCCTTGTTTCTCCAGGAAAAGTGTTGATACATCTCCCCCATCCCAATCCAGAAGAGTCACTCCTGTTCTTTTACATTCCAAGACCTGATGCTGGGGAGAACTGAGACACCTCTTCTTTCAGAAAAGGACAAAGTATATGAATCTTCACACCAGCCAGAGGTAACCAGATAGGATCTTCCTGCAAGTCTTTGCTGTTGGAGGATGAAAGCTGCCGTAACTGGGGGACAAAAATCCTGCCTTTCCAGCCTGCAACTTGTTTTAACATGTTTCTCCAAACAGAAGTCCTTAAGTTCATGCCATAATTTTCCATCGTTATACTTGCTGAACCATAATGCTAATGAAGGAATATTGAAAATGTACAGATCAGGACAGGTGTCAGAATCCTGACCATTTTCTGGTCTGAAGCTTAGAGGCAGGACTTTGATTTCAACAGCACCAGCTGGAAAAGAAACACAGATTATACTCTCCTAACAATAATTTTTGTTCTGTACTTCAATTTTTCTTTTCCAACTGTGACCATCTCTGCCTTCCCTGGACTTTTATGTTTTTCAGCAAAATAACTGGGTGAATCAAGGGCCAACCATTCTTCAAAGCAGCCAAACGGAATCTATACATAGCGTGCCTCGCTGTTTCTACAACATTCTTATTTCTACAACTATCTGAGTCCTGGGAAGGAGGACTCATGAAAACACTTGTTTTTGCACATCCCCAAACCTTTGAAACATGTCTGTCAATATGGCAACAAAATCTGGCCACAGGAATCATCTACAACCTGTGTTACACTGGGCCTTCTGAATGCAGTTTCTTTCATTTATCACAGATCTCCGAGCAAAGAGAAATGGAGTTTCTTACTTTTGCTCATCACATAATGACTTACTCCATGAATTGCTTCACTGATTGTGATTACACAGAAAGCAACACTCAGCAAAATTGAAAATGAGACTATCTGGCCTTATCAGCGCTGCACTTTTTTCCTGTGTATTTTTTTAAAATCAAAGAATGCCTTTCAACTAAGATTTTTTGGTGTGCACATTGTGAGGCTTATGAAGTAAAATGTGAAAACTGCCACACAAAATCTGCATGCATTTATAAAAGCAGCATTTGAGGAATTATATTTAAATCTTTCCATTTTCCTTAAGACACAGACTGTCATATTCAATTACTCATTTTTTACTAAAAAATAAATAAACAAAATGCCAACCACTCAGTTAAAAAACCCAGAAACTGGATTTAACTCTTCCTAAACAGCAAATAAACGGTCCAGTCTGTAAAAATATCCACTAACTGTGATTTGCTTACTTCTCCAAACACTTTAATTTCAAATTAAATATGGCCCCAAGCCCTCCTTGCCACAATTTTTTATCTCAGCCCAGGTGCTTTAGCTCTTCTTGCAGCTCTTCTTTTATCACTAGGGAACTACAGCTTGGCCCAGGTCCAGTCCCATCCAGGGCTCAACTGCAATGGCTTCAGGGGCTCTACCTCAGTCATTAATTAATCACAGGAAATAATTGCAAGTTCCTGCCTCAAGGAATAGCATCATGCTGGACCTCAAGTGGAGCAAATTTCCACAGCTACAGCTGCAGGAGACTGGAGGGCATGTGGCAGTCTGCTGGGGGCTGGCTGGATTTTAAGCCATCTACCCACGCAGATGCTCATTTGGCTTGAAGACTTCGTTAGTCTCCTCCTCACACTGCTGCTGACATGGCTCTATTCTTCAGTCAAGACAAGGGAATATATAACATCCATGGCTTAGCCATACACTGGTTTGTGCCTGACATCCTGGATGCTTTAAAATCTTATGAGGACTGGCATTTTGGGCTTTGAAACGAAATACTAGCTGCACTGACAATGAATAAGAATTAGGCTTGTCTTTCACCACTGTCCCTGTGCCTTTATTGCCATCATGTGGCAGAAGCAGCAAGGTCTGAAAGGACATAGCCGAGAACAAACAGATTTTATCCAAGCTATTTATAAGCACTTCAAGAAAGTGCCAAATACTTCCTTTGTAGATATGCCCACATACATACTATATACATTAATTTAGAAACCACAGTCCCACAGTTTAAATGCAATTTCCATCGACTCTAAAAAGCAACCTTACCGATCAGTAGTTGAGTCTTTATTACCCAAGCCTCGGGGAAAATGATTAAACGTAAACTGTCCCTGCTCTGACTGCCTACTTTCTCCTCCCACCCCAGAGTGCTCATTGTAGAAACCAGACTGTCAAAGGGAAGGTGGTTTCTGAGGGACACACGATAATTATTCATAGTCATTTTCACTGAATAATGAAAATGCTCTTTATGTTGGTGTGGCGTAGCCAGCATCTCAAGTGAAGGGGGAGGATGCTGATTTTAATGGCTGCCATTGGCTCTTTTGATGCTTTTCATAATCAGGTGTTTCATCAGTAGCCTGAAGTGACCATGATTATTTACCTTACTCTAGTGCCTGGTAGCCTACGCATTGTCACGTTTTCTTGGATGGCTTATGTAAAAGAGATCTGAAAGAGAATAATGAGGTGCAGCTGCACAAAGTGCTACAGCTTGACGGAACAGACTAAGAGCTTCCTCTAGTACCCTTCCTTATGGTCTTTTTTTCCTTTAATATATATACATATTTGTACCTGTCTCTCACCGTGGCTTCTGTAACCCTGAAGTAGCAAGACCAGGTTTTTCCACACAGAACTTCACTTCTCAGTTCATTGTAACTTCATTCAGAATTGCTAGTCCTCATTAAAGAATTTCTGACCTTAAGTAAATGCTTACAAAAAGTTCCTATGCCTTAGCCTGTCACCTACCACACAAAATAAAGCTGTACAGCAGAACACACCATGTCTCTGCCTTACTCCCACTCTGGGTCTGAAATAAAACTCCAGCAACTTCAGGCTTCTCCAATAAACAGCTTAAAGTATCTGTTTCAGGAGGGAACTGACACCTAAGCGATATGCTGCTACCACTTCTCAGCCCAAGACGGGAGGGCTGTCAGCAGAGAAGGACACAGAGGTAGCTTCCACACTTCTCTCATTAGGCACTGGCTCTGCAAAAGCCACTAACAGACAGGTGAGCAGAGGCACAAGGTTGGCTACAGTTGCTTTATTCTCTGGTTGAGAGGAAAAGAAAAGACATACACCCAACTTAAGTTACTAGCTTCTACATCTCTTGTTATGCAGTCCTACTACATATCACTTTTAAGCAGCTCAGTGCCCCGGACTCTACTATTTCAAAGCTGAAATACAATAGAAGTAATTAATAACAGGAATGGTTTGCAATGAGCAAAGATGGAGATGGCCACTACTGCCAACCCCATTAATTCAAAGGAAAACTACATTCAAAATCCATGTGCTGTTTACATAAAAGGAACACTTACTTTTTGACATCCAGAGAGCCATTTTCCTTGTTTTCCATGTCAACAGTTAGCATGGGGAGGATAGAAGTTTTACTTCAGCAACTGATCAATAGGGAGGAAAAAAAAGCTGTGTTTAATTACTGTATGACCAGAGCAGCGTAATGTAACAGAAACAAGCGTTCTGCAGGGACACATGCATGTTTCCACTTGCGAGCAACAGTGCTGTCAAAGACGGATTTCCTTGGAAGCCTGACAAAACTGATAGCAGCCACTGAACTAAAAAAAAAAAGAAAAGATTCACCTGTGATTCAAACACAAGAAATTCTTGCCTGAAAAATCAGGTAAGGTAGTATTACCTTTACTCTTTTTCACAAGTGTTACAATTTTGATCAAACTGTACATATTTGTACACGTGGAGATTGACCTGCAATATATAGCTGTGTATCAAGAGAGCTTGATAGGCCTTCAGTCATCCTGTGATACAGAGGATCCAAACGAAGATCTTTAGAAAGGTTTGGAAATCCATAGCCTTGTTTTAAAAATGTGGACTTGGATACAGATGAGCACATCACTTACGCCCATTGCACAAATACAGCTGGTAAGCAGAGTTACTAATTGAGCCAAAAACTCCTGAGGCCTAAACCAATATATTATCAATAACACCTCCCTTCCTGCACTACAGCAGTTTCTTCTATAGGTATGCTACAACGAACTCCAAAAAGGAAAGGAGCACATGAAGGACACAGGAGAAAATCCAGTTTGTTTCCTCCCCTGCAGCATGCTGGAGTACTCGCACCACATAGCTTTTTCCTTCACTCCATGGAACATGCAGAAATAACCCAAGCCTTTCTTTTCTGCTCTCAAGTAAGCCATTTCTATTTCAGAGAGCACCAGAGAACGGACCAAGGACTCATGATGTTCTTGCTGTAGCATTAATGGATGCCAGTGAACTGTCTCAAAGCTCTGGGAAGTACAGGATAGGGAAAGCATGCTCTTCAGCTAAAACTTTGCAAAAACAGAGAATAGCAAATATTATTGCTGTGCGAAACAAAAACAAAAACAAAAAAAAAAAGGAAAAAAAAAAAGAAGACCCTTTATTATACACGTAGAAGCATGTAAAGCACCGAGAAAACAGTAACAAACTAATCGAAAAGACGCTTCCTCCTGCACCGCTGACCGAACAACTCCACGCATTCCCTGGAATCACTTCTCGGTTCACCTGAGGTGACTGCGGACGGCACCCGCGCCAGCCCACCTGCAGAACGCCCCGCGCACGGCCCGCAGCCCCGGGCTCGGGGCGGGCACCTCCCGCGGAGCCCCC
>VWZN01017390.1:217816-289262 GCA_013396955.1 Regulus satrapa | reverse complement strand
CCCGAAGGTTTCAGAGCCCTCGGGGCCCGAGGGAAAGCGCCGCGCCCTCAGCAGGAGTCGCCGCGCAGGCCGCGGGCCGCCCGGCGCCGCGGGGGCTGCTGGGAGTTGTAGTCCCGCGGGGCCGCCCCGGGCGCGCCTTCCCCTCAGGGCCCGGCGGAGCTGCCGCCGGTGCCTGAGCTGCGAGCGCTGGGCGGTGCTCGCTTCTCCTCCGGGCTTTCAGGGAGGCTTTTCGGGGCTGGCCGCCATCGTTTGTGGTTCCTGCTGCCCACTGCGAGGATGAAAGTAAAACCAGAGATTTCATCCACATGTGGCTGGTGGCCAAAAAAATCATCAGTTCCTTGTATCGCTTAGCACTGGTGGCATGGAAATCCAGAGGAGGCACAGCCTGGATTTCTAAGTAACTTTTGTCAAGAGTGTGAAAGTGACGCGAGTGTAAGATGCCAGCTTGCCCAGCAAACTGAATTAATGTATAGCTATGTCCAGTCAATTACTAACAACAGTCTAAAAATCCCTGTTGCATCATTTCCCTGCGAGCAATACAAGACTGGAAAGGGACAGCAGCAGGCCATGGGGTTTGATCTCCTGGCATCACAGCCAAGCCCGCACACACGCGAATTCACACCCAGTGCTGGCTTGGGGCCCGTGAGGAATCTCAGCCCACTCTGAACGGCTCTGTCCAGCTCCTCCTTGCTGGGGACTATGAATTTTCAATCTACGACTTAAAAAATACATAAGCAATTTATACCTCTTTGTTCCTGTATTAATAATCTTTAATATTGTTTAGTATAATATATGACTTCTCTGTTTCTCTAGTGTTTATATTCTTATATGGACTCATCTGTCTGAATGACCACAGCCCTTTCTTTCATGGTCTGCATTTTCTGATCTTGTTCCCCTTTGTCCTTTCTTTACACCATTCACCTTCCAAGAGAGGACATTTGGAGCTGCACCCTGGGCTGCAGTAGGGTCTCAGCAGTGCCTTCTCCCTTTCCAGTCTGCTCTAAATGGTCCCTTACTCCACACTACACTTTTATCGCGCCTATATGGTACTAATGATTTGGGACATCCTTGGACTGATAAATAACCAAGGATCTTCTCCACAGTTCCTGGCAACTACTATCCACCCAGAAAGAGGAAAAATCCCTGTTACTAGTCTAGTTGAACCTTTCCAGCACTTTACTCTCAGAAAGCTGTCTTTCCTCACTTAAGGTCTTTTCCAACTTTGTCCATAGTCTTTTTAGTTTGCTTGAATGGAATTTTGCCACTTAACCTTTCTCCACGGTATCAACAGCTTAACACTTGTTGTCCTGCTCTCCCTTCCCTACTTCAGCATTCCACAGAGGAATGAGAGACAGTTCCCAGCCCAGGGAGTCCAGCAATGAGGTGCCTCTCTTCCATTCCTGTCTTGGCCAGGAATGTTTGCCAAAAGCCATGCTGTGTCTTTTTCACAGTCCCCTTATGACCTTCCAGGGTGTTCTGCATGGCTGGTATTGTCATGTTGCTCTGAAGTTCTGCATAAAACCTAGACAAAAGCCTAAAGATCGCAATGATGTTAAGCCAGGCAGGAGGGAAAGGAGCATAAAACCCATGGCCAGAATGCAGCAGAGCAACCTGGCACCAGCCAGGCATTCATTTTCGAAGCAGTTACGTTACAGTGTGTGTTAAACACAAAACCAGAGCGCAGCAGCCAGTCGGCCACGATTTGCCTTCCGTACAGTTCCCTGGGTGCACTGTTACAAAGTAAAGAACAGGCTCTGTGGATGTGCACAGCCTTTTGTGAGAGCTCTGGCTGTCAGGCTGAGAGCTCTGCCCAGCGCTGCTTCGGGGACAGCTCCTGGCTGCCAGTCTGAGGGGAGCACCACTGCTCAGGCTCACTGACCAGGCAGGGGAACAAAGAGCTCGCTTTTGTCCTGGTGGGGAGGCCCTGAAAGCTTTGCTTTAGTATCCTGAGGTACTTTTGATATAATATGCATTACCTGACCTTTTTTCATAACCGTATGAATCTCCAGTAAGATGACTATTGTTGCACTCTCTTCATATCAGCCTAAAAATGAGCATGTGCAGCAGCTGACTACAATGCAAGGCCAGTGATACCTTTCTGCTTTTGCTTCCTCTTTTTTTCCAAAACTGCATTGCTTAAATAAATCTTCCTGCACGTGAATTATATCCACTTCACTGAGAATTTCCTGCCCTACTTATTTTGTTGTGCAACTCCTTATTGTGGTAGTTGCTCATATTTAATAAAGCTTCTGTCGAGACTTAAACCTCTGTTATTTTAAAGCTTATACTTAATATAAAATAATCATTGTATAAAACACAGCTCGTTGTGCCCATACTAGCAGTAATACCTGCCACATGTTTGCCCAGCTTGTAATAAAGTAGCAAGAAGCTTATAAAAAGTATTCATATGAAATACCAACACTGTAAAAAAGAATCCAGCCTGATAAAAGCATTTCATATAAACCTGGCTCAGACACCTCAGTGAAATAGCTACTACCTCTCTAGGAAATCTGATATGTAGCACTCGATTGTTTGAAGTGAGGCAAATGAAAAAGAACAATATGGTGATGCACTCAGAAAAAACACAGTAACAAACAGAAATCTGTCAACAAAACGCATGCAGAAATCTCAACCACATTTCAAACAGTACATTGAAAAATTAGTGCTAGGTTGTTTTTCCCCGTTTTGCTGTGAAGCTTTTCTCCCAGGAGAGAAGAACCTGACTGTCAGAAACATCCATATTTTTAGGATTTGTAGAGTGACCATGTCTCAGAAAATACCAGCAATCCTCTTTCTGTGTTGTTATTGTGGTGGAACTGCCAGAAACGATGCCAGTGATTTGTGTACCAATATGCAAGCTCAAGGCGTGCACACGTTGCTTTGGTGGACAGTGCTTGCCAAAACAGACTGCAAGAAAGGAATTGCTGTTCCGGGGGGCAAATGTTCCAGTCACACCTTGGACGAGCCTGCTTTCCCCTCTACTCTCCCTTTGGTATAAACCAAACCCCGATCGTCTGAACATGAGCAGACATGACATTCAACAGTTCTGCATTAAGGCTATAACAGTTAAACTGATCATTTAAAAACTTACTCAGCTCTTAAATTGGTTGATGAGGCTTTGATCATGGGTGCCCTCAAGAGCATATTTGCTGTATCTTGTTCTCCAACTGCTCTGGTGATCACACAATTCATAAAAATACGAACAGTTGTTCTTTTTCCTGTAAACATAATTAGTAGAGATATATCTAACTTTGATTACCATCCAACTAAAAATTTTATATCCCCTCTACTATAAATACTGTTTACTTAACGAATTAGCTTAGGAACACTTTTTCTCATGCTGATATAAAAACCAGTACAAAATATTGCAACTGTTAACTCTAAAATGATTTAAAGACAACATCTATTAATACACAAAGAACAAACACTCATGATTGGTGCTGCATGTATTATTACCTGACATATTATGCGACTGTCACAATCTAAATTTTTATTCCCTACTGTTTTAAAATATTTTCCAAGTCTCTTGTTCTTACTGTGCTCTGCAGCTGACATTTCTTACACAGCATTCCACGCCATGTAAATGTGACATCTACTGGCAAATAAATGTAACTAGAGCAGTTGGTTACAGCAAGCTCCTGGAGGTGCAATCATAGAATACTTTGGGTTGGAAGGGACCTTAAAAATCCTATTTTTCATTATTTTAGTTGACAGGATCTTGCAGTAATGTGAAATATTAAAAAAAAAGTTCAAGAAAACTCATAGTTGAGTTCTGTTAGTCAATAAGTAGGAGCAGAATTAAGACCAGTTTAACAACTTCAGCCATAATACTAGGTATGCCCTAAAGCAGAGGTTTGTGTTGTACAAATCCCAAGTGAAAAAGCACTTATGCTGAGATTTCACGTTACCTTGAGGGGCTTTTAAAAAGACCAAATAAGTTTGTGAGACTTTAGGGAGCTATTTTCCCCCCAGCAGCATTCCCTGCAATGATTCTCTTGGCAGGGAACACTCCTTGCAGCAAACTCAGCCTTGCTCTGAAATTCCTTTCCAGAACCCATGAGCTATGGGTGCTGTGGCCTTGGGAGGTGGCTCTCTGGAGTGGAAGTCCTGCTGGAGCCAAGGCCCTTGGTTATGCCCTAAACACAGAGCAGAAACTTCTGTGGAAGCAGAACCACTCTGGAGATGAATTCATGTGCTTGCACTAACGAACGATCACGACATGCAGGTTACGTGTTCCGCCACTGTGATCCCATTTCTGCTACAATGGGATGTCTTTACTAAGGCTGACGGCTCAGTTCCTCTCCTAGCTTTCCCCACTGGTAAGCAAGCCTGCCAGATGCACCCTTCCCAGTGCTGAGAAAAAGGGAAATAAAGATAATGTATTAACTGAGGACACACAGTGCCTTTTTTAAAGGGGGCAGTTGGAAACAGGTACTTTATAAACACTGGGCATTTATAAAATGATTACATATTGGTTGCTTAAACTGAATTAACCTGCCTGTGAGATATGTGAATTTTGTTTTACTTATCCAATGTGTTATCTGTCATTAACAGAGTCCTAATACCCAGATCCCCAGTTCATACAAACATCAAATAGAAGGATGATGGTAAAGATGGGAGAAAGTGAAAGGACATCCCAGTCAAGCATTCATTTTGTTGAACTATTATTTAGGAAACTACATAGGCATTCAAAGTAGCAATGTAGATACAAAGTAAAGAGCAATACTTCTGGTATTCTTGTGATATTGCTGTGTAGACCAAAGCATTAATACACCACTAAATCTAACTGAGGTTTTGGATTTATTTTTTTTTTAATTTATTTTTTCCTCCAATTGAATCAAATTACCTTGGTGGGGAAGAATTTCAGTTAACAGAGCCTTTTTAGCAGTCCGACTTTCTCTTTGTTGCTCTAGTCAGTAGTAGTTTTTACTGGAACTTACTGAGCACACTCAGAACGTACCTCACTGCTCGCCAGGATGCTGAGACCTTGCTCCATTTGTGTCAACATCGCTACAGCTGTGTCCTCTCTAATCTTCCACAGCACTGTGGAAGCAAACGAAGAAGTCTCTGATAACAACCTCCCAGCAAAAGAAAACACTTGTTCCTCTGCCTGCACACAAATGGAACAGATCACTGACCTCCCTCCTCTGACTCCAACAACCTTTCATCCTGAAGAGTTTTTGTGCTGCAACCTTGCCATCAGACATTAGATTGCCACTGTGTGATCCATCACAATCTAGACCTGTAAGTTGAGCAGCAGTTAAGAAATGTGCAAGTTTATCACTGGCTCTTCCATTCCTGCTTCACTGACCAGCAGCTCATGTCAATGAACACCACAAGTATGTTTCTTTTAGGCTTCAAAGCAAAGAGCTCCATATACACAATTCTTAGAAATATGTTTTTTGCAAAGACATTCGTACTTAACCCTCCAAGGGAGGGAACAGCACAATGAAGCCGAAAGGATTCTAAAGGAATTTTTTACTGGCTTTGAAACACTGTTGGGAACTGATCCAAATAGTGTCATAGAAAACTCAAGCTGTTTTTATCCCACTGAGGGACTATGCTTTTTGTAGTAGTCAGTTATAAGAATAAAATAAATTTCCAATATATGCAAGTTTCCTTCAGGCATCCCTTTTTGTGATATGATACCCCTTCCCAAATCCAAATAACAAAAAAGGTAAAAATGTGACTAGATCTCAGATTTAATTCATACTTTTATTCACCATCAATTTCAGAAGATAGAAAGGGAAGATATCTTGAGATCCTGTCTTGCCTCTAGCTACCCATCTTATACTTCTTAAAAAAAAAAAAAATCCAACACTTCTTCATCTTATGTAGGGATTATGTGAACATTTACTATCTATAAGGCATTTAAAAATCCTTGTGGAGCTCTAACCCTTTCACTGCCCAACTTAATGTTAGGTGATTGTATTTTACCTGTTAAAGAACTTAAATCAGTCAATACCTCAAGTTTTCCATTAAAAACATTTTTAAAATGTATGCAAGACCCACACTTGTAAAACTGTGGTGGTCAAAACTTTTTTTTGTTTTTAAATTTAATATCACCAAACAGATCCAGATCAGCTATATACACCTCAGCTGGAGAATGGAATTTTTTTTACCAGTTTCTTATGGAATGGTTCTTCAGTACTGATCTGGGATAAGTCTTCCTTATGCAGAAAATCAGAAGAACAGATTTGAATAACACCTTCAAATCTGTGGCTCAGCATGCTGTGCTTGTTACGAGCTGTAGTAAAAGCAGAAGACAGTATTTTTGCAGGTTTTTAAGCTGAGCTTTAGAAAAAAGCAGAGAGGTCTTTAAACTGTAATGTAGCAGTAGTACCAGGAAACCAAGAACACAACACCGCAGTTGCAGGAGTACAGCAGCAGAAGCACAGAGGCCACAGCTTGGCTCAGACAGTGGGAAGAGGAGGAGCTGCGTTACAGAGCAGGCACCAGAGCCTCTCCACACACCACTTGCAGAAAAAGCCTCAAGACAGACAATGCCAAGACCATGAACAGTCTTTACTTCTATCAGTTGTTTCACAGCACAATGAGACACAGCACAAAGTTTGTACAGCGGGATCTGCAGACAGTTTAAAAACAGGCAATTATCTTTAATAAAAAGCATCGAGTCTGAATGAAAATAATATGAAGACAAACAATACTGAAGCTAATGATCACCTTGCTTGCTTTTGATTGTCTGAGAAGTCCAAGACCTCTCATAGTGCCTTTAATGTTCTCCACACCACCTTCTCCGACACCCTAGTTAGTGTAAAGCTTAATGTGCCCCAACTCATTTGTGCAGTAGATTTCACAACCTTTCTCTCTTTCTCTCAAACCCTGCTCACATGTGGGGAGGTGCAACAACTGTCATCATACAACATTCTGATTCACAAAGAAGCAGCACAAGTGTTGTACATAATTTAATTTGCACTTCTGTATATAAATGTTTACTATTGCACACTATTGCAGCACTTAAAAACATCTAATTATTTGCAAAAATTAGTAAAATACTTTAAAGGATTTAAAAATAAGGGTTTTAATGCAACTGACAAGATAATAAAAAAAGCAATTTACTTAATGAGATACAATCCTTTATGTTGGAAATGAAAGTTACATACAACTAGAGTACAATTAAAATATACCATATAGTTCAACACTTAATTCCTCAAATGTGTAAAATTAACAAGCTTCTACTGTCATAGATATACAATTTTTCCATATTGTGAAAAGGATTTTTCAAATTAAATACAGGTAACATAATATTCTGTAGTTATATTTCATGACTGTGTTTAAATGAGAGGGTTGTATAATACTCACATTGTCAAATGTACTCACTAATGCCTTGGAAATTGCACACTTCCCCTCCTTTCCCAAAATAGAATCTCATTTCCATACTGAAGTCTATTATGCCATATTGGAAAAGTGTATTACTTTCTAACAGGATTTTCATAAAATTAAAAAATAGCATAATATCATGGCATTATGATGACTTTTCCACTTATGCCCATGTAGAATTTAATCTGGATGTCAGACAGACACATCAGAACCAATTTCCTAGACTTTTGTCTTATTGTACACGCAAGATGAATGATTACAGTATTTTACAGAACAGAAAAATCTCTGAACCTTTCTAGAACTATAAATGTAATGATTAAAGATTAAAATCATAACAGAATCAAATTGTGATCTCCAACATTTATTAAAATCTTTTAAAGTTCATAAACGACAACAAAGTTACTGTAGAATTTATCGCATACAGCTAGCATACAGCAGCATGTCCTTGGTCTAAATGAAATACAAAAGATTTTAACATTTTCATACAAAGGATTTCTTTAAATTTATTAATGTGACGATATATCTTTGTTACATAAAATTTGCTACAGCAAAGTATCTTATACTTTTCTTGCATGTATGTAAATATGGGTGGACAAAGACTGCACTCAGTGTCAGCCTCCTAATGACGTTGTGCAAAAATGCTCAACAACCTAAACAGACAGAACATTGGGTGGTATGTTTCATTTCATACTCTTTTGTAAAATGTCTACAAAGGCCTTTCTTTTAGGAGCGTCGTACAGATTAAAAGGAAGGAACACCAGCTGTTTATTTGCACTGGCATTCAAACAAATCCTATGGCTATGTATCAATATAGCTAATTTAAAAAAAAAAAAAACAATTCATCCTTGTATGCATGTAAATTTATCATAAAACAGAGTCTAATTTAAAATTTTAGATGTGCTGTTTTAAGACAGGTCACTGAGACAGCCAGAACCAAGTGTACAAATAAAACTACTATGAATAAGTTTAAAAGCAACCCCGAAAAAAGTGCTGAGCCGCTGATTATTAACTTTGAAATAAATGTGTAAAAGTGCCCAAAGCTAGCACATGGTAGCAATACCTTTTAAGTCAGTTGGTGAGAGTATACAAAACATAATTAAACCCAAATACTTGTATCTGTGTGACCATACATTCTGATTGATTGAAAGAAAGTAGGTTAGAAATGAAGACACAACACAACTAAAATAAACTCAGCTGTTGCAGTTTTTAAACTTGATCTCTTTTCTTCATGAATGAAGTGCTGTAATTAAAAAGAAAATGATTGTAGCAGTACTCCATCCTCAGTTTACTAATATAGTATACCAGAATAAAAACTTGGCAATAACCTCTTATTCTTAACAGCTAACAAAAAATAACCGTGTTCATCCAGCGATGCATCTAGAACATTATTTTGCATTTGCTAAACCATTTGTTTTTCATAGCTAATGGCAGAGCACATTTTGCTTTCTGTGGCATGATGGTTTTTATTCTAATGGATGCCTTTTTTTTTAATCAAAAAAGGCTTGAAGCAAGGAATACTTTGGGAGCCAAAACATTGGCTACTTTAAAAAAATTAAGAAAAAAATAAGAAGAAAAGGTGAATCAAAATGAATTCTCTACAGTACTGACCAAAACTTCCTTTAAGAGTTCAGGGTTCTTGATCTTAAACAAGCCATTTCACACCAGCCAACTGAAATGCTGGTAAGTTGACTTGGTTTAATATGGTCCAAAATCCAGACCAGATGGAATTACTCCCTCTCATGAGACTGTAAGCTTTCCATGGTACAGTCTGGTTATGGCAACTTGCCTACTGCCTAGGTGGGAAATACAAAGGAAGGAGGCAGTGATGAAAACTGCAGGGATGTAGAAAACCAAGGCACGGGGTCTAGCTACTGTCCCCTACTTAAGCCATCCAATTGATTCTACTGAATTTTGGTCAGCCTCCAGGAAGAAATGTTTTTAAGTTAATTTAGCAGACATTTATATGGCGATAAATACTACCTTCAAAAATGCTAAAAATGTTGGCTAGGTTTAGTCTGAGCTACTAAAAAATTATTATAAATTGTAGCATCAGACACAAGACAGACATGAATTATTGGCTGGCACAGACTAGAAGCAACATTTATCTTTCACTTCAGTCTAAATCACACTAGCCGCAACACCTTCCATTTCACTCACACAAATAATACATTATTCAAAATAAAATGGAGCATTCTTGGGTAAAAAACTACTTCATTTCAAAGGGGGAAAATGAACAATACACAGAAACAAAGAACGACAGAAACCAAAGTTAAGTAGGAAAGTGGTCTATTATTCTGTGTTACTGCACAAACAGTGCTTGCTTAATTGTGCCTAGTTAGAAGGGTTGGTGCAAACTGCACACATGGAAGATGGCAATAAAGACCTCAGTCAGCTTTGTGGAATGAAGTAACTAGGTAACTGTTTTGACATATGATGGTCTCAGCTCCACCTCATCTGTTAACAGAGTGCAAAGATCCCAATGTGAGCCCTGATGTCATCTTGTCCTCTTACTCCTACTAAAAATCAGCAAATTCTTTTGCACATTTTTCTGTTAGAGAAGCACGAATATCTTCTTCTTCATAGTCATCAAAGTTGCTGGTATCTCCAGGACCTCTGCACTTTGGTATGAATGGAGCTTCTACCTGTATTGGTAAGAGACACAAAAAGGCACAAGAGAGG
This sequence comes from Regulus satrapa, assembly GCA_013396955.1. Lineage (NCBI taxonomy): Eukaryota > Metazoa > Chordata > Aves > Passeriformes > Regulidae > Regulus > Regulus satrapa. Next base: position 279,242 of record VWZN01017390.1, on the reverse strand, counting down.
TTACTGACCAAATACCAACAGATTTAACATTGTAATAATGATTACACAGCAATACTCCTATTACTTCTCAGATCCTGCCAAGAAATCAGGTATTACAGGTTTAAGTTGTGGCACATAAACAAAAGCAGCCTAAGAAGGTACAGACCTAGATGTGTGAATCTAAATTGAAAAAGACTAAGCTCTTGCTGACAGACATCATTAAAAAATTACTTCCACTTCAAAACAAAGATTAATCCTCTCCTCACAGAGGCGATCCCGCTCCTTCCAGCTCATTAGCACAGGATATGGAGTACACTGATTGCCACCACCATTGCACAAAAATCTTAGAGGACAGTTTGAAATGCCTGTCTCCTACTTAATAACAATCCTCTGTTTCCAAATAAAAACTAACCTAATATGAGTGGAAAAGAATTTGTTCTGCATCTCTTATGAAGTTCCTCCTAGGACCTAAGTGAGCAGTGAAAGCCGTCTCCAGACTAGGCCACAATGAGACACAAGCAATGACTTGAAGGAGTCACCCAAGGATTGTACCGCAAGGTAAGCAAAATCACAACAAAATTATGCAGGTGATTCAAATTTAAACCTGGAAACACAAAGTAATCAGACAAGTATTGCTCTGCCAAACATCTCAAGGAGTAAGTGTGCCAGAGGCAGAATGGTGGGGAGACAATGAAACAGGGCAGGCACAGCTCCAGCTAAGGAAGAGGATCACACCACACTGTGCCCCCAGGTAGATTGCTGATGGTGGGGGTGTGTCGCGTGTGCAGATCAGTAAATTAATGAGGTACAGCACAGACTAACACAAATTACACTCCAGACTGTGGGCAATACCATTATACACTGCCAAGAAACAAAAGTAACTTCTGCATTTGTGTGTGCAACTTTCACATGTATATCCTTTTATTCTTAAAACAAGATGTGTTTCAGCAATGTAGCCTGAGTGAACACACAGTCTCTGTACATACCTAGCCTACAAAACCACACATTGCCATTATCTGAATTCTGTCTCTTTGCCTTCTTAAACTGATCTGCAATTACTCCTTTACAACAAATCTCAGAGCACAGAAAATACCTCATTTACTGTTTGAACTTTACAACACTTTCAAAAGAGACACGTTAGACCTTTCCCTATTATCTTCACTATGGAAATTGCTAAAAAGAGATTGCAGGAGATAACACTGATTTTTAGTGGAAATATCTATTTGGCCCTAAGTAAAATTATCTTATCAGGCAGTGTGTTAATAAATATGGAAACACACAAAGAAAGGAAGGAAAACTTGATGGTATATCATGCAATGTGTGAGCAACTGGCTGACAGGTGGGGTACAAAAGGTTACAGCGAATGGGGTGACATAAGACTGGTGACCTGTCACTAGTGGGGTTCTGTAGGGCTCAATTCTTGACCCTTTGCTCTTGAACACTGCATAAATGATTTCAATGCAGGAGTGGAAGGGATACTAAGTAAGTTCATAGATGATAGAAAACTGGGAGGAGCTGTTGACTTCGTGGAGGGCAGGGAGGTCCTGCAAAGAGACCACAGCAAATTTGAGGACTGGGCAATCATCAAGTGTATGAAGTTCAGAATTGGAAAGACTCTGCACCTCGGATGAGGCTAGCCTGGATTGACAAACAGACTGGGGGACAAGAGGCTGGTGAGCAGCTGTAGAAAAGAACCTGGGGGTCCTGGCTGATGGCAAGTTGAGTCAGCAGTGCCCTGGCAGCCAGCAGGGGCAACCGTGTCCTGGGGACATCAGGCACAGCATCTCTAGCAAGGGAGGGGATTGTCCCGCCCTGCTCTGCACTGGGGCAGCCTCATGTCGAGTGCTGGGGGCAGTTCTGGCTGGCACAGTATAAGAGAGACATTAAACTATTGGAGAGTGCCCAAAGGAGGGCAACAAAGGTGGTGAAGGGCCTTGAGGGGAAGCTGTGTGAGGAGCAGCTGAGGGCGCTGGGTCTGTTCAGCCGGAGCAGACTGAGGGCAGCCCTCACTGCACTCACAGCTTCCTCAGGGGAACAGGAGGGGCAGGCACTGATCTCTGCTCCGTGGTGACAGTGACAGGACCCAAGGGAACGGCCTGAAGCTGACTCAGGGGAGCTCTAGGTTGGATATCAAGAGTAGTCTCTTCACCCAGAGGGTGACCGAGTGTTTGGGCACTGGACCAGCTCCCCAGGGCCATGGTCACAGCACCAGCCTGACAGGTTCAGGAAGAGTTTGGACAACGCTCTCAGGCTCGGGGTGTGACTCGGGGTGTCCTGTGCAGAGCCAGGAGTTGGCCTGGATCCTTGTGGGTCGCTTTCAACTCAGCATATTTTGTGATTCTGTACCCAAAATATTAAATGACTGGTTTATTTATGACCGTTGCATTAAAAAAAAAAAAAATTCTCATGACATTAGCTGCCAAGGAACACTACGTTTATTCGGGAGAATACATGCTGTGGTAACAACCACTGTAAAAAAGTAGTATACGCCTAAGGTTTATTGCTGTATTTCTGTGACCATTTGAATGATATTACATTCCATGCTGTTGTTTCAGACCCTCAGTATTACAGTACTTATTCTTTATAATTAGAAGCCTCAAACTTACTCGGTATCAGTTTTCACAACCCTTTAAATCTAGTAATAGCTATTCTGACTCTACTAACTTCTTAACATTTAAAAATATTTCTTATATCTGTGAAAGTAATTCATTATAGCAGTACACTAGCAATGCTAAGAATATGTAGCACAGTATTAAAACACGGTTAATATGGGGCCTGGGTGTTCCCAAACGGCATACTGGCAAAAGAATCTCGATGCACATAAATCTGCTTTGCAGAGAGGCTTTAAGTAAGTGAAGAACAGATAATTAGAATTCCACAATGGGGAATATTTTCTTCAAAATATACTTAATGCAAGGAATGCAGGATGCATTAATTGTACCCTGTCTTTTAGTAATTAATACATTAGTGAATAATTCAACAACTGTACTGTCAGTTTGTGTAGCCAAACAACCAGTTTCTTTTTATAAACTATTGTTAGTATTTAGGTTTAGCCCTTAAAATACTGCTGTTATAGCAGCAAGTTCATGCCTCTATAGTCAAGACTGTTAGCATTTCAAATTTAAACTAATTTCTTTAAATATTATCACTTATTTCTAGTTTTTGGTTTGGTTTTTTTTTTTTTTTTTACAGAGGGAGCAATTTGCTTTAGGAGAAAAAAGAAAAGCTCTAGCTTTGGCTTGAGCTTCTCCAGACTGAAGCACAGCCTGACTGTTAAGAGCTGGCTGAAAATGAAAATGAATTAATTTCTGCTGTGGAGGAGTATTTATAGATGCCACTATAGCAGGGGTTAAATAAAAAGTGAGAGAGGCAGGAGATGCCTCATCCTGAGATAATCCAGAAATAGAGTAATGCACAATGTATGTGTTAAAGAAAACCTGAATGTACACAGAGGTCCAGGACAAAATACCCAGAAGAAACAGACATAACTTAATCCATACATATCCTCTGGAATCTTAAAAGATTAAACTACTTTCACCCTTTCTCAATTTAAAGTCACAGATCTAGGAAATAAAAAAATAAACACAATAATTAGAAATTTTACTTTAATCCCTTAAAGTCTGGTAATAGTTTTGACCAGGAAGGGTCTTACCTTTCTCTGATAAATGGCAATCCAATCTGTAGTTGCAAACCACTTGTGATTCTTTATGTCATTTACACCATTCTTGAGATTTCCATATCGTTTGGTCAAATCTACCTGGAGTAAATTTCTTAGAAGATCCTTTAGGTCTGAACTGAAGTGTGATGGGAACCTCACCTAAAATTATACACCCACAACATTAAAAACCATGATAAACATTTGATTCTTTCCCCTGTGAAGGGAAACAACTTCACACAAAGGGAAACAGTGGGGCAATTTTCTAGCTTTCTTCTAAAACCAAATCAAGCAGGAATGCATAAAGAGAGAGAGAGGATTATTGTTGCACATGTATTTCTCTTTCACAAAGCCTTTATCAACATTACATTGCCCAGCTACCATTTATTGAGCTGGAAGTTTCTAGGGGACAAGATATTTATTCAATGTAACAGTGCTCAAAAAGCTAAATTGAACTTGGTATTTTAACAACACATTATCTCAAGACATTCTCAGTCATTTTCCAGGTATAAATTTTCAGATTATATTACATATATACACACACACACAGAGGAAACAGTATATAGCATATACATAGCATAAAAATACGTAGATATACTCTGAAATAACTGTACATTCAGCAATCATATACGAAAAGTCAATCTGGAACTTTATTCTGTACTGCAATCTGTTTCTGATAACTAAATGCACCAACATCTGAAGTCTTACATAACAGCACTATTTGAAGAAAGCACACTAGTGACTTGCAATTCATTCAAACCTGGCTAAAGGATATTTGAAGCTGATTCGTGGGCTGTAATTACAAAGGGTTTTTATAACAAATGATCTACTGACACCATTTGAGATGGCAGAGAGAAGGAAGGGGAAAGGAACAGGCAGAAAGCTGTGTTTGTCATCCTCATAGTCTCAGTGTTTGACACTCCCGATACTGAGCTGATCAGTTAGGATGTAAATATAGATCATGGAATTACTTAACATAGAAACACTTCAAAAAATAAAGAAACCCGATTATCAGGGACCCTGCTTCAGTCTATCTATGGTTTTATTGTAGATTATGAGAAATTCACAGGTTTAATGACTATAATACCTAGACCACTGAGAAGTAAGGAAATATGAACTCAAATTTTTAAGTAGAGAACTAAGCAAATGACGTAGAATAAATGAAAGACCCCAGGTTATAAACAAGTTCTAGCTGAGGACTGAATTACAGTTTCCAGAGTTGATGTCCCAGTGCTGTTTCTGCTCAGTAAAAAAGGTAGATGACCTTTTAGAGATGTCAAGCCAATTAGATAAAACCACAAGAAGCGTCCAAAATTTTGTTTTCAGTTTCTTTAAAAATATGTCTTTGCAAATTAATTCCCATATATTCATGGACACAGCTGAAGGTTCACAACACTAAAACATTTCAAAGAGCAACCACAACCATCTTTATTAAATAAGAATCAATCTCAGTGCAGTGCACCACAGGCCTACTGAGGTACTGCCTAGGATTAGAATTACAGAGGCACCTGAGAAGCAGCACAGCATGTGTCTATGTAGGGGCAAGGAAGAGAACAACTCTAACAAACCAAGTGAGCACAAAGAACCCACACTAGCTGGCAGGAGAAACAACAGAATGACTACACTTTGGTGGTATCCAGCACACTAAGAGATACTAATGAAAAATAAAAGGGAATTTTATATAACAATGAAAGCCAAAAAGAACATTGGACATGTCTAGCTGTAAGACTGTGGAGGTAAAGAGACCTACCAAGAATCCTAGAAACTCTTCAGGGCTTCTCAAAATTTGCAAAAAAAATTTATAGAAAATAGCTAGGAAAACTAAGCACACAGCTAAGTAGTTGTTAATAGTCATTGGATCATTTTAATCCTAATAAAAGCATATAATGCCACAATGTCTATAAATTTAGTAACTTGCATTTAAATTTGAAGACAGGGAACAGATTTTTATAACTTGGATTTTCAAGTAACAATGTCTGTACTTACGAAATGTACATTACAAACTTCTCCTAGGTCCTTTTCAAATTGCTCACTGTCTAGTGGCCAGTGAATTCTGCATCTCCTCCACCCAAACACCAGGTACTATAGAAACACTGCATTTGTGAAAAACCAGAGCCTTAACTCACCTTGCCAGACACAATCTTCTCGTAAATTTGAATGGGCTGATCTGCAAAGAATGGGGGATATCCAGCTGCCATTTCATAGATTAACACTCCTAATGCCCACCAATCCACTGCCTTGTTGTAACCCTGAATAAAATGAAACATGCCACTGTTAGTACAGTTTCTAACACAGGTTAAGAATTTCAGTATAGATCTATGGATATGAAGAAAGCAAATATATTATTGTTCATTTAATGCAGAATGTACAACCTGACTCCAACCAAACTGGCACTCACAGCTTCCAACAGCAATATACTTAAAACCTTATCAGAGCTGTTTTTCTGATAAGGGTGTTAGTTAAATAACCTTATTACAGGTTCTCTACATCTCTTTGCCCCTCACAAGTTATGTGGCAAGCATATGAAGAAATTTTGGTAAAGCTATGTGAAAATTCCTTATTTGGCATAAATTTTGGCATAGTAAATGGATATTTACAATGCAATGACTTCATTCTGTGTCATTTGTAAAGAACTGACTAGCCAAGATTTAATTTTTGGAAGTATCAGCAGTTGTTTACCCCTCAGAGCTTGATAAGTGAGTGAGAAGTTTTAACTACATCAAATGCATAGCTGAGTAACAAGACAAAGTACCTTGCTGAGAATTATTTCAGGTGCCAGGTATTCTGGAGTCCCACATAACGTCCAAGTTCTGCCTTTTACTCTTTTTGCAAAGCCAAAGTCCGTGACCTGTCATCAGAAGGAATAAATTGACTGTAAGTGCATTGCTACAAAGAAATTTAAAATTAAGTACTTTAGAAATATTTTGGAAAGCCTGTTTTTACAGGGGCAAGATTTATTTCTCAAATCATGTGGTATCATATAATCGGACGTACCTTTATTAGTCAGTCCTCCTGATACTTCTAAGTCAGATAAATAGATCTCTTGATAAAATTAATAAAGAACACAAAATATGCATTATTACCCTGACATCAGCTTCTATTTATAATTTAAAAAAGAGTGGAAACTGTGGCTTACTAATCTTCCACATGTACTGCAATTAATTATTAATTTTTCCTTATACTTTTAACATCAAACTGTTTGTAATGCTGAAAATTTGAAGAATATAAACAAGATATTTATCTTTTCCTTGAGTTAACAAATAAATGAATCACAAAAAGGGTCAATATATCCCCCAGTCTTGTAAATTTAGAATTTTATTATCTGAGTGTATAAAGGTCATATGTAAAATTAGTGTGGGAATAAGTCAACACAGAGGAGGTCTTCCAGTAACTTCTGATTTTGAGTATCTTTGAAAGCATCACCAGAGTCAAGTTTATTTATTTGAGGCCTGGGGGGAAAAATGTAGCAATAATTGTATTCACAAATAGCAAGTACTTGGACACTATGCATTTTTCATTTCACTTGCCATGTTTTCTACAGTAAGTTTTCAGAACTCTGTATGCAATACCATATGGTCTGTGTTTTTTCCTGGACCATATTGTGGAATACATACAGAACCCAGGTAATTACATGTGAAATTCTGGAATCAGTTTCAAGCTACTAAGTCTATGCTTGTTTCCTCCTTCTTGGTCTCAACCCATTCCTTGAGAAAACATACTGTACGAAATGAGAATTGCTGCTAATTATACAATAACCCGTGCTGATGTTGCTGTACATTAATATCAAAGAAGCCAAACTACAAACTATCAAGGCAGCTTTTCTTCATATTTGGTAGAAACAACAGCATCAGCAGCTGGAACTGAATGGAGCGGGTGACATGCTGACAGGAGAGGCCTGCTTCAGTCAGCAAAGAACCATTTCTGTGTTTGGGAATGCACATCAGTCTATGTGCAGAAGGATATACTGCAGACACGGGACAAACAGTAATGGCTTTAAAATGCAAAAAGAAAATGAAGTTGGAGCTACAGCATCAACATATGAACACAAACCTCCCTCTGCCACCATCATAAAAACATCCTGTTGCACAGAGAGAGCTGCCAGGGCTGGAATAAACCACCCATATGTTAATGGTGCTCCCCAATTACGTTAAAGGAACTTGTATTGGTCTTCTCCCTACAGTATTATCCTACACTCCATGCAAAACTATTTTACAGTTATAAACAACATTAAGACATGAATCCTTTATACTTCTCTCAAATATTTTTATTATGTATTTTCTTGTTTAGATTCTGCTGTGGGAAATGGTGACACAACAAGAGAAGAACAACTTCCTTTTAAGTTTAAGGACTGCACAGCATTGCAGAGTGCTTGTTGCTGCACTCTGCCTTCCCATCTGCCATTTAGCTAAAAACATAAGAACTAAGAGGAAGATGAGAAAGTGCCATGAAAGGCTGTTGTAAAACCAAAGCTGTCATTTGAGCACTGCAGTGCTGACCTCAACTCAGGCCCCACTCCAGCTGTGCTGGGAAGGCTAGGACTCTCCAAGGGTGGGATCCATCTGATGGACATTAAATACTGCAGCATCAGGGCTAATATCTAAGCTGGTTTCCCTAAACTACTTATACAGAGAGTACAGAGAAAGAGACATTTTAGAGCACCTTTCATCTTGTTCTAGGGCAGACTTATAAAATAGGTCAGATGAACAGAGCCATGTAATCACCTACTTCTCACCACAGACCCCAAGGGAAATCCTGACAACTGGCTCAACTGCAGACAGCTCTACTGTGCATACTTAATTTTAGTCAGAGGAAGTACAACCCAAGGGTTTTAACCATTACTAGACAGTAGAGCATTTGAATGCTCCACACAAACATAATAGACCATTTATTCTAAACACATTTTCTTAAATCACCTAAATCTACTGCAAGACAAAACTTCACTCCCTAAATATTTGAAAAATATCATACCTGGATGTATCCTTGCTGATCAATTAAAAGATTTTCAGGCTTTAGATCTCTGTAGATGAGGTCTAATGAATGGAGGTACTCAAATGTTAGCACTATCTGAGCTGCATAAAACCGTGCATGTGGTTCACTGTGAAAAATTAAAAGAATATTTAGAACCCCAATGCTATGCTAAAGTACAAAAAAAAAAACCACCTAACTTTCAGGGTAAGTATCTTTTAACTGGTTCTGTCAGTTCTGTCACTGTGTAATAAAAAAAGCAAAAGCAAAAGCAAACATTTTCAGAATTGATACATGCATTCCCTAAGTTTTAGTCTTGCAGCTAAAATGCACATGCAAATCAAGAAGAATGTATCCCACAGTGCATAGCTTTGACTTAAAATTTTACTTTTAGAAACTACTATGAATTTCAGTGACAATATGCATAGGAATTCCAAGACTATCATGCACAGATCTCAAATGCCTGTATTAACTAAATGAAAAATAATTAGGTGTTCTTCACTGCCTGACTAATTGAAGTCTACTGAAGAAGAGGTAAACACACTTAACCCTTCAAAAGCTTTTCTTCGATGCTAACAAGTTTTACAAAACCCTCTTCCCAAGTCAGCAAATTAAACCTTTTTAAAGGAATAGTGTCACTAATACTCTTACCTGAACCTTCCGATTCTTCTTAGATGTGAAAACATTTCTCCACCAGGAACATACTCCATTACCATGTATAAATTAGAATTGTCCTAAGGAAAGTCGGGAGACAACGTAAACACACACAAAAACACTTCAGGCATGCTATAGTCTCTACAGCTCCTGTGTGGGGTACATTTTATTAATGAATGAAAATGAAAAACTATAGCCATTCAATGACATTGACAAATATAATACAATGGGTAGAAATTCTTGAAAAGCTGCAAAAGAAGCATCATATATCTCAAGAATTCTCTTTTAAAGTAAATCTGAATAAAGATAATTAGTGAGGTCCAGACACAGACTGGTGTGTAAGAGACCTGACGGAAGAGAGGGCAAGATGCCCGCTGGAAGGCAATATTGAACTCTTCAATATTTATAACTGACAGCCTGAGGTATTCTTGACTCCACAGCCCCTGCCCCAACCCCCAAACCTCTAAAGATTAATAAGGTAGAACACGACTGCTCATTTAAAATTAAAAAAAGAAAAAAAAGAAAAAAAAAAAAAAGAAAAAAAGAAGGCACATAGCACTCTATAAACTAGAAAGCATCTCAATTTCTTTATAGACTAAGCAGTATATACTGTCATGAAATTAAAAGCTAAGCTCAAAGTTCTTTCCTTCATGTTAAAACTGTCCTTGAGACCTGCTTCGGGTATAAATCTCAAGCAAGTCTGCAGAACAATTATAAATTTACCATTCTATATATTGGTACAGAAGACACACTTTGATATCTCTCAAAGATAAAATGATGCCTAAAAGCTCTCTTGCTGTACACAATCCAGTTGCCCTCTAAGAGAAGAGAAAACTCTCAGGAGTTCAACTTAATTTAATTTTTATTTTTTTTATTTGGAGATATCCTTTCAATCATTACCCGATAGGCTGAGGTGTATGAAGTGTACACAAGCGCACTCTACTCCTACTCAAGCCCTGGCAGCAATGCCAAAGGAAGCATCTTTGAAACAAAAATACTTGAAGTATTGTACAGTAAAAGTTATATATTTTAATATTGAAAATGTAAGCATGCACTTCCCAACAAGTACTTTGAATGCAATGACTACCTTAAAAGAATACTCCAGTTTAACAAGGAAAGGAAAGTTCACTGCTTGTAATATCCTCTTCTCATTCAGTGTGTGTTCTATCTGCTTCAGTTTGACGACCTAGGAGAGAAAAAAAAACATCTTCAGCTTAAGTGTGATATTTTATAGTTCCTAATCAAGTTTTTTGTGCTGAACAATTAGCTGTAAACAAGCTTGTAACTTTACAGAAAATGAAAAGCCTTATGGATTCCTAGTACAATAACAGAACCAAGAAAGGATTAAAAAGCCTAATAACAGTTTAAAGAATAACACTTGTGTAATACAGCTGGCAGACAACTCTACAAATAGTGTTTGTTCCTACTTGCTGAGTGTAAGAGTCAGTAAGGAAAACCTCTCTGCATTTCCTATGAATTGCTTATATTTATTATGGCCATACTTCCTCAGCACCTTAATAAAATCCATTTGATCTTTGGACCCTCTGCTAAGAAAGGCAGGAAACTGTAGGACACAATTATGAATTTTGTTATCTGTGAACAGGAGTAAACAGGCTAATGTTATACAGCTCACACTTTGGTGACAAAACTTAGGAAAATGCTAATTAAAAATCTCCATTTTTATAAATTAGTTACGTCTTGTAATCCACTAAAATGTTAGGCTGCTAAGAAGGCAGCAAGTGGCAGGTTTCTGATCATTGTCCTTTTTCAGCAATTAATAATTGATTTCCTTGTGTTTGACCCCAACATTGCATAATAATTATATCCATTTTATTTTCTCCCTATTGCACAATTTATCTATAACCCATTTTCAAAATGGCATGATTTCCAAGTAAACTTAGAGTGGGTTTTTTTTTTTTCATGCCATATGAAAAGAGAAGAAAATGTACAAGAGTGATCAAAACAGGTCTGCTTTTATATTTGGAAATCCAATCTAACTGCTATAAATAAAAGATAATCAAAATATTCCAACCCTGACAGAAAGGGTACTTAAATTTAACTTTTAGATGCAAATGGTCTACCTATTTCTTTTAATTTTTTATTTTTTATTACCTTATTGCTTTTTCCAGATAACTTTCTAATTTTGAGAGGTAGTAATGTTTTTTTTTTTTTTTAATTCTTCAAGTATTTTTATGGCAGCTTTCTGAAGTAAGATGTAATTTCCTAAATTCCTCCAGTGATGACAACTCAGCCATTTACAAAAAAGGGTTCAAAGAAAAAAAAAACTGAGAATCTGGGATTTGGTGGTGGGCTCTTTGTGCAATACTGGGACGCTCTGCCTGCAGGATGCCACCAGCGATACTGAGTTAATGCTCGGGTACATTTTCATATGGGTGGAAATCGCTGGGTTTTCATTTGTACTGTGCTGGAATGTCATGTTAACTAAATTGGATTTTTTTTAAAATACAAGTTGGACACTACTATAATAGAAGAATGCTTTAGATGCAGAAAACTGAGCTTTCCTAAGTAGATAAAAAAAAAATCCTGCCAGATTTGACTCTAAAAGATAAGTTTGTTTTACTTTCTGTTTGTCAGACCATTATAAGGCAGTCCTTCATTAAATGAGCCACTATTCAAGGTCCAGAACCCCAATCCCATGTAAAAAATACTGGAACTGCAACTCAGGCAAAACAGTTTGACTATGTCACTGCCATAGCTGCATTACATAAAATTACTCAGAAATGTAATAATGCCTAAGTGCAGAAGTCCACACTGAGGCAATGCTGACTTGGAGTTCGTTAGTTGCTGATTATTAAGTTCTCTTTGCCAGATTAATATTGCCTTAATATGATCTTTGTTATACAGCAGCAAAGTTATGTATAGTGCCTTACAAAATAAGAACAAAATAAGAACAGCTCTTACATTGAGGACCTTGGGATCTACTAACCTAAATAATGGACTTTTGAAAAAGACTTGTCAAAGCCATTAAAAACTACCTGTATTGATAAATTCTGTTAAAATACTTCTTTGCACTCTGTACTTTAAGATTTTAATTTTATCAAATAACATTGCTTACTTAATCTAAGAGTAATAAACAGCTGAAAAAAAACCCAGGCTGGAGCAGAAATACAGGTTCAGACTACAGCACTGAAGTTTTCAACACAGAAAATGTCCATTATGTGACAGCTGTTCTGAGACTCCTGTTCTACCTACAAGGCTACTACAGATGCAGCAGGATCATTACATAATTAAACATACAGAAGGTAATCCCTCATAGGATCAGGAATGGAAAAGAAATTATTTATGCAGACAATTTTAGTTTCAATTATGGTGCACAAATGAAAATTCTGAGACTTTCTGATCTAGGCAGTTTTGAACTATCCTGCAAAAGTTTATCTGTTTATCTGATCTATAGCGCTACATTTTGCTTTTACAAAAGAACATACAGGCCATCTTACAAAATCTAGGCAAAGAATTTACCCAATAACATTTTAGTAATGCCTTGCAATACTTCAAGGTTACTTAGAGGCTCTTTAGCCTGTTGTTAATGTTACTGGCCCTTGTACAAGGTCTACACAATCCCAGCAACTGAACCTAGTGGCTAGAAGAGAAAATAAAGCATTTAAATGATCACTGGTATCCAAGTGTGATAAGAAAAAACACAGTAAGTGCAACTCAGTTCAGCCACAACTACCAGATCTTTATCTACACCAAACTCTTCTGTAGCACAAAACCCACTATAAATTACACCAACCTTCTGTTTGTCCAGTATCTTCATAGCATAATACTGTTCTGTGGATTTATGTTTCACCATCATTACTCTCCCAAATGATCCTGTTCCAAGGGTCTTTTGCCGCTCAAAATCATCTAGGCCAGCAGTATTCTAAATGTAGGATATAATCACATTATTTACAAACCAATACCAAAGACAACTTTAACTGTGTGAATTCAGTTATGAAAAAGTTTGAGTAATATTACAGTTAACAAAGGCAATTATAGCCAACTATACTGTTATAATTTGATACCCATCAAATTTTAAAGAGATTTTACACTGCACTCATTAGAACAGAAGAAGACTTGACTTAATTATATCTACATTTCTGTAATTCGTGCATATAGCTGACCATATATGCTTAGTAAGGAACATCTAGCAGTAAACAGATATATATTAACATAACATGCAGATAAATAACCCCTTCATGCTTCACAATTAAGAATATTAGAGCATGCAAAAAAACCCCAAGCTCTGGAGATAGTTCTCCATGAGAGCTGTCTAAGAGCAAGGCTCTGAGTACATTTTCTCAGACATTCATTGCCATAGAATCTCAAATATTGCTTTAGAACAAGAATGAACCTTCCCCAAAATTCCAAATCTTACAAGATTTCTCTCTAACAAGCTCCTTAACCTGCTCCCAAGCCCTATGCAGTAGCCTTAATACTCTTCAGTCCACTTACTATTGTGGCAGAAATTATCAACATGGTAAATTACAGATGTGTCAAAGCTTCTGGTTATTTAAAAAACCCAACAAAACAAAACAACTGAAAACATGCCAAGAGATTTTGAGTCTCATCATGTTGATTGTGAACATCATTCTCGTAAGAGAAAATGTTGATCAGTGGGAGCATTTCATCAGTTCAAATCTGGAGAAGATGTGAGAATCTTTGTTGATAAATTTCAATGAAAAGTGACAAAGCTGGCATTAAAAAAACCTGAAACTCCTATGCAAATTGCATTAAAATGATTTCTGTTTTTGGCACTACTCATTAAGACCGAGAGCATACTGATAATATTACCCATAAAAAATGCAATACAAAGAAAATTACTAAATGCTTAAATGAGTGATACCTGAGGGGGGCTTTCCCATTTTCTTAAAAAGTCTTCTTTGGCTTTGGCTAGGAACTCTTTCACTGCAAACACAGAAAAAAAGGACATTTAAATTATTATAATTCATCATAGGTGCATGCAATGGAGATGTTTTGTTAACAAAATACATGAACTTCATTATCAACTTTTTTCTTCAATTTATAATATGCTATTTTCATGGATGAAAGCAAGCATCGATGTCTCTAGAACTTCTATTACATCTCTAGGTAATATCTAAGCTTTCTGGAGCAACTACATCACTCTACACAAATTACTTAAACTTTACCAGCTCTAATAGCTCAAATACTCTATAGGCAAGCAGGCTTTAAGGTGATGTTCGACATTCTTAATTCAGCTGGGAAAAAACCAAACACCTGACACTTATAAATAGCCATTCCACAAAGATTGACTTCTCATCTCTTTAAATAAAGGTTGCATTTTCTTTCAGCTGCTTGAGTGCAATGTCAATCTCATTGCTTTTTCCCCTCATCACCTTTACATAAAGGCTGTTTGCAAGCTCAAGGACCAAATGGACAGCATTACTGCAAGCAAAGACAAAGCACAGGGCTACAACAACACTGCACATTAGGCATGCCCACAGTCAGAGAATATGCAGTTTTAATATTGATTTTCCATTGAAACTGAAGGAATGTATAATGGCAAAATTCTGGATGACTGTTTAAAATGTGCACCAACATATTTTGTTCAGATCATCTCTCAGCTGTTCTTTTTTTTTTGAATATCAGTGCTCAGCCAGATCAATGCGGATTACTTCATGCACAGTCATTAATGGGAGGTGTTTCAGACATTGCTGTGGTTCTGAAAGCGTCACAGAATCAAGAAAATATCACACTGGTTGTGTGTTCTCTGAATCATTTCACATAATACAGCATTAATAACAGTGGTTTTTCTGTACTGTGACGTTCTGCCACAAGCAATTGCTAAAAATACACAGCAATATGCCAAGAATATTCTGGTCAATATCTAGAAATCTGTGTTTTAGCAACTGTATTTTACATTCTGACAGTTGAAAAATTAGTTTTATAACAGCTTGTAAACAAATCACTTGATGAATCAGAACTTCCTTGTACTTTTCAGTGAATACTAATGTTGACAAAGAAAACTCCAAAAACTCTCTTCTTGCACTGGTACATTTCCAGCAGCAGCAAAAACAGCAGGCCTAGAGGAGGCTGGTTGTCAATTTTTTATTTTTTTTTCCTTTTCCCCCCTTCTTGGGTGTGCTATGAGACTTGATTATCACAAAACACTTAAAGGTTTATGGCTCCCACTACCACTGGCCTGATGGAGCACTAAAGAAAATGAAAAATTTGTAAAACTTGTCAAAAGTTCTGGCTGACCTCAACATTAGAAAAGTGTTTAAAGCATGATATCCACTCAGCAGTTTTACTTTAAGAGAAACAAGCAATATCACAGAGGAGGAACATATCCTGTAGTCTAAACTTATGGTTAAGAAGAGCAATAAAAACATAAGTTTATATTGAAGAAACTGGTAAAATGTTATTAAAACTGAGAGTCAGACATATTTTAGTGGCTAATCAGCAAAAAATGTTAACATATTTATCCTGTATGTAGAAAATATTTCCTTTGTTTATAAGTTACAGAGGTTATTCATGTAACAATTTTGACTATCCTAATTTGAAGATAGGGCAGGATTTCCTGCGGCATGAAATAATTTTCAAGACAAAAACTGGAAACTAGCAATGTCCAAATTAATGTTTGATGATCCTTCTTCCATTAGGAGAACAGAGATGACTTGAACAAGTGAGGAATACTAATATAGTTTTTAAAACATCAATTTATGTCGAAGTAGCACAAATGTTTTCTCTCAGTGACAAGAAAAAATCCAGGAAAATCATTAAGATGACCAAAAAGCTGAGCCTTCAAACTTCAGTGGCTGTAGCTTAGAAGTGAACATTAACACTATAGAGCACAATCAAAACACAAAGTAACTGGTGTTGTTTTTTCATGTTATTACAGTACATGTGTGATTAAATATCCCTCATGCCATCTCTGTTCATATAAATAAATATTTTAAGTTTCCACTTATTTCACACTGAAGTATGACTATTCAGTATTTATAAAAATATACAATGACATTTACAGTCATTTTTGTCTCTGTTCTACTTATGGAATAAAGAATGCTGTTTATGAACTAAATGAGATCCAGCTGGAAATATTCAAATTGCGGATTCATGAGAAAAATGTCTCATTTCTAGAATACCACTAAGCCACAAGCTCTCCTGCAACAAAACTCCTACCTTGTTCTACTTTACTTTGGCTCTCTTTTCTTAGAAAGCAGCACTGAAGATACATTTTGAAAATAAAGCTACCCAACGGTAAGGACTGATCTGTAAAATACTGTATTTTAAAAACAGTTTCATGTTTTTTGCTCTGTTTTATTAAAATCAGTTTCTTCCTAATGAGAGAGTAGCATAAATTATGCCTGGTTCTCACTTTCACAGGTCACCTGGGCTCCTAGACCTCAACACAGTTCTGCAGGCGGTTTCAAACAGAACTTAGGTAATTTAAGCGCATGTGCTTCAGTCATTTCTCAAAACATGACTTGGAATTTGAACTTTTGAAAATTATCTCTCAAGTACAAAACAGCAGCTCTTGCTACAGGAGAACACATTTAAATTCTACTTTCAACTGTAGAATCAAAATTTCTGCCAACTCGGTAGCAGTGGCCATTGGTATTAGTGTGACAATGCAAACAAATAGGTGTAACAGATGATCACTTAGAGGTTTTCCTCACGTGCACATTTTTAGCCACCTTACATTGTGAAAATGTGGCTCTTGATTGCTTTTCTAGTCTAAACTGTACCTAGCATCTGTGACTTTGGGCACTAATGAAGGAATGAGCATACCAAACGTCTCTATAGGTTCCCCAAGGGTTTGCAGGAACATTCACCCACACAGATGAGATGATGAAGAGAGGAAAGAAAGAGAAGAAGAAAAAAAAGTTTTATGCATTTCCACAACAAACACATAGAAAACACAAACAACATTCCACCCTTTCCCCTCCCCGCTCAAGAACAGACCCTGTAATAAACCAGCCCTTTCCCACACAGACAGAATGACTCATGCTAAATCACAGAATGTTTGAGCAAAGAAAGAAAAAAATCACCAAAGGCAGCTAAAATCAGTATGAAAAAAGATGATGCATCACAGAAATAAGCACCGCTTAGAAAACTTCAGGAGATCAAGTTGGCATCTTTAATAATTAATCTATTCCAAGACATACACATCCACAGAACTGTTGCTAACAATAGTGTATCTATTTTCATCACAGCATGCTGGATCACAATAAAACCTGTAATCGGGTGATCTTCCCACTACTTAGCACTTTGTTCCAGAAGACAGCATGTGTGAATTGCATGGCATGTGGTAGATAGCACAGAAGTGGCAAGCAGTCTCCAAAAAAAAAAAAAAACTCAATCAGATTTCAGTCCTATTACCCAATAACAGCAGCTTGAGAAGCCTAAACGGCACAGCTGAATTTACTGTATGCAAAGTGGAATGTACACAGGGATCAGGTATGGATGAATTAATTTTGTAAGGCTGTCAGAAAAAAGGAACTAAGGATGTGGATATACATGTTCCCACAAAGACTGAAGAGCAAGGATCACTTGTCTATGGCTGAGCAAAGTGAAGATGAGGGTGGGGCAGGGAGCGTATGCACAGACCAGCAACAGAAGCTGCTCAGACTGCATTTACTGGTACAGCAGAAAGGAAGGTACTGGAAGGAGACAGCAAAGCACAGGTAACAGCACCAGCACAACAAGGACCACAGCAGAAACAACTGAACATGGCAGGAAGGACACCAGCTTGAACCGGAGAGGATGAGCCCACCAGGTGTGCAGGCGCTAGGCAAGCACAACCACACAGCACAAACCCAGCCCTTCGTGAGCAGCACGAGCAAGCACTGGCAGGAGAGGCACGTTCGCTGCAGCGCAAACTCCCAAAGCAGGAAATCTGGTCAGATTCCGTCGAAGGTGGGAAGAAATGGAATAATGGCCAAGGACCACAACTGAAAGACTTGGAGCAGTCATACAACTTCTGCCCGCCTCCTTGGTTCACCTCGGTCAGAAGCAGAGCTACAGCCAAACACAAGAGCTCAGCTACGCCCTTGCGTATCATAGGTGGCTTGTGGAAAGCTGCACTTGAACCAAGGTAACATGAGGATAAGCAGGAAAGTCTGCTGGAACAGTGTTCTAAGGGAAGAGCAGCCCAAGATCCAGAGCTTCCTAGGTAATGCCAGAATAGGAGGAATTAAAGAAAACCCCAAGCAAACAAACAAACAGAAAAAAAACCCCAAACAAATGAAAAAACTCTAACGCAAAAATGAAACACCCCTGAGCCCACCCCCAAACAAGAGGAGATTGCTCTCTATTAGTATATTCAGATAGTTCACAATATGTTTGCTTGTTTTATTGATCAACTTTTTTTATGAAAAGTTAACATGTTTATAAAAAAAATTGTTAATTAAGGGTGTGAGTACTGTAATGAGTACTTTGACCTAAAACACAGTTTAAGGGCAAGTGAATCAGATGAAAGTTCCTGAAAAAAATCAAGAGGGCGAGGACCTCTCCATTGCAGGTTTGCAATGACAGCAGAGGGAAAGGGGTCACAGATGGAGCAGTCCTGAGAGTTACCATGAGTTACTCTGCCTTTCTCCCACCTCCCACATGCACAGTATTTGTTATTCTCAATCACATCTCCCACAAGAGCCAGCAAGCCAGAATTTTTTTTTTTTTTTTGGTAAGTGGGGGGGGAAGGTACTTGGCTAGGATTCACTGCAAGAAAGCAAGAACTAAACTGATTAAGACTAAACACTGGGCACCACTACAAACCCCCATCTGCTGTGCTAAATGCCAATCTCCGTCTGGTATTTAAAATGCCCTTTATCAAAATACAATTCAAATTTTGTTCCAAAACTGTAATATAATAATTTGAAGCCTGGAGTTAAACGGGCTATTTAATGAAATCATTTAATGGAAAAATGAATATGTATGAGGAGATTCTGGTAAACGTATATTTCATTTTTATAAAAAGATGCATATAGACACCTCAATCCTGTGGTTATGGTACCATATTTCAGACACAAGTAAGAAGCTTTTGATTCCAGTTATAAGTCCCATTCTTACACCATTAACCTGTCATCTTTATTTTTTAAAAAATTCTCTTTTGATTAGCAGGGATAATATAAAAAGGCTCAAAATAAGGAGGCTTCTTTGCCCTGGCAAGTGTTTCAAAATGAACAACAGCTAAGTGTTAAGTATTATTATACACTCACAGGAAGCAGTGTGAGCACCAGTTAATGATTTAATAGCTGGAAAACACTTCAAAGCACAGACTAAAATGGTAGCATTGAAGCAGACTGTCAACAAAACCAAAATACTTTTTTCTCACAATATGAAAATAGTGGGTGAAAAAAGTCCACCTGGACTGGTTGAGGGCAAGTCCATCTTGTCTGAGCACTGCAGTGAGCACAGCCACTCACGGCCCTCACGTGAAGAGCTGACCAGCAAGGAGCCTGTCTTGTTTCTGCCAAGGCTAGATCAATGAACTGCATCAATTCAGTATCTCATTTATCAAGGTTTTGACTTTGAGAGCAAGGTTTTGACTTCATATTTCTCCTTAAAGATTAATTATGATAAAAACAGGTGATGCAGAGCAAACTTACCAGCTGAAATGGGTAAGAACCCTTCTTCAGTTTAAAAACCCAAACCAAATCAAAAAACCAAAATCCAACACTCCCCAGAAACAAAGAGCCAAACACATGGAACAGCTCTAAAAGAGTCCATTTGCTGAAACACAAAACCAGAAAGTCCTTAGGAGATATATGATCGTATAAGAATTAGTAACTGAATCTGATTTTTACTATTGTATGCTTTTTTTACTTGCTTTAAGAGCAAGTATTAACTTGTTCTTAAAATGGAAGCGCTCATTATCTAACTGTACACTGTCAAACTTTCTATGGAATACTGGAAAGAATGGAGAAGAAGGAGAAAAGAGAGAGGCATAGAAAAAAGGCAGACAAACAGAT
This sequence comes from Regulus satrapa, assembly GCA_013396955.1. Lineage (NCBI taxonomy): Eukaryota > Metazoa > Chordata > Aves > Passeriformes > Regulidae > Regulus > Regulus satrapa. The sequence goes on along the minus strand of VWZN01017390.1, from coordinate 259,055 downwards.
AAACAGTAACTTAAGACCAGTTACAGCTGTTGTGCCTAAAAACTAGAAGAAGGCACTAGAATCTGATCTTCGTAGGAGCACATTCAGGAGTTAATTTAAAACGTGCAGCAATAGTAAAATACAAATTGCTCTTATCCATTACAACTACATTTTGGAATACAGACAAAATCTTATTTTAATCCTGTCCTTGATTTTCATGTCTCAAGTGAAACAGTATTTTGTTACATTTATAAAAGCAAAGTTAAAACAGTTAAGAGCTCTGTAAAGAACCCAGTTCACCTCCTCACTTGGCTGGCTACACAGCAACAGCCTGCACAAAAGATGTGACAGATTAAGACACACCAGAACAGGAGCCAGGTTTTCAGCTATCAGAGATAACACTGATCTGTGTTGAATTCTGAGCATTAGATACTCTACTGCCCACAACTGCCACAGTCAGACTGACTTACTTCTATTTTTATTAGATATTAAATATAATTAATTTCATTTCCAAATCCAGTGTTCAGGCTTTCTCCCTTGATCTTTTCTAAAATACCAAAGTACTGCTTCAGAGGTGGTAAAACCTGCTAATGCTGAAAGATATAACAGGGGCCACTGTGGGGAGACAGAGCCAAACCCAAATCAAAGAGTCACTTAGGACATGAATCCCTAAAATTTTGTTTGACACCGCCAAAATGTATAATATAAATCAGTAAAGTCAAATGTATAGTGCAAAGCAGTAAAGTTTTTCAGCCACAGACTCAATCAAATCTTGTACTAGCACTGCTCAGCAGAGTTGTACATGCATACATGTCCCAGTTGAATAATTTTCCACAAAAAAAAACCATTCATATGAGATAAAACACTGCTTTCATAATCTAAAAGAGAACCCAGACCCAATGTTCATCAAAATTTACAAACACATACTTTAATAACAGACTTCTTCTCAAAAGAAGATAAATGTGAAAAGCCCCATAGCAGCCAACCGAAACTTAGGACCCAAGCTAGGATCTATTATTCAAATCCTAAAGGAATAATAATGTGCAAGACTCCCTCAATGCTGACACGCAGAATATATTCATCTGAGCATCCATGTATAGGATGTGACAAAGCCTCCTGCAGATTCCTGGTGGCCAAGAGCTGTTCCATCCCACCTTCAGGTATTTTGGTCCTTCAGGCTGCCACCCCTCTTTATTACCCAAGTTTCCCTTTCAAATTAAGGTGCTATTAGCAAGCTTCTGCTGATTGATCAGAGTTGGGGTTTTTGTTTCAATTCTCTAAATGGATCAGTTAGAACTGGCATTCAATTAGTTCTGGAATATGTTAAAACTCGGCTTTGGCTTAGTGAAAGGAGTCTCCTTCATACCTTCTTCCTGCCCTTGAAGCATTAATTGAAGTAGATGACATATTTGTAAATCTGCTTCCTCTCTTGCAAGAATCCCTGTGATTTGAGGCTTAAAGGTCCAAGAAATAGCAGTTTGGTTTGTTAGGCTACAGTTCAGTGCTCAGTATGGGCTGAAAAACCCCCACGGCAGTCCTGTCCTCCCACAGTCACTCACTCCTGCATTTCTGTAGTGACCTTCCTTGAAAGAGCAAAAGCATTTCTGTGTCTGACGGCCAAGCCAGGTCAGGGAACCAGCCCAGACTAAAATTAATGGACAGAAGGCAAGGAATGACCAGAGAAGCAGCTCCCTCTTCTCTTCTTCTCATGAATGCTTCTCCCGAGGTGAGGGAAGGGAGAAGGGGGGTGGAAATGGGCAAATATGGGGGACAGAACTGCTCCTTTTCTGAAAGGGTACCAGCTTGTGCTATTGACAGGACGATGAACACACCACACGGGACTGCTGAAAAGGCTTCTGAGAAGTAATGCCAATTTTAAGTTATTGGTTTTCAATTATTGTATTGAATAATCATATTACCTTAAAATTTAAAACAAATTGTGTTTAAGACAATTACTTTCAAATGTAGTACATACTCCCCACTTAAAAAAAATTCATACTGAAAAAAAATCTATGTGAAGACTCTTTACTTGTCATATACTCAATTGTCATACACTGAGGTACTTTGTAAGCAATTAAGAGTTAAGCTGCAGCTGTGCAGCACCATCCTCTATAGATGTGGCAAACTTTATCCAGCAAATAATCTAAAATGTTACAACTACCGCAGGACCTGTAAAAGACCATCTTCCTGTGTGAAATATAACAGGTATTAACAATACAACGAAGAAAACTGAAAACTGTGACAATTGTGAAAATTCAAACATCTTTTGTTCCTGCAGTGCATATATTTCCATGGTTACCATGTGGGGAGAAAAAAAAAGAATCCAGTTTAAGAATGAGTTTAAGGAACAACATTTTCTGGGGCACTACTATAAAGTATCTTGCAAATGTATCACATTTTTGAGCAAAGGTTTTTAGCAGATTCTAGTAATTAATACAAATACACAAATTAATCAGATTTTCCTTTTACAGCCAAAACCACTTACTAGGAAAAATGTTTTCAGCTGCAGATCCCCTCTAGTTAAGCTCTCTGCCCCTCTGCACTATTAAGATTCTGGCCAACCGGTCAGCACCCACCTCCTTCTCCATATCACTGCCCCACATTTCCTCTTTGCAGAAGTTCAGTGACTACAAAGCATAATCTACTGCCATGCAGCTGTCCCTGAGACCAGGCTTTATGGCTCGATTTTTAGCAACAGTAAGCACAAATCTGCAGGTAGTTGATCTTATCTGCATACTGACTAATGAATTCCCTGCAAGCAGGAATAATACCACACACACACCACTGCACAAGTACCCCTTGCTTTTAAAAGTAACTTTTGGAAGTTTTACTAAATAAACTTCTTCCTTATACTCCAAACTAAAAAACTGCTGGGGATGTTCACTGTACAGATGCATTTAACAAGTTACTTGAAAAGTACAACCTTTTTGGTGCCTTTTCTTTTTTTCAACTATTTAATAGAAGGCATAAAAATAATACTAGAGGCACCAATCTTGGTCTGTGTGCACTCATGTCCAAGTCCACTTCCCATAAGCTACCTTGCAGCCCCTGCATTATTAACACTCCACAAAAATTCTCATATGGATGCTTCAGGATCAGCAAGACATCTCACAGCTGTCAGGGTAAATCAGCAAAATAGTTCTTCCTCTCCTCACAAGATCTGAGCTTCTGACACATCGCTGCAGTGACATATCTCCTGCAGAACATGCTTTCAATATTTACAGGAAAAGGTTGTCTGCAGTAACCAGCCAAGCAGGAGAAGTTCATTTATACCCTTAAATAGCAGAGACTGCCTTCCTGAATAAGGAAGTCTTATGTAAATAAACACATTTCACAATTCAACACATCGGGTGAATAACAAGTTTTTGTTTGTCTCAGGATTAAGGCAAGCAAAAAGTAGGTAAGAATGTTTATTATCCATTCTGATAAAGAATGAGATTTTTAGAGAGAAACTGTGTAAATTCAGCACTTATTTGGCATAAAGGCATGCATAACACTTGCACAGAACTGAATTGCAAAACCTGGGGAAAAAAAAAAGCTAAAGAAATTAAACCACATTAATTCTTAACAGGCTGGGGTATCTGTCAGCAGCTAAAAATGAATAAAGGAAAACACCAAAAACATTGTTCAAGTTACAAAACTTCCTGTAAGAATCTCTATAATTAAAGCTGGGAAACTCCTGTGAACTTTGGCCTACAACAGCAGGACTGACAAACTCTCAGAGTAAACAGCAACAAATATATCAACAATTTGAGAGGTTAACTAAAAACGAAGGCAAAACCCAAATCGCTCTGGTAAAAAAATAAACGTAAGTAACGTAAGGGGGACTAGAGTAAGTCAGAGTTCAAGATTACAACATACCAAATACCCTTTCCTTAGGAAGAAACCTCAATTCTGTTAAATCTAATTTTTTGCTTCTGCCCCAAACCAAGCACTGTGAGGGACTCTTCACTCTGTGGATGCATTTTAAGAATTATGTCAACGCAGCAGCTTTTGTGATGTCTTTTTCAAATATTTGGTAAAAGAACTAGAACAAAACACGAACCCGAGTTAACACCCAAGAAATTGCCCTAGTTTGCTGTCAGAGGCTAGCAGGTAACGGTGGGTAATTTTTGAACAGAAGAAAGCATTGGTCCCATGAGATGCATATAGGAAGAGGTATGGATCTGGCACCCGGAAATTCCATGGCACCCTTCCATTTTTTACAACCTTTTTAGCAGCGGGAATAATCAGCGGCTGCTTGTCCCTTGCTGTGAGAAATGCTGCCAGTGCACATAACCAATGTATTGACACTACCTCCCTTCCCATTCACTCCTTACATGTGCCTATGCTCCAGTGTGCACACAAGTGGGCAATATTTCAGCAGAGTCCATCAGCGTGGCTCACACCCTTTCCGTGCGCTGCTCCATCTGTCTCCATACACATCTGGTAACTGTCTGCTGAGTGCAAATGGCTTTATCAGCAATTACCTCTATTTGCAATATGGGGAAGTAGTAGCCCCATCATGTAATTAGTGGCACTTCAGAATATTAAGCCTATTCTTAGTGAAAGAAGATTTTGCAGAGTATACCTCTCACCCCTGGGGGCTGGGGCTATTAGTTACTTGACCATACAGTTTTATCTGTTCAAGCTGTTCAAAACAAAAGTCCAAGTTCAAAGAAATAAAAAAACAGCTTTTCCTTTGAGCTTTTCTAGAAAAAAAAAAATCTAATCATAAAACCAGACCACTTTGGGGGAGGGGGAAAAAAAAGAAGAAATAAAAGGGGGAAAAAAATGAGCCACTTGTACTTGCAGTTGAAGAAAATACATAATTTTTCCTCAAGGTTTCACTTGCATCTTTGCAGTCTTTCACAAGGAAAGCATCTGATTTAATCCGCTGACAGGGTGTAATGTAACGCTGCTGCAGTGAAGCCAGCCACAAAAATGCACTGAAAAGCACAAGTGGTTTAAATAAGGAAATGTTTACAGCAAAGACTTAATCTTGATGGAGCGGGAGATAATCACCTTTCTTTTGTCGAAATTAGACTCATTTACAGGTGCATTTTTGATTGGGAATCGACACCTGCTAAAAGTTGTAGCTATTTATTTCTATTTTTGGATGGAACTGGGAGCCTGCATGTCAAGATGAATAAAATCTACAGATGCAAATTCCAGAATAAACATCCAGGGGAAAGAAAAAAAAACCCTAAAAAGAACCACCACCCCCCCAAAATCCCACACCACTAAACAAACAAAAGACCAACATAATTGTTGAGGTTAAAACAACTATAACCCCTTTCTCATCCAGCTTGTGTAAAATTTATGCCTTTATGACTCAACCATAAGAAGATATCCAAACAAAAATGACCCAAAACTCAGAATTCACAGAGTTGATTTCCACAAATCTCAATTCCTGTCGAGGCTATGACCTAACTGTAAGAGAAACAGAGGAAAATGTGATGGAAAACCCAGCCTGGTAAGAACTGGTGACAAGTGGAGACTTTGTGACCCCAGGAGAGCCCTCTCCGCGTGCCACGCAGGAAATGCAGGGCGGCTGTCGCTGCCCCCACTGGCCCAGAGGCTGAGCAGGGCAGGTGGTGCCAGGGATGCCATCGTGGCCCTGCGGGGCCAGCGCGGGCTGGCCCTGGGCCCGTGTGGCCACACCATGTCCCCAGCAGGTCCGGGCTGGGCTCCCAGCTGCCAGCACCCCTGCAGGGATGTGGGGAGCACACAGCAGGGGCTGGGACACCACCTTCAGGGACAGCCTGCATTTAGGTTTACTGCAACAGCCGTGAATGATGCTGCCCCACAAATCTCCACCGCGCACCGACAAAGTACTGAAACACGGCCTTAATAACTGTATCAGTTTTGACATTTGTGCTTTGTACACCAAGGAAATGACAGCCACACTTTCCATTCTGGGGAAGATGACCTCAACACATTTGTATGAGATAAGTATAGACAAGCTGATATTAGATAAGGCAGTGGGATAACTCCTCCCAGTCTTTATCTCATGCCATGTACACAAGTGAAATCTTTGTAAAAATGGTCCTTTAAATTTGTAGTATTAAGCAAAACCACACAGACACATGCATACAAACCCCACATACATGATTAAGTGCTTTTTCTTTAAAAAAAAAATAAATCTCTGTCTCAAGTCATTTTCCAAAGCTCCAGACTATCTGTTTGAAACAAAAAGGCATCATTTTGGAAATTAGCATACCTGGCCTTTTTGCCAACAATTTTCAAATTATCTATTTTTCAAAGAAAACAAATTACAGAAATCTATATATTGAAAAAATCAACTTTCAATAATATTACAAGTAAGACTATAGCACTTCATAACTCCATTATATTCAAAGTACCTTATCATAAGTAGTCACAGTGGTTTTGGAAAGTAAATACCTGCCTGATAAGTTTACTAGATCTATTACAGTATCTAATTTCAAATGAGACTCTCCTCCCTTACTTCCATGAATGACCTCAACTATTCTGCCATCCCAGCATTTAGAAGACTAAGAAAATCATAGCAGAATAAGCTGGTTCAGATGAAAAACAACAATAGCCTGCTTTGAATTATTAGGTGATGATTACAATAATTTCAGAAGGGCCCTCTGATTTATATCAATTCACAGAAAATAATTTCCTGAGTGGCACAGAAATATAAGTGAACAGACATGCATATATTCAATTACAAAATTGTCCAAATCGGGTATTTCTAAAAGAAAGCTTTAAAATAAAATTTAAACCACTAAATAGCAGTCATGCAAAGCAAACTGTTTAATAAAAAACTGCAAATCTTTAATAATTTTACATAGAAACCCCCAGTGAGTCGATTACAAAAACAAAGAAATCAGCAGTCGATGCAGCTCTGCAGACAAGAAAGGGAAACCTGGTAGATTTTCTCTGATTGTGAAGACGGAACAAAAAAATGTGTCAAAAGGAAACAGAAAAGACTTACCATTCATGCTGAAGAGCTAGTTTTCAGAAACATATTGCTCCAAATATTAATCCGACAGTTGATGAAATATGTTAATCTCTACCAAATCAGTGCTTCAATCTCTAAATACACTTACACCCTAACCAGAAAGAGAGCACACAGAATCCAGAGAGCTGCTCTTCCTTATGAGCTCCTTGTGATGCAAAAAACTACGAAGCGCAAGATACCAGTAGAATACAAAAATCAATATTCAGGACACGATTATTTGGTTCTGCTCATTAACTACTACTGTTCTGACCAATGCTACCTATTCATGTCTAAAGCAACTCAAAATGGCAGGGGAAAAAAGCATGCAAACACCAGGAGGGTTTAAGATGTTCTCAATTATATCAAGCACTGGTTGTTTCCATGGCAACCTTAGACCAGAATTATCTGTTGACTTGTACCCAACTAGTAGTTATTCTAAAGCTTTAAGCAATTCATACAGCATGCTCTATACATTATTTCATATTTCACATGTGTTTTTCTCTCTCTACACACATATGTACAAGTAACTATTCAGCTAAATATCTATAAATCATTTTACTGTATTTGGAAGTATAGTGGTATTATTTTGAAGCAGAGACCAAATGATATTCTTTTGACTGTTCATCACCCATCCACTTTCAATTTAGGGACCATGAAGGCAGCAGATGCACTGGTGGTCATTCTCCTGATCATTTCACTTATCCAAGTTGTCGCTATTCTTATGCAGATTTGGAAAACACTTTTATTGGTTTAAGAATGTAAGACATGCTGATTTTATTGTCTCTACATTCAAAACCAAGCAGCCTCATTCTCCTTTCCTCTCGCATTTCAATTTTTCAAGGAGTAACAAGCAACTAAGAAAACAAAGCAAAAATCACAATGCAGGTTCCATATAGATTCAAGCAGTCACAGTTAAGACCTCTAAACAAAGAATGAAATGCATCGTTCTGAAGGCTCCCATCATGTCCCTTTCACCCTCGGGCAGTGCAGTACAACTGACCTGGTTACCAGCCCAGGCTGTACCATCACATGTGTGCTCAGTCAGCTTTCTAAAACAGATTTCGAGGCCTGCAGTACCCTTAGTCACCTCTGCCCTACTGGACTCTAAGGATATTACAAAACACATCGATTTCATGCATCAACCAATCCAAGGCAAGTGGGAGAAACTGTATGCTTTACATATCAAAATAACAAAGCAGAGATGTTAAGTTTCCAACTCAGCCATTGAAAATCCCCCAAGGGCATAGACCACGTGGCAATTTACTCAAAGCACAACACTGACAACAAGGACCACCGACAACCCAAAAGTCCATCCAAACAAGCAGCAACTCCTTCCCCTTCAGCAAACCCGGAGCTTCAGCAGAAACCGCTTGTAAAAGAAAAGAAACAGACCTGCCATTGTATCTCATTACAGCAGAAGATATAAATATATAAATTTCCTTTTCAAATGGATTCTACCTGAAGACTGAAACAACAAAAAATTCTGGGAAGACACCTTCTAGGTTTTTTTTTTTAGGAATCAGAGTGTTTTTGCTTTGAACTTCAAGAGTTATTCATGCTGTCTGCTAAATAGCTTCATCTAAAGCTTCACACTAATGTTTCTAAGTTGCAATGATATTGGCATAATAGTTGAGAATATTCAAATATCATTCCAAGACAAACCTCTAAACCACTGCTTAATCATTAAACTTTCTGTAAAATTAATCTACAAGCTGAATTCAGTGACTCTAAGCAATTCTATGACATAGCACTCTTGGATACAAAAACCCCCCACAACAAAACAAAATGACCGCCAAACAAACCAGCCAAAATGAAATTAACAAAAACCCTGAACACCTTGCTTCTCCTTCATGTTTTACAAACTATTTTCACAGATGACGAATTTTTCTGAAGATCTAATTAGGAGTCAGGAGTAGACAGAAATACCTCCTCCAATGTAGTCCTTTTCTTCTCTAGCACAGTGGTGGCAAAATGAGAACCTTTAAATGTGGACTCAGTTCATGGGTACCTACAGTAATTTATATCATTATTTTTAAAAAAAATAACCTAGTGATTGAAAGTAGAGGTTCAGGATAAAGATTCAGAATTTCATCCCAAACCCAAAGCTACATAGTCACCCACCATTCAGTTGCCAGCTCAGCAACTTCAGCTCAGAAAGCTGTGTGCAACTGCTCTGCTTAATTACGACTTAAAATAGCATTCGCAGAACAGCCATCTTCACCATGTTTATCAAGAGACACGACAGTCCATTTCCTCATCAAATATGTCACACTAGGAAGCCTGCCTTACGAAGAGGGGGAAAAAAGTAGAGACTTGTACACAAACAGGTCGCAATTTGTGAGTGTCAGTAGGTCATTCCCATTTTCTTCCTTCATGTTATATAAACAAAAATGCTTCAGGTGTTATTTTTTTTCAAATAACTATTTACATAAAAAAGAGCTTCTACATAAACACAAGTATGTGCCTATTTTTATCAAGCTGAAAATATTCTGGAGAAGTGAAAGCTCAGAATTTATGCGCTTTCATCATTTATCTTCCCAACAAAACGAGTCAATTCTTTCCTGTCTCATTTGGGAGACCTAGATTTAATCTATTTTAGATCACTGCATTAACACCTTTTTGTTTCCATGTTTACTGCTTATCCTCTGAGAATAGATTCATTCCCTACTCATATTTTAAATTTCAAGTAAGAAGTATAAATACTGATTTTCTTCATGGTAACACTGTGATGCTAAGCATTTCCAACATGGCCTATCTTCAACTGAAATAATTGTGCTATCTCAAATCCATCAATGAATCTGAAATTTGGAACAAAATTATCATAAATTACCATATTGTAACATTTTAAAATGAGTATTTAACCAGAGACAAGAATTGCTTTGCAAAATACTACACAGCTTTAAAATTAAAAAGAAAATCAAATGTCAATTTATTTAGATTGTGAATTTTTTGAAATCCTCTTTATTACTCAAAATATAACCATGAAAACTTTTAATCCATACAAATAATACTGCAAATTGTTCACTAATACGCTAATCAGCATTCCCTCAGCAAGTTAATATGTAATAGTTAAAATCAAACACAATTTTATATTGTTTACCACTATGTAGAGCATTTCTGATGTATATATCCCTTAAAATACAACTATGAATGATGAAAATTCCTTTAATTAGAATTTTAGTCTGCACAGCCATGTGTGCCTAATTTGACGTTCAAACATTCTAGTCTTTAGTTAAAGTCTTGTACTTCTGCTAAACTCACAGATTTAATATGAAAATTAAATAAGTAATTTAGAAGTAAGAACTGGGATGGGGGCTTTGCCAAAACAAGTCAACTGTGCTTTGAAAGAAAAGAAGGAGTGCAGGATAAATTCACCTGCCATCCATCAGTCCATGAACCAGCTCTCATCTCCCCCTTGCCTGATGCAATACGCTCTTCTTCCCATTAATACCTTCAGGTAATGAATTAAAAAACTGCCCCAGAACTTATCCCTCATCAGCGTTCACACTTCATTCACGAGGCAAACTGAAGAGCACAGAGCTATAAAAGAAACAAACCCCTCCCCACACTTACTTGATTTGTCCCACTGGGCAGTGTACTCAGAGCACTGCTGGCTCTCGCTTTCCGGAGCCGCTCGCTGCTCATGCGCGCCATTCTTGGAGTGCCTATGGAAGAGGCGATTAGCCAACCCTTCCAGCCTCTGCAGCGCTGTCCCCGTGCCCTGGTTACAGGGGACCTCCTTGTGCCCTGCCATCTACACACCAGCAACTCTCACCCAAGCAACAGAGAAAACATCTAAAGGGAGCTGGACAAGCCAGCGCCACTAAGAGCTATCTATGCATGTGTCGAGCTTCCTGCCTGCACTGTTTGCTAACCACGACTCTCTTCTACTTCCTGTTAAGGAAAGCTCTATGATGTACTGGGTTATACAGTGAAAAGTCTCTATGCACGTAAATTGAAAAGCGTTCTGTTTTTTAAAAAGCAAACAAGCAATAATTTCTCTAGTATGTGTTCTCATAGATTTTTCATGCGTTGAACTTCATATTTAAGTATACATTTTATGTTAGTACTACAAACAACCTTATTCAGAAGTTAAGCTCAGAAAGCAGATAGGCATTTTTTTAATCTACCACAACCACTTGTGAAAAAAAAACAAGAACTAACTATTCTGCAGTTCCTCCCGTTATTAAGATGGAGTACTACATCATCACAGCAAACATAACCAGCTGGAATCTAATCATTAGTAATCTCATGCTTTCAACTAATCAAATTCCTAACCAAGGAAGATACTGACAAACAATACTGACTAAACTTACTTTATTACTGGAGGAAAAAACCCCCATATTATTTTCCTCCTTTCTCGATAAAATCAGTGAAGAAGTTGAATTCTATTACACATTTTAAACACAGCTGCATTCTACTTTTTCAAACTGGGTTCTACTTACTCCCCAAATGAACCAAACACATTTAACTTTTTGCTGATAAGATTTCATTATTTCACACGAAATCTTAGTATTTTCAACTGTGGAGTAAGTCTAGAAAGTTTAACTTTGAATGGCACAAAATATAAGAGAAAAGAAGTGAAGGCTGTATTTAACATTATAATTACTGGTGAATTATGTGATTTTGTGTGCTTACGATGGGTAATACTAAATATTCACTTTTCTAAAAAATGGAAGCACATACATTTCTGTAAATCTACAATGTGGCTTCTTAAAACTTTAGGCTATTCTTAAGAAAGATTGAAATATCTTTTCCACAATCTGTCTCCTGTCTTATAGTCAACACGTGTTAAAGACATACCTCTCATTTTTTACCACCATACTTCTCACTGCATAGTTTTCAAATGTCAGCAGATACCCACCCTTGGACATTATATAACCATTTCATAACAGCCCTGTGCCTCAGAAGAAAAACCCTCATGCTGACAAACTGCCCATGACAATGACAAAACAATAAAAATGCCAAAAGACAAATCTTTTAAATTTGGCTACATTCTTCCTCGTGGGTACTGCTACACTTGTGATTGGCTTCAGCCAGCACAACCCATTACATTTCTAGACTCTACACAAAGCCCAGGAATGCCCTGTGCTTGCAGGCTCCAGATACCCTGGAAAATTATTTTGAACAGCCCCTGTTCAAAATTTGGAACCAACTGTCTAAATGCCTACATTCTGCACAGCCATCTGGTTATTTGGGTCAGCATCACCTATCTTGGTGCTCCTTGGTGCACTTATCAGGCTGCTCCTCCATCATGGTCCCGGGCTGCAACCTTCCCTGGATGCCACCTCATGCCTTCCAGCCTTTCACCTGCTCTGTTCCAAGACCAATTATGACATCCACAACATCCCACTGGTTCAAGGCTCTGCTGCCAGAAACAAGAAGTAGTGAAGGCCACGATCACTACCAGGGGTCACAAATAGGCAGAGGGGATCTACTGTGTGCCATATATAACAAAACACTTTAAAACAGAGTAATAAGACCATGAACCTCTCACACAACAACATAAAAAAAATTACTTAAGACAACGTCAAGATGGATACTCCCTGCATGGTGATCTTTCTGGAACTGAAGAGCCTCTCTGGAATTATACAGGTGTGCTCCCCCTGTAGCTCGCTGCAAGTCTTTGGGCATTGAGGGAATCCTTCCAAGAGACTAATACTCTCTCTAACCTTGGCTGTTTTCTCCAGTAAACAAAGCTACCTGGTATGATGGTGTGTTTATCTTGTCTTTCTGCTCTCCCATGGTTCTGAGCCTTTACACTGCTGTTGTCTTATCTTTCACACAGGTCTTCAACTAAACCATTTTGTTTCCCTGATCTGAAAGACAGTAATTTACAAAATTCACATTATATAAGTTACAGTCTGCCAGCCCTGTTGAATCCATGGAGAGATGTGGAAACTGCCACAGAGCAACTCTGCCCACCAAAATTCAGAGCTCTTAATACACCCAAATGTCTAACCTGGACACTTGATGCAGGCGCCAAAAATAAGAAACAAAAATAGTCATACTCTGACATCACAGGAGTAAGTACTTTAAGTGAAAACATGTTACCAAAAAAGGATTCTTTGAAGAAATCCTGAGGGAAAGCCCGAATTTGCCAGAATTTTACAAACTACTGCCAGTGTGCACAGTTACAGAAGTTCTGCACACATAAAACACGAAAAGAAAGTGCAGGTCCCATTTTCACAGATACCAATAGACTTTCCTGATCTAGGAAATTCTTGGCATTGACTGGCATTGCCCAATGACAATACAAAAAACTACCATACACACCCACATCTCGCACGGCTTTCCATTTCTTCAAATGAAGTCCATGATTTTTAAAGGTGGAACTTCCTATTTCCTTTGACTTAATCTTTCATCTTATTGACACACGGATCTTCCAATTAATTACTACATCAAGTCAATCAGATGCTATATAGGAGGAACAGAACACAGAAAGCATCTGAAATTTCTGTTCTGCAAGACATAATGAAGTTCCAATTTCTTGCAGCCAAAGTCAAGACTGAAATGCTAACTTCCTTTACAAAGAATTTTTTTTTCAATTGCTATTTTCTGACCACCAAATCTTTGCAAAATTTTAGAACACATTCAAAAACTCAGAGCGGTAAGACATTCAAATCTGAATTTGAACATCATATGTGCAACTTCTGGTATTTTGATAAACGGTATTTCATTAAACCCCTCCCACAATTTTATAAAAAGCAACATCATGATGATAGCCAAGGACAAGGGCTAACACAGCAGTCCTCCAAGCTGATAAAAGCAAAAAAGCCATTTATTCTTTTCCTCATGGCAAACCTACAACCTTGGGCAGATTTCCCAGGGGCTGATGCCCAGTGGCCCATTCCAACACACAGCACTATAACCCAGCCACAGACCTTCCAGCTCCTCGCTGAAAAAGAATCTACCAGGTAGTGACATGGACAATTTATTAAAAATAATCTCTGCTAAAACAATATTTCTCAATTTCTAAGAAGAAACTCTACCAGTCAAGCCTTAAAAATGAAGGATTAAGAAAGAGCGAACACTGCTCTCCTCAAAGGACCCAGATGGTTGAGTAACAGCATGTTACCATGTGTTGTAACTTTACTTGGAAATTGTTTTAAATATTTTTAAAGGATAATGTGTGCATTTTTCTATATTCAGGGAAGGCAGGACTGTACAAATAACACCACACTCTAGTGTTTAATGAAGGTTAACCCTGAGAATCTTGCAATCGAGGACAAGAATTTCAAAGACAATTAAACCTATTCCTTGACAGGACCTATAAAAATGGGTTTACAATACAAAACAAATTTCAGATCACCTGTGGCTAAATAAAACCTAGGTTTTAATTCCAAATCTTGAAACAGTATTTTTCTGGTTTCGTGTTCTATTTCTCTAAATGAAAACACTCTTTTCTATCTTATTTTAAATATTAAATCTATTATTTTAAATAGAAATATTTATTTCTTTTCACAGGAGGCCTCTATCTGTATTAAACAGACATACTGCAGTATTTTCTGCATATTTACTTTTTTTAATCAATGGAAAAAAGAACTTAAACCTTATAAATGACTAATAAAGAACTTCTTTTTTTCCTAGAGGTTAAAGAAAGTTTATTTATTTGCTTTAAAAATTGATGACTTGATGAAACACATTTTCTCATTTATGCATCAGTTATTTCAAGAATGAAAGATGAAAATCCAACTTCAGCATTTATTATTTATTACAAAAGGAATGAGCAATTACTTGATACAAAGTGTTAGTGAGGGATCCTCCATTTTTAAGAGCTAAGGGGTCTCACCAAATTTTGCTCGTCTCTTATTGACCAAAAGAGTATTTTTAAATTGAAAGAGGCAGCCAACACATTCCATCAAAAGAAAACAATTTAAGTGTCTAATTTTGAATTAGTAAACACAAAAGTTTATAAGCAATTAATGACTCTCAAATTTTTTACACTATATATACCAAAAAACCTAGAGTGTCTGTGCTTTAAGCCTTAGGCAATGTGTGTGGCATTTCTCTAGTTGTTATATAAACCTTGAGAGAAAAGGATATAAAACGAAGTACACAGATAGCCCTTTTGTAACTTAAAAACCCCCCTACATTTTCATCCGAAATTATGTAATTGAACACAAGCCATTTTGAGTCTTGCCAAGCATGCATATTTCAGAAGGAATTATGGGTAGAAAGCGAGACAGAAAAAGGCTCTTGAAAAAGCAGATGTGTTTTGATTTTCACTGTACATCCAGCCCTATTCCACTGGGCTGCATTTCTTCTTGAACGCACGGAAGGTAAAGCAGTATTTGCTCACAGCTCACAGCTTTCATGGCTCTCCATTTTGAAACAAAGATCCTTCAAAACGCACAGAAAGAAAATAGACACAATCACCACCTTCACTGTTTAATAGAACGCAAGGAAGCAAACCCATACAGTTTCAGTGTACCTCTATGCCTTCATTTTTTCTAACAAGGTTAACCCTTCCTAGAGAGTCCCTCCGAGAGCTGCACCGAGGCTGGGACTGCAGCACTGCTATAAATAGGACTGCCAGGAGGAAGTTGTTGCTATGGAAACACTGGTCATATTTCTATTTTGACTCCATAGGTCTCTACTGGCATCTACTGTACACCAGTTTAACTGCAGCACACATTTAATACCTTCAGCTCTCATCAGGAAACATTCATTTAAGCTCACATGGTCAAACAGCATCATTTACTTGTTAACCATAATGATAGAAAATGAATAAAAAACTAAAAAGTGAGAATTTGGAGGAAAAAAAAGAAAGAAAAACGTCAAATTCAGCATCTGATTTTTCCTATGTAAGCTGAAAGTTCTTACTCTTCCCATCAGTTTTCTTGTCAAAATTTGACAAATTCATCATCTAAAATGTGATTTTCTGTGGACACATACCATGGCAGCAGACCAAGTCTCCTCATTTCTACCAACACTTTATCTGGCCTTTTTGAAATCAAATACTTGGTAGTCACAGACCCAAATCTAGTGCCGACATGAAGGGGACAGAGAACTCTCTCAGTACAAAAGGCAAATCTTCAGCCAAGCTGTCCCAATTTGCAAAGACAACTGGATTTCTCTCCTAAGACATCACCTTGCTCCACGCTTGTCTCAGTTTCCTTCAAGGTGCTGTGTCCACAGATGCTTGCCAGTATGACAGTTCAGACTGCAGGATCGATGCTGGCAGAATGTGAATAAAAATCATACAATTGCTCCATAATAAAACAAAGGTCAGCCAGGAACCATCTTTGGAACAGATGCTTTCACATAAGTACAAGGAATCTGAAAGTACTGGTGAAAACTGCTTGGTGTCCATGCCCTTCCAAATCACACACTGCTCAAATACCCTTCTGCAGTTACTTGCCAGCACGATTTACAATAGTTTGACATCCAATCAAAAGTTTTGTACAAACCCTGTTACTTTGCAGCTAAAGAGAAAGCACCTATGTAAGTGGGTTTTGTTATATTAACACAAAATAGTAGTCTGCCAGAAGTAAGCTGTTTTTGCATTTGAGGTCTAGAAGAAACATAAGCGTATGGACTTTCAAAAATCCAAGCAATTTAGCATGAACTGAGTTTCTCTGCTTCTCTGAAAAACCTAACAGCAAATAAAGGTTTTGGTCCACTCAATTTACATCAAACCAATTCCTACTGTTGATTAATACTGAACGTTAATGGGTTATTGATCCAAAAGGAGTAAGATGAAGTTCTTGAATTAGAGGAACCATGCAGACATTTTGCTCAGTATCTGACTGGGCTCAGGGAGAAGCTCCCTGCTGCCGTTCTGGCCATTCTCCATCAGAACAGGGATGCTGAAGATCTGGCTCTCCCAGGAACTGGAAAGGCCGCTGCAGGTGTGAAGCTGCTGTGGAGAGGATCTACAGGAAGCTTTGGGCAGAGGAGTTCTCCTTTTTCCAAATCTACAGGTTTGATCTATCCTTCCTTTGTTTAGCTCCTTAGCTAAAGGAAAGGAGCTGCCCCATATAAGGCACACTTTGGTTTGAAAATCCCTTCGTGGGACACAGTAACCATTTTGTGTCCTGAATCAAAGTGTCACACATAGATTATTATTAACCCTAGAGATCTGCAGTCATATTTACAGATAACTTTGGGCAGGATAATGGGAGGAAGCAAGAGAAACGACAGCAGTAAAATGTGCACCTAAACTGAAGTCTCGTAGGCAAAAATTATTCACTATATTAGCAGCTACACTTCACTGTCAGATCTGTACTGCACAGTAAAAGATGAAAATGCTAAATACTAGAGTAACCAGAGACATTTTAGTAACACTTTCAGGAAGCCAATCTGCATTTTAAATCACCAGCACACTTCCTAGGGGAAAAAATAACCCAAACCAAATGACTTCACCTTGAGCTAAGTATCTTAAATTCATACCTTTATTTTCCTCCCAAACTGGAGTGTTCCTTGATTAGGTGACATTTAGGCTCAATTAGAAAAATATCCAAATAAGAGAGAAAGCAAGCCCAAAGTAACTCTATTGGAAGGGACAGTGCTTTCTCAGACTGAAGGAGTAGAGAGCGCCAATTAGAATGCAATAATGGCTTTCATAAAGTACAGTCTGAAGTACAAAACATTTGGCCATGTGCTGCAGAGGTGCTCACAGCCCCTGTATTCCTGTGCCCCACCAGACCACAGGCTGCCCTGGAGGCTCCTGGTCCCCCCCCTCCCAGCAGCCTGCTCAGCTTCCCACCCCACAACCCAGAGGAACAAGCGAAGCACTGGCTGTGCCCCGCAGGAGCTGGAGTGGAACACGGGCACCGAACGCTGAAACGCAGAGAGGATGCTGCTGGCCAAAGGACAAGAGGCTGCAGAAAGTGTGAGAGGGCATTTCAGAGTTTGCCCAACACACCTTGTGCTCAGTAAGCAGAATCTCAACCACAGCAACTTGTACAACTGCAGAGGCACCAGAAGCACAGCTCAGAAAACAAGATTTCTCTATATACTGGACTTAATTACGCCGTGTTTACAAAATTAGTTAGTCCACACTTAAATGGAGTAACAAATGCCA
Organism: Regulus satrapa; assembly: GCA_013396955.1. Lineage (NCBI taxonomy): Eukaryota > Metazoa > Chordata > Aves > Passeriformes > Regulidae > Regulus > Regulus satrapa. Next base: position 241,101 of record VWZN01017390.1, on the reverse strand, counting down.
TCTGCTGGTGTAAGACCAAACAAAGCACGAGGTACAAAAACTGTAATACTGAACAGAAAATTTTAGAAGTACTCAGGCATTCATCTGTAATGTGTTGTATAAACACAACTGAATTTCTCAGATTTTTTAGAGGGGAAATAATTCACACACCAACCTTCTAATTACTGGCTATTTTTCTTAGTGAGGCAGTAACAAAGTTCACAGATAGAATTCTGTTTCCTATTTGTGATGAGTTTTAATTTAAAAATTCTAATTTATAGTGAGTTTCTTTCACATAAGGTGCCTTTATTTGCTGTAAGCCTTAATATATTTTAAAATAGTATTTACATTTGGATACAACTGAAATAATTTACCAAGTTAAAATAAAAAACAACTTAAAATTAAACATTTGTCTTTGACTATTTATGAAATGTGTTTATCAATAAGCAACAAGCACTTTGCTTCTCAGTCCACATTACCTTGTGGCATTCCCAAGTTTTACTTTACAATAAATGCCAAAACAACCAAAGCTGGGACCAAAAGGTCAAAAGGTATCTTTCACTCTTCCATTTACAAACAATAAGATAAATACATGACTACAAGTATATTTAATTTGTTTTAGTGCTTATTTAAAAGCACAGGAAAGCAGAAAGCACTTTCCAGGAAAGAAACACTACAAGATTAAATGCATAGTGTTTCTTTTCTTTTTTTGTGGATAAAATACACCAATCTTTGTAATTCTCTGAACCAAGTCAAACCATTGACATGGCATACCAGCTCCACATGCAATATGAATGTCAGCAAAGATGTAATTCCTTAATACTGTATCCTCGACTTTTCAATTGTATTTTCCCTTTCAAAGCAGCATGATCAAAGTTTTGGGTTTTTTAAAGATCAAAAGAAACTAGTGATTCCTTCACCAGTTTATAGAGAGTAAGTTAAAAGCTGTGCTAAACATAATATGTTTTCTTAGTTTTAGTGCAACATGAGTGCTTGAGAATACATAACATTTTTATTCTGAGAAGTTTAACAATTCTGCATTTTGTTTAAAAAGCAAATATTTTCTTTCTAAGAAACAGGTTTTCATTATGCTGGCTACTTGTAATAGAGCTCACTCCATTAGATTTCAAAAAGAATAAACTTCTCCACTGTAATATTATTTAAATCAAATAAAGAAATAATTTTTAAGTGCAATACAAACTTTTAACTGACAGGTAAGCCACAGTAAATCGTCTTAAAGCTACTTTCTAATTAGATACAAGAACATCCATTGGTTGTAATTGTATTTACCTTTAATTTTCTCTAAAGAGAAATGAGAGCAAAAAGTAATTAAGAATGCATTCTGAAAATCACTGTGTTTCATACTGTGAATTGCCACTAAAAGCAGTGGCAATCAACCCCATCCCCTCGTGAGGAAGGACACTGTGCCACCGAGTGCTCCAGCGCACACCCCCACGGCACACTGAGCTCAGGAGAGCGCAGCATCTGCCCAACAGGCTTCATTTGGAATGGGTGAAGTCTATCTCATGCTAGCATTGCACAGCCCCTTCTTACTTCTGGGAAATAAAAATCTCTCTAATTTAGCAGAGCTGGAAGACATCTCTTGAGTTTTTAATATCTTAATTTACTTGAATCATTTGGAAAAAAAAATGCTTAAAAGTTTGTAACCAGCCAGAGGCTTAATTTCTTCCTCCTGGAAGAACAAACATGTTTCACTGTGAGCCAGTCTCAGATGCTCATAGCTCTTCCTAACAAGCTCAATACAGAATTGTTATTTCTGGGAGTCACATGGCATGTGGGAAGGTTCTGGTTTTCTTCCAATTCCTCTCAAGTTAAAATCTACCCAAGAAAACTGCCAAGTGCCAAAATGAGGTAACAGTTGCGCTACATTGGGCAATTTTTCTAAACTTATTTCCACTATAAGATCCACCTTCCTCCACTCTAGGGAGGGTGGGTGGAAGGAAACACATGGCATCTCATTTAAGTGAAGCATCAAAATAATGAACTTAGTAACTGCAGTAACTGAGCCCTCTCTTCACCTTTCTAATACAGTAAAAAAAAGCCCAATACTTAAACTACAAGAAATAAAAGCCTAAATGAATACTTACCTGAAGTGAAAATGAGTGCTTATCTATTATTATTAGGTAAGATATGACATTTGCTTTCCTTTGTCTTGGTAAAGTTGACACTCTCAGAAAAAAAATCAGCTTAATTTATCAGCCAAATAAGGCAAAGTATTATCGCAATTTCTGAAAACACTGCTGATACATGATTTTTCTGTAAAGTTGTGCAAAGCTAACAATGCATTGATGCATTGCTGGAAAGCTTGCAGCCTCATAGCCATTCAGGTTGAAACACCAAGTTTATCTTCCTTCCTTGCCCTAAGGAGAAAAGGGTACATATATACTCACTCTAGGAAACAGGAAAGACTGATATTCTGGGTACAAATTTTGTTCTGTTTAAAGCAACCAGCTCAAGGAATATAGACAAGAAAAGCACACTTTCAGAAGAACTGCAAACAAAAGCACAACTAACAACCCTGGTAACAAAATGCTTGCACTCACCTAGAATAGGTATGAAAATAGCAGGGCTGCGAACTCAGCATGAACCTTTAACTCTTCTCCTTTTCTACAAAGACAAATTTTTCTCAATACTATTAAAAAACACAATTCGTGTCTCTAGGTAAATATGTTCATTCCAAACATCATATATGAATATCATTACGTGAATATATACATTACACAGTATTTTATTTTGAAAAACTTCCCCTCCTCCTCCCTCGCATTTGGACAGTTTTTGGTTGAAATTGTTTGTTTCACTCCCTTAAAGGAGTGGACACACATCCAGAGATACAACTCCAAGACACTGGATGCAGCCACCTGCAGCACAAGGGGCAACAGAGTCATGTCCTGTGGAGGCTGAGCTCAGATGTTCTCTCTGCCCTTCTTCACAGAATTCTTTTGCACCTCTGGTTTTTGAAAATACCTCTTTGATATAATTTTGTTCCACATACTATACATTCAAGTATTTTTCAGTTCATCCTGACTGTTCAGTATGCCAAAATTTCTAATCATACATTCCATCTGTTCTCATTAATTTATGTGGTCTAAAAATAATTGGTAGCCTGAAATTCAACAGAAAACTCAGCCATACACATGGAAACAATTTCAAATAAAATTGACTGGGTTTTGTTTAAATGAGGAGAATAAGTACAATAAAAAAAGATGTTTAATAAAGTCTGATTTTTGTACTGAATCAAATAAACCCCAAATTAAGGCCTAATAAAACACATTGAGTAAAATAGATCTTTCCAAGAGATACTTACACCAGCAACTTTAATTATTAAAAAAATAACTAAAACTAGCTAAAATAGGTTGAAATATGAAAGATAAAGGAAATTAGGCTTGCTTCTTTGCTCACAAGTAATTGGTGAGCCATTAAAACACAGCTTAAAATGAAAATATTCTATCTGCCAGTAAGTGCCCACTGCAGGAACAACTCTGACACAAGCAAGGGGAACATAACATTAGAATATACCAGAATGTCACCAACACTTGGTCAAAAATTAGAATTTCGCAACAGAACTGGGGGGAAGAAAGGCAAAGAAAAGCAGAGGAAGGGCTAACAGGCAAAGAATTGAGAACTGATGCAAGACTGCATTAGGGAGCTTGCACAAGGCAGAGGTAAAATTGAAACAAGGAGCTAAGGAAGGACAGAAGGAGGGCTCTGCATCTTAAACCGCTACAGTGAGCAAAGGCAAAACCTGAGCATCAGGGTAAGCTAAAGAGCAAGAAAAGGCATCTTCACCAGTAGTCTTAAACAATTAAAAGTTTTATTCCTTTATGTTATTAAAAAACAAACAAACAAACAAAAAAAACCCACTTGTACAATGCAGGCCTCCAAGAGTGTAGTAAAGGCAATTTTTTTCTAGATAGAAAGGTCTAGCCTATCACTGTACATGGAGAAGAAAATAGCCTAACCCCTTGCTGCCCCCATTTTTCAGCCATTTAAATATAAAGGACAATATTCCATGTCTCGATACAACTTCACCCTTAATTCTCTTTTAGACATTCATTTTAGAAAGTCAAAGGCCAAAAACTGATTTAACACAATCTTATTATCTCAACCCTTTTCAGTTCTCAAACTGAAATGAAAGCCTAATTTAGTTACTGACTGCCAACTGGGCATAAAGGAAAAATGAAACACCCACTTGTTTAATATTCTTCAGTATTTTAGCAACTTATGACTTGGCTATAACTGACTTAGGAAATGAATACCAAACTACAGATACACTTTGGGCATGCTAAGAAAATGAATTCCTAAACACTAATGTTTGCTAGATCTTGTTCTGTGCTACCCTTCATTTTTATCTGATGTTGCTACAAATACTGATTAAGACATTTAAGCTGTAAAACTTAGTGGTGACAGCATCATTAATATGCTGATGTCTTCATATGAAATGTAAAAAATAAAAATAAAAAAAAAAAATTAAAAAAACCCAAAACAAACTGACTTTGGGGTGCTAGTTCTTCAGCCAGAGCCAAGACTGAAGCATGAAAAGCTACTTCAGAAAAGCATTTCTGCTCCTTGGCTCAAACTGTGGATGTTTTGATTGCTTACCCTGTATCGTGGATTGCATTTGTCAGTGTTTGTCACCTAAGGGTGCTCCCTTGGACCCCAAATTATGATGCAGCTCTGACTGAAAACATAATTAATATTCCTCTATGATGTGTTGTTAAATACTGGTATCTATGGTGCCACTTGTCATTGGTATTTTTGTCTTTGTAACTCTCAGACTGAATTCCTACAAGCAGCAAGTACACACGTTTATGCTCAAAAGCCCAACTACAATCAGTGTACAACACATTGAATGCTTTGACCGAGCCACGGAACCCACACCTGGGTAGCATTTTACCTGCTCTCCTAAAACTCATCTGCTACATTCTACAGCTGCCTTCGACCGAGGAATGCTGAAAATTCTTTACTGACTTGGCAATAAATAAATCTCTTTATCTGTTTTCGTGACTGTGATGGATTTGGTGAGGTGAGATTCTGATAGAAAAGTCCTAACACTTAACTTGGACCACGTGCAGTGAGGATAAAGAGATCCTAATTGGCCATTACAAAATAAATATTAACCTAAACATAACTTTTGAACCATGACTCCATGACTGCAGAGTAAGAAAGGTTTGCTTTCCAATAGTTGACATATTTTAAATACGAGATTATAAGTTTTGAAAAGCCTGTCACTTACAGTAAAACAAACATTTTTTTTCTGTGGTGTTAAATGTAAGTTCACAGAAAAAGCATTTTCGAAACAAAATACCATTAATATGTTTCTGAGCTCATGGCTTCCAGCATAAATTTAATTTTCCCTTGCAGTATCTGAACATTTTCAGGACTGAAATTAAGAAGATGAAGTTTCCCCACCTTGCTCACTTAGAAGAAGAATTTACACAATTCACCTGACTTTATTTCAGGTTTTTTAAATTAGCAAACATAAAAGCTTGAAACATGGCCAGAAAGACAAACGGATATTCCAGGACCCCATTAGGAGGCACTTTACCCAGGAACACATGGGAAACCTGCTCTGCAACAGAAGCCAAAAGTTTGCAAAGTACTTTCCCAGAGTCCATTTAGGTTTAAAAATAGAAATGTAGTATTATGATACAGCAGTCACATGTGGTACATTTGATCTATTTTGAGCTAAAATTAATAAGCACTTTGAGAACGTGAAGTAAATTGATATACTAATTGCCATAAAATAAGGTATAGTTTTCTCTCTGTAACAGACTGCCAATTTCAATGTATGACTAGCAAAAAATGAAGATACACATTATTTTAAGTTACTAGGAGTGTTACTACAAGCCTAAGGTAATTATTAAAAGTCACTTCACTGTATTGCTGTATGCCTAGGTCTTCTAAAGAGTTAATTGTTAAAAAAACATTTGCAGTTACTTGCCAGTTTACAGATGAAAGGTGCTTAATAGGGCCAACTAATTTTAAAAGCTAATTATTTTCCCAAAAGCGACACTTTCCCTAACAGAAATTCACAAACAGTTAAAAGCAATAGGATTGTTAAGCCTGATTGCATTGCCTCTGCCTTGTTTTTCTGGAACATCGGGAATGAGAAGTAAGGATTTAGACAATCATATGACTCCCAAGTTTAACAGCCCAGATTTTCAGTGCATCAAGCCTGAGCAGGAAGGTCAACAAATACTGCAGTCTGACCTCGGATAAGAGCTGAATAGTATCTACAAACAATTTTTATACTGTGATACCAGAGCATGACACATTTCTGTTATTCGTGCAAACCACTGATGGATGGGCTTCTAATGAGATTTTAGCGGTACTTCTGAGTTTAGAAAAAACTCCCTAAGAGTTCCAGAGAGCAAAGGCTTATCACAGTACCTGTTCTCCTCTTATGACCCCAAATTGTCTTTCTTAAACTTGATATAATATTTATACAAATTGATTTCTTCCCAACATTTTTAATAAATTCCTCTACGTTGAACATGAAAACATGCACGCTACAAACTATGTCACTGAAAAAGCTACTGTATTACCTCTTAGCTTTATTGTACATTCTAAAAATAACAACCAGCAACTCTGGATAAATTCAACTAAACCGCTATCAACCTATTGTCATACTAATTATGAATGTTTATGAATAAGGACAATAACTGACTAATAAAACTTACTGCCTTTTCATGGGAAGACATTTACACATCAAACTGTATAAACAAGTACTTGTCTACAGAACTTAATAAAAAAAGAGAAAACTATGTTGTAAAGACATTATTTATATTCACATTTTGGCATTCAAAGGCATTTAAAAAGTCAGAATTAGTAATTTTTTAAATAATCTATGCATGGCCCTTTGTAACAACAGATACAGGCATGTATTAGTTTTTCCACAGACTACTACTTCCTGCAGAACAGTGTATGGAACTATCCTGGCACTCATTCAGGATCAGGCAGGGAAGGAAATGTATTGGTTGAGCTCCTCTGGAAAGATCTACAGAACTCTGGAAGCAGGATGAACTGGCCTTCAGCAGCATCAGGACAAGCTGCTGCCAAAGGCTACTAAACACCATCCCTAAAGAGTAGACACTTATCCTCACTCTGTGACAAGTTACTTAAACCATATGATTTTCAGCTGTAGGTACTGCTGCTTTTTTATTCCCACAATGACAAAGTGGTACTTGGGTGCCTGTTCCACAAAGACAAAATAAAAACTATTAGAACAGGAAGAAAAGAAGCAGGGAGGAAAACGAGGCTTTATTTTATTCTCTGTCCACCGCATTTGCTTAACTTATAGTAACATATCAAATAACTTTCATATAGAACTTCAACAGAAAATAATTTAAAGCAATGAGTGCATGCACTATTGTAAAAACTCCAATTTTAACAAAACCATAATGGAGACGTAAAAGTAATCTGTATGAAACAGACCTACATGGAAAGCCAGCTTGGGAAAAAGGTGTAGTGAAAAAACAGAGGGGCTGTGTGTGTATGTTAATGACATCTGAAAGAAGTTCAATGGGATGTGTAAGAAGTATACACAGAAATCAGGGAAATAAGTTCAATTCTTTAATAAAACTCTTCCCCTCCCCATCATGAGATTGATTTTAATTTGCCTGAGCAAGGAATGCTTCAATTGTTATAAGAGATATATAAGCATAACAATTCATTTTAAGATGACTCTTTATTATGGACAATAGAGGCCAGACAGAACTGGAATAGTTCTACCAGAGTTTTTTTAAAGCTTATAAATTTACACAAGAATTACAAACTTTCTTAGCAGCAGGAGAGCATCAGTTCTGCAAAATAAAGTGGCACGCTTTATGTCTGGTGGTGCTGTTTCTAGAGAGAAAGCACCTACGGATTTTTAACTGCCCAGGAAAGGAAAATGATCTATCACCTGAAAAGCCTTATCTTGGCCTGTTGGTAGAAACACTATACCATAAAATGAAGGCAAAGAACTAGGTGATACAGCAAAAGAACCTTTGGACAGTACATATCATTACAGCTCTGCCAGTCAAGAAAAAACCAACCAAACCCATGTTCCTCACACAAATGCACACTGCCACCTACTTGACCTGAGCAGGTCACCTGTTTCCATTGTCCACTCATCACCTGAGCAGAAATAAGTGAAAGGCTGCTCTCTGCAGATTGTCTTGATTCAACTCGGGGTGTTTACAAAGAATGTATAAAATGCTACCTATGGAAATGAATGAGAGAAGTCCATAACAAGGCTTCTTTAGCCATGCTCAGTCAAAAAACGCCTTGCTGAGTTTTTCACGGGCCGTCTTCCACTATTTGCTCAAACTCTCTCTGGGGCATTCTTGCTGTGTCTTTGACTCTCCTCAGAAACAACACACACTTCTCTTACCCAAATGGCATACAGCTACACAGGTTCTTCTTCCCAAAGTGTTCCACTGGTGAGCTGCCCATTTTTTTATTTTGAAAACATCAATTTGGCTGGTTTGAGTTATGCTGGACTTTTTGGTTTATTTACCAAGAATAGGAAAGTTGCATTTCCAGCCTTCATTTTCACTAGAAATCTACCCAGCCCGTAATACCACAGATGTGATAATAAGAACAGACAGCATAAGAAGCATTTGAATAATTCTACTCTTATCAAGCAAAGTAAGATACTGAAAGCGACATTGAAATAATGTAACCTTTATTTCTAAGCAAAGCAAAATTTAACTAATATCAAGTAGTTAAAAACATTAAAATGCATAGCTTTAATCTGCAACAGTCATCACTGTTTTATTTTAAAAAACACTATTAATTATCTTGTAATATGAGATAAAAATATATCCGTGAAATGAAAGATGTTAAAAAATACCTCATGGCACCTTGTTTCAACAAGGTGTACACGTCCTATCTCTTTTTTAAATGCTACCTGAACAGGTGCAGGATTTGAGGGGTAAAGTTCACTACGAATGACAATCTTGCCAGCCCACAATACTTTCTAAACCAGACTTCAGAAGACAAAAGACAAAACAGAAGACAGACACATGGTGTATAAACACTCGTTGGCAAGAAAGTATTTTCTTTTAGTGAGAGTCCTAACAGTGTTTGTCATTAAAATCACTCATGGAAAGAATGTGAAGAAAATACTCAATAGCAAAGAAGATACATTTTTAATGTTGCTACATGTACCAAAATAGAAACAATGAATTAAGACAAACTGTCTTGATCCTCATAAAATATTTTGTTCCTAAGCTAGTTTCTCTTTGTTAATAAATGAACAAGTAATACCGCAACATGTAGCTTGAATTAATGGAAAAGCTATACTTGCATTGTTAAGCAGAAGATCAAAATTATAAGATTTCACTTTAAAAGATTTTCAGTTTCTTAAAGTCAAAGTCTTCATAAAAAATATTTTGTTAAGAGGTTAAAGCACTCATTAATGTAAAGGGAAAAAAAAGTTAATTGCACCATGCTAGTATGGGCCCATAGAACTATAAAAGAAAAGCAGATCCCTTACTTGTTGATGGCTTAATTTTAAAAAATCAACTTTGAAGATAAATGTCCAAATTTTTCTACCCTTAACCAGACACCCAAATTCAAAGTATTACTACCACACCACCACCATAGACTGCAAATGATTTATGGCCTATTTACGGGGGGTTTACATACATATCATTATCTTCAGATCAAAATTAATGCTATTTGGAACAGCAGTATGACCCACACATTCTGAAATTTAAATGGAACTTTTTTTTTTTTAAATTCTAAGAGGATAAATATTTCAGATATGCTTTATTTCCTTTTATACATATGAATCAAATATATCTGTTTTAAAAACTCCCCACAATATATTAAAAGACCTTCTCTTGAAACAGGCCTCTTATTTTGGCCACTTCATCAAAATCAGTGACTAAGATGGGAATGGAACGAGAGCAGGCCATCATCTCCTCTCTTTTGTGCCTTCATCAGTAAAAAGATAAACTGATACCTGCTTTCCTGTAGTATGTCACATACAATGTCCACAAAATATTCATATATACTAGAATTTTAAACTACTAACACATGAATGCTTTAAGATGCAACTGTCAATATATTAACTACCATTTCTTCCCAATTTCCTAACTTCAGTTCCAACGTATCTCTCAACATCATCATTGTCAAAATATAATAAAATGTTTACAAACAATGATCTTGCCTAGAGCGTAATTGTATTTGTTGTATTAAAACCTTTATCCTTCTCCTCACTTTCTCCAACCTGAAAAAACCATTAGGTGGTGATGGTAGGAAAATTTCTTCTCGCCCTTGTTCAGAGCTTTTCTTCCTTCACTTAAAAAAATTCCATCTACACATTAAGTATGGATGCTTCAGTATAAAGCATATATAAATGTTAGGCTACCATTAGGACTACATTTTTGCCTTCTTAAATGGTAAAAATTTCAAGGACCGGATTTATATCTGCTTGTAGGTCACCTTTCAAAACTGTTCTAATTTTGTCATCCCTTCTTAAATACTATCCCCAGTGAAGAAGTACTTGAACAGAACTATTAGCTGGAAGTACTTTTTAAACAGCAATGATGTCTGAGTCTAATCGTAGTTTTTTAGTCCTTCACATTGCAGTCCTCTAAGTTAAGTTCTAAATTATCCAATGCTGTGACAATTACTCTGTGTTTAGAACACAAAACCACTTCTGTAAGCACATCTATAAAAATGTACTACACTGGTTTTGTTACTGCAAAGTTGATGCTGCTGCAGCAGGAAAGCAATTCTGATTCAGGTAACCCTCCTCCAACTACACAAAGAAATGAGAACCTCCCAAACAATAACAGATGTCAGCAGCATCTGCAGTTTAATCTTTCATGAGAGAATATACTCTGTCATGTGGTGAAACACCAGAAAAAATTTAATGCTACCTTTCATTGAATAGCTCTTGATGCAATCACAAATTGAGAGATTTAGTGTTTGATCATATTCTTGGAGTGCAATAAAGGTCCATTGGGCTCCTAGCAGCAAGGAAAGAAATGTCCCTAAGAGGGGTAACAACAACAGACATGTCAACAATTTTTATTTTTTTTAAGCTCACAACACTAATGTACTTTTGTATCATGGAAGAGGAAAAATACTCTTATGCTACAATGCTATAGTTGATATCTGTATCATTAGCAAATCTTAATAAGGCTATTTCTTAATTTTCTCACATCTTCCTTACTCAGTATTTACTATTACTTTGACTCAAAAAATTGCCAATATTGTGGCTTACACCCATATACTGAATATATTTCCATTTTTTGCAGCTGACATTTTCCTCAAATGCATTTTCCTCACCTAACGTTTCCTTTTCATTATTAAATGCGCATCCAACAAGAAATCAAAAGGGTTTTTCATATAACTCTTGCCTTCTTGAGGCTATCCAACTGTTCACAGCATCTGAAAGGAATCAAAATTCTCCCCCTGGCTTTATTTCTTAAAAACTTACCCATCTATTGTCTCCTTCCCAGCTTGCAGTCACTTTCTATAAACCCCTCCCTAGTGCTGCACAAGTATCAAACAACCTCAAGCTCCACAGACTTGCTCTGCTGCTCAGCTTCTCCGTAACACGTCAGAGAATTGCAGAACAGCAGGCTGGAAGGGACCCCAAGGCTCATCTGGTCCAGCCTTTCTTGACAAGAGCACGTCCCAGACAAGATGGCCCAGCACCCTGTCCAGCTCAACCTTAAGCGTCCTGCTGTAGGGGAGTTATTCCAGTGGCTGACAAGTCTCTTGGTGAAAAATATGTGTCCAAATCCGAAGGGACTGCATGTGAAAGGACTGCACTTCCATGCTTTCCATACTGAACCTTTTTCTCAGCCACTGTGTCTCAGGCTAGTCCTCTTAACAACAAGACTGGCAGCAGAACAAGTAAGTTTTATGTATTAGTGGAAATGAATGAGTCAATTTAGTTGGTGGAGAAAATTATAGTGTTGTGAATAGAACTGTGGAAAACCAGCCAATTACTATTTTCTGTTTGGAATTATTTTCACACAAAGAAAGGCAGAACTACCACAAGTTATTTTCGAAAGAAGGGACAGTAAGGCTATGAAGTTTATTTTTACTTTAAATGAAAAATACATCCTGCAGAAAATCAGTATCTTCACCACTAACTCCAAGAATTCAGTTCACCTGCAGAAAAGATAAGTGCAAGAGATGCCTTCATTTTTCTTGTCAAAGATCATACTAAATTTCTGATGCATACACCTCTACCTTTACCATACCTTTTAGGCTAACTTTGATATTGGATTCTTTCACATCTCGTATTGTGCTGCTGCACAGTTCTGTACATCTCTTCTTCATCCTGCTACTCCCTACTCACATGCTGTATCTAAGCAGTTTGTATGTTTTAGTCATTTTCCAGTTTTATTTGTCCTAACAAATATTTGAATACATTCTGGAGCAATTAAAATATGAAGAGGAATGCTGGTGATCTTTTTGATACCTTTGTCAAAATAAAATGTGCTGACAACCATGAGGGTAATCACATTTAACAGAACTAAAATGATACAAACACTATTTTAGTCTCAGTTGTAAGCAAAAAATGGGACAACTCTAGCAGATAGTATTTGAGAATGGCATGGTGATTCACAGCACTACAAAGTCAGCCAGCAGCAGCACCCTCTGGATCACAGGAAAGCTCAGAGTCCCTCAGATTAAAAACCATCTCATGTTAACATATCCAAAAGGTAATATTGACACCATGCATTTTCTCCTTCCCTTCAGTCAGACGTGTATTTTCTTCAATGGCAAAATCCACTTGCAACACCATTTCCCCTTGCTTTGGATCCCTCCTTTGAATCAGCCCAACTCAAGGTGGGGAGGTGCTTTAAGACAGGTCCATGAAATAAAGGGTTAAAACAGCACTGCCAGGTGGGAGCAAGGGTCTTAACCACTGTGGTGAGACACAGAGCAGTTGTTGAACAGCTGTATCAGCACAAGAAGAGCAGTGAATTGTAGCTATGAGCAGAGCAGCAGGGGTGATAAGGGCAGGCATTTTTCAAGTCAGCTTTACTGCCAAAGAAAATTGGTCATGTAAGTACTGCACAAGCAGGAAGTTGAAGAATGGTTCATAATTATAGCCTCAAACCTCAAGCTGGAGACAGTAGAAACATGTTTTGGGTTTTTTCAAAAATATCATACCAGGAAAAATCAGGTTCTACTCTCAAGACTCTTGCCCAGCAGACACTACAAAATTGCTTCTAAAAGAGGTCCTGACAAAACCACTCTAAAGTAACAGTGACAAGTAATGGGGGCTATAACTGGTTTGAAAATTCAACCAAATCATCATACAACACTGTCTTACAGCTGAAAACAACAAATTCTTTGGCCAAATTATGTCCTATATTTCTGCAATCAATTACTGAGCAAATACTTTTCTTTAATAAACAGTTCCATGCATCTGCTTAAAAACACAAAATAAAAGCCAAAAACCACACCCACCAAAAGAAATGCCATCTGAAGTGAACAACTAATACCATTTTAGCTCCTGAAAGTACCCAGCTTTTAGAGACACCTTCCATTAAAAAACACCCAACAAAAAAAACCCCAAACCAAACCAAACAACCAACAACCCCGCAGGAACTGGCTGAAACTATACAATGTGCCAAGTATGCCTGGCACCTCTGGCAGAACAAAACCACAGAATGTACCTTTAGGGATCTATCATGAAGATAGTCAGGGGTGTCCTCTCTGCCCCTGTGGCAAGAGCTGAACTACAAGGCTGAGGCAAGGGTAACCCCAGCAGCAGATTGTTGTCCCGTGAGATACACATCTTCCCCAAGCAGTATTTCAGTAGGCTTCAGGCATCCTGTTCATCTTCACACCTCGTCTTGGAAAATTCCATGATGCCCTCATACTTCACTTTCTCACTATTTCCCTGCCTAGACAGCAGGGGACGGGATCTCCTACCATCAGGAGAGGCACAATGCCAGGTGGATCAGCTTGTACTTTGGGCTAAATCCAGAGCCCAGCCAGGGAAAATACATTAAAGATATGAACACATCCATAATGCTCTGCCTGGGGTCCTGAAAGCCAGTTCCCCCTAGGATTAGGTGGAACGCATGCATGCCATGGCCCAGGTGGGATTAATGGCAACCTCTATGTCAGCTTCTCCAGAACTTCTTATTGAGATGCTCTTGGTTCTCCTTTACATTTATGCTTACATTTCCTCTGTAAGCTTCCACATGATGTAGGATCTCCTCACCAGAAACCCTACTGCTCTGCAGGAGGCCAAGCTGCAACCAGGTGGAGGAATCTTTTCAGGATGTCCCGACACCTGTGGTATTTTGACCTCCTCAGGCAGAGCATCTCTGGCCAGCATTCATCAGCTCTCTTTTCTGGGATGGTAGTAGGGACAAGACCCAAACCATAATCTGCTCAGCTCCCTTTGGGCTCCCTGTTCTTACATTTCTCTACTCACGTTCCTTCTTTTACCAGCTGTTGCCCGTTTTTCCTCCATCCTCATTTTCTGTAGTTTATCATTTTTAAAAAGAGCTCAAATGTTTTATTAGGAATAAATTGGTATCTGTTCCTAAGGAAAAAGCCAACAGAAGCAATGACTCAAAGCAGTGACTTACAAAAAGCAAGAAAAAAGCAAGTGTAGGACATTCCTCACTCCCCATGCCACACAGTTTTACAGATCATGCCCTTTAGCTATTCATAGCAATTACATAGTAATTCTTCACATGGACATCATTCCATCTTCGCCAACCTTTTCCTGAGTGTTCACCTGAGATGCAAGGTGTTTGATGTTCATCACCAAAACATGGTAGTAAGCATTGCTTAAAAACAAAAATTGTCAACTGAAATTGAAAAACCTCAAACTCTGAACACAGTCATTTAAAGTTCAAGAATGTCCTACCTTGGAGATCAATACCAAAAAAACCCCAAGTTAATATGCAAATATAATACATTCTGCATTTGAATATTACACAAACACTTGGATGATAAGGTAGGTAGTATCAAAGAGCAATCTTCTTGGGAAAAAGCATGTCATAACAAAAGACCCAGTTTAGACAGAAGCTGAACTTTCTTAGGTATTCTGCAATCTGAGTGAGAAACAGGCTGATTTTCTTCAGCACCAGTTTTGCATCTGATCATTCATCCTCAAGAAATTCAAAGGAAAGAAATTTGCTAATTTGCAAAAAGAACTGGGAAACACCCTTAGTAAGAACCACTACAAAGCACTACACAGCCTGAATCTCCCAGGCAATTCCACATCCCATGAAGTTCCTGTACCCTTAAACAAATTTCAAAACTTGCTTATTTTACAATTTGATATTCATACAAGCCATCCTATTAAGCAAAAAGATCTAGCACCTGATTTCTGTCTGAAGCTCAGTTCACAGAAACACGCAGCACTGGGATGTAGATTTTTCAGGCAGTGGAGAGAATCCAGCCTGAACACGCGATGCACTGTTGCTCTCTCCTGCTTCAGAGTGCTTAACCCACAGCTCCCAAAGCACTGCACCAGCGCTGGGAGTCACAGGGTGTGCTGCTCACCGCACAAGTTTTCACAACAAACACGCAGCTGAGACATAGAATTTTTCTAAACTGCCCAATATAGTCTCAACAAATGAAAACATCTTCTTTCATCACACCTGTTAGAGGAAAACACCATGATCTTTCAAATGGGCTTGGCAGGATTTTGCCTACATAATGATCTTCCTCAACACCAACCCTGTTTTTCAATGAGAAACTCCAAACAAAACCTCCATCCTCCACATTGATCTGTAGATCAATTAACAGAATGCTTGAATATAGGCAATTTGCATTAAAAACTTTACCTTAATGATAGACTTTGGTGCAGTTGAATCACAACTTCAGCCGATGCAAAGTAAGGCTAGATTGTCATATACTTAACAACCAGAATTTACATATACAATAAAACTGCTACTACTGCTTGCTACAAGACAAAGAATTTCAAACTGCCTAATGTTATAGTAATCAAAACTAACCTTAATTACTGTAACAATGCAACTACTGAAGTAGCAGAGTACATACACCCTCAATTATGTCATTTTGTGAGAGGGAAAAGCAAACTGATTCTGGGCACAGGCAATGTAACAGTCATTTCTATCTGTCAAGTTTCCATATTCTTGCCAAAAATGCACTTTCCTTTGTTTTAATTTATTGAGCCACATGGCAGCTGTGGATGTCTGTGGGTTTCCAGACAAGTGCTAGCAGCAAGTGCAGTATGTTAATGAGCACATACTTCCTGAAAGCAGCTTAACCTGAAGGAAATAAAAGAAACAAAAAGCTCCTGATGTCCTCTGTATAAATACGACAGTAGTTTACAAAAGGACACAAGTTAACAAGACGAATAACACACTAAAAGTTTCATTTACAAATTACCAAACAGTTTAGGGATTCACTCACCTAGCAACATTTTAAAGGACACACTGGCAAGATACCTTGCTACTTTAAGGTTGCTCTATCTCAGAAATACTGTATCCCTCTTAGGAAAAAAGTCAGCGCAAGTAGAACAGCACCTCTCTGTCCTTCCGAAGGAGAGGATTTGGCTCAAAATGCTCATCAGGCTTTCTCTGGTAAAGATCAGCTATGTCATAGAGAAGAGTTTTGCTTTCTCAGAATCTGGACACCCATTTAGCTCTTACAGGCAGAGCATATTTATGTGGCTCCCTGACTTCCTGAAAAGTATTTCTAAAACCCTCAAAATCATTGAGACAGGCGACATCCCAGCATAGAGAAACTGGCTGTTTACTCTGAAGGCACAAAATCTGTGGCTTTAAAAACCCACACAGAACACACCAAGGTGTTTCCACACCTTGATTGTATTTACCTTTTCCTTCTGGGCAGGGAAAAGCAAAAAGAAATTTANAATGAAAACCTAATAAAAAAAAAAAAAGAAAAAAGAACATTCTTCTAAAATACTACTGTCTTAAAGATTCATACGGCAAGGGTAGAGATAGAAACAAATAATGTTTTGCTCTAGTTTTCTTTACCTTCATATAGCTCTAGATGTCCAACTGCTAGGTGCTAATATCTCTCACCAAAAACTTGAAGTCTTGAAGTAATTTCATATATAAACAAATGCAGATGAGAAAGAGGTAGTTTGGATCAATAATTTTTTCAAGAAGTTAGCAGGGTGAGGTCTTAAAGAGCTCAATGCTAAAAAATATAGACTCCTTTTTCTTGCTACCTGAGCATTTAAATGCCTATGGTGCTTTCAGGGCTTCATTTCAATCTGTCTTTTGCCATCTGACACCTCAGTGAACTGATTTGGTGGGCAAAAATAATGATGGATAACTCAAAGAGATAAAACCTGCATTGTTTTCTGCCCATGTGAAAGACCTTAACAATGGCTTGGAGAAACACTTGAATTGTGACCTGTGAAGGATCTAAGAATAAAACCTGATTTTTCAACAGTGCAAGTCACCAGATGGGCTCAGCTGTTTTGTGAAACCTTACTCTTAGCGGATGTGATTCTGCTGAGGAGTGGAA
Organism: Regulus satrapa; assembly: GCA_013396955.1. Taxonomy (NCBI): domain Eukaryota; kingdom Metazoa; phylum Chordata; class Aves; order Passeriformes; family Regulidae; genus Regulus; species Regulus satrapa. Next base: position 223,647 of record VWZN01017390.1, on the reverse strand, counting down.
GAAACAGCAAGGGAGATGCCAAAGAGAGGCTCAAAGGAGCCCTCAGGAGACTCCTGTTTACCACGGCTGATCCCAACACCACAGGCAGGGCAGCAGCTCCCTTCAGCTCCCTGCACAGCACACCCTCTCAACTGCTGTATCCCAATACTCCTGCTACACCAACTAAGAGTCTCAGTTCTGTCAGTATTCACCTTATTTTCCTAAACAGAACATGTGGGTTTCAGAGAACAAATTATCTCATGTTTGTACAAACAAAATGGGGCCCTAGCTCATGACTAGCCCTTCCTGAACACCAGGATAACACAAAGAAATAAAATGTGTGTAATCCTTTCCCAATCATTGAAAGGGAAGGATTTAACAAAAAATAAAATTAAAAAACCAACCAACCAACAAAAAACCACACACAAAGTGATTTTATCTTCTAGTTTTGCAACTCTAAGCCAACATATTCCTCACTTCACTTACCTCCTCACAGCTCCACTGCTACTTTGTTCTCTTTCCCATTTCCCAGGAAGCATTTCTACCTCCCAGCACAGAAACTGCTTAGGGTAGGAAAATACTTGCAGTACAGCCTGAAACCACAGCTCTCCTTTTGGCAACAGCAGTAGGTCAGGCAGCTCCTATTTAGTGTCTGCTATCCACTCTTTTCCCTGTGCCATATCCCACCTGCACTGGTACAACTGCTTGTGTGGCTGCAGTGAACTGGATCAGGAAGCCAAATCCAGGTTAACTGAAGTTACTTCTGCTCTCCCTTTTCTGTGGAGTTATTTTTAACCTAGATCAATCTCAAATTCAGTTCACCTTGTTGTCTCATAAATAGTTACTCCAGCACACTTGAGGGCACAGAGGCAGGAAAACAAGACCAACCGGATAGAAAAGCAGAACTGCAAATGAAATAAATGCTTATGAAATAGCGCCTTGCACCTGAAACAAAGACAAAGCTTGAGAACAGCACTGCAGGGCAGACTTGTACCAAATTCTAGCCCTAAATTTCACAAGTTCATAAGGAAAATCTCCACTGACTCGAGGTTCCAAACACTGAAAACTTTGCAAGCTTAAATGGTAGAAGCACTGATTAAATAATACAGAACAAACCAGTCTACTCAGATCTGATCAGGAATTCACCTGTTGTATAGCAGAAACAATATTCTTTATTAAACTAATCACTGTAGTTTAGAGAGAGAAAAAAAAAAGCATCTGGACAAACAAGTCTTGTATGCGTCTAGAAAGGGTGAAGGCAAACCACAAAATCTGACATCCACCCAACAGGCTTTCCAAAGGAGGGCTGTGTCAGCTCCAGAAGAACTTTCACTACCTGGAGAAGATTCCCTGCCAGCCTGGCGGGGAACGGAGCTGAGCCCTCCGCTCCACACTGCAACCTGCACTGCTGCACCCTTGCATTCTGCTCCCTGCACCAATGAGAGGCTTCATCTCTGCAGCACAGCACAGCCTTAATTAGACTGAGGAACAAAGAGGCTTGAAAGAATACGAGAAATCCCAGCATTATCCATGATATTACTTTTGATTATGTCACTTCTACAAATGCGGATGGGTAGATGAACAAACACTAAACAAACCCAGCAAGGAGGGAATGCCAAGTAATTTAAAATATTGTTTTTAAAGCAGTCTGAGCCTGTAATAAAGGCCTAACCACAACAGCTAAATACAAACCAATTTATCACTTGGAGGCCCTTCTGACCTTTTGTTATGCTACCACGTGGCTATCTTTAATGAGTGATAACCTCTCTCTTTGCTAGTCCAAGCTGTGAATAAGCATTTTGGTTTTAATTAAAGCAGATTTTTCAGATGGTGCCTCTCTTCACACAGAGCATACTGGTACTCTTACATTGGTGATTATAGCAGAGGCATTTTCAGACATTTCTTCAGCAAGTAATTTCAACTATTTCTTCTTTTCTTACTGCTGAAACCTACCAGATTAATAGATGATACAAGCCCAACGTAGCAGGAAAGAAGGTTTACGTACATTGTTTAGAGATGTTGCTCATGCAGGCCATTCCAACATCACTCCATACATATTGTTAATTACTCTTTATGCAACACATATTTTAGCTGATGTTCTGATCCAAGAATAAGGCTCCAAAAGCTACCAATTTCAAAAATTGGAGAGTTAAACACAACAAGCAGAAGAAAAGACACTCTGATCAAAAACATCCAAGCAAGAATCTACGGAAAAGGGACAGGGAATCGGCTACCTTGAAATAGCAATGGCTAGAGAGTTTTTCACCTCTAGTTGACCAATTTTAATCTAAGAAGGCCAGCAGTGATAGAGCCTTGCCTTATCTAGTCTTAACAAGAAATACATTCATGGTCTCTTTTGGTCCTTAACAGAAAACACAACAGAACAACCCAGCAGTATAACCACATGAAAAAATATGAAAAAAAACCCCTCAGTTTTAAAGAAATGTATCCAGAGGAGGTAAAAATCTACTGGAAAAAGCAGAAGGCTGCATCTTCCTGTCAAGCACACTTCAAAGGAGCACTACTTAAAGAATAATTATAAGAGTTAAAAAGCAAAGAATTGACTATAATGGGAACTCTGTCATACTGAAGATACTGTAGGGAACACTTTGAGGAGAAGGAGGAGTGAATGAACATAAAACTCACATGCAGAATACACATCACACATGCTGTACTTGGCTATTTAAAGACCACAGAAGTCCAAGTTAGTAAAAGCACGCTGAATTAATAGAATCGGAGATTTGGCTATCAGGTACATGTGCAGAATGATGCTTTAAAGATCATGCATATTTTCCTTTTAAAATACATTTGAAGAGCAATTTGCTACCACATACTACCACAGAAAAAGCAGCAAAGACCATCTGAATTGCAGCAAATAAAATTCAGAAGCCAAGCCCCACATCATCAAGATTTCTTGGAAGAAGAGAAAGTTTAAAATCTTCCAGTCCCTTCAGAGTGCATTCTAATCAGCTGGTCTCTCACCAGTTTGATGGTTACAAAGAAACAGACAACAGCACACAAAAGTACTCTTGAATCCGTGGGAGAGAAAGGGGAATGGATAGTAGAGGAAACAAAACAACCCAACAAAAACCACAAACAAAACACCAAGTGGGATTACTATTAGTTTATAGCCAAACCTCTTGCTGCCATGCCTGACATTCCTTTGCATATCTAATAGGGCAAATAATTCAGAGCCATACATCATAATTACTTTAAAAACCTGTATTGTGTTATCTGAAGTAAAACACACAACTTTCTACAAACTATATAGTTCTGCAGGGTTGACACTCATTCTAGTAAAGTTACAACATTCCTGTTCAGTGTAAAATCAGTAATGATTTTGAAAGATTCATTTGCTGAGCTAAAAATGTGACCTTTTTCAAACCTCAGATGTGTTGCAGTTATGTTTCATGCTACTTTCAGAAGTTATTCCAAGATAATGAATAATAGTAAACATTGTTCTACATACAATGCAACAAGTTAAGACTCCCTCTGTCCTTAAAAAAAAAAAAAAGAAAAGTAATTTACTACATGTTGATATTTTTAACTTCTAGGTTGCAAAAGTTCTCAACTACTGTAAATTGAGCAGCTGAAAAAACCCCGCAAATAATGAAGAGAATAATTAAATGAATATTAGCATGAGGAATCAGAGTAACTTTTATGGCAACTGATAACTGTCTCTCTCCAGATTTCAAATGAAAAATACTTATATTACTATTCTAAAAGGCCCTCAGAATCTGGAGGTTGCTGTGCCCTGCAGAAAACCATGAAACCATTTAAAGCAAATAAAGTTTAAAATGGAGCCAGAACCCTGAAGCTCCTCATTACCAAAGCACAACTTTTAGTTTTGGTCCTCCAAGTCAAAATCCAATGCATATGAGGAGGACCTGGAATAGAAGGCCATAGAAATAAACCCCTAACAGATTACAGTGAAGCTTTGCTTTCCATCTTCTGTATACACAATTTCTCTTGCTGCTACATAAACCTGATTCACTCTTTTGGTGACCAAGCTTAAGAAGCCACCACCATTCAGATTTCATTCACCTGCAACTTCAGCCCAGAAATACTCCAAAACATTTGTTCTCATCTACTACTGGTGTTGACATACTCATGGTTTTATTCCCCTTCATTGCCTAAGGGAAGTAACAAGTGCTAAAGATATTTGCCTATAAATGGAAAGCTACAATAAACGAGAAGGATATAAGGGCCATAGCTGGGTGAACAGCATTTACTGTGCTGACCATAGACAGTGCAAGAGGTCTCAAATTACACTCCATGAACTAGTAAGTACAGTTATCAGGGGAAGCTGCGTTACCCTTCATTGTTCTTCCAGAGACCTTAGCATGCCCTTGATCCACACAATTCCACAAGCTCCATGCATGGATCAAGGGCATAACATCACTTTTAGAATTGAAAGCTGGATATTCTTCTGTTACCCCTTCAAATAACTTCATTTTTAGTGTCCTGTCGTATGGAATACATGCTACTGAGGATGCCTAACACGCAAAACTAGAAAACTGGTTCAACAATGCAAATAAATAATTCAGAAATATTAAAGCTCCATCCCATTTCATATTTCTTTAGTTTTTAATTGCCATGTATCAGATTAGATAACAGATTACAATCAACATTCACTGACAGTAAACCAAGCATTGTTCCTAATAATTAATTTGTTGTATAGTACTCATATATTATCAATCTTCCATGGCAAGTGAATCCTGGTCTTTGCCAGCAGTATGTCAATGATGGCAAATTTTTTCTCCCAGTTACAGGAGTTGTATCATTACAGAGCTTTTTGCTGCTAAATATACTGAGTAATTAAACATCTGAGCTTGATGGCTCTAGCAGCATTTCATTTTTAGACACTAACAAAAGAAGAGAGAGGTTCTGAAGGAAACTCCTCCTGCAACCTAAAAATTTATTGTATTTTGTAATATGAGAATTCATTAAAATGGAAGTAAATACTGAGTGTTGTACTGTTATTTAATTGCACAAACTAATGGCAGTACAGTTACCGTGAAGTACAAAATGCAGTGTTTGTCATCTGAAGTACTTCAAATAATCCACCCTCTCCATACTTATAGTTAGGCTAAAATACTTCCCATCAAAATTAACGCACTCAACTGAAAAATAAAACTACTAAACAATAATGATCAAATACTTCTAACAGATTTGGACTGTGAAGTCTAAAATGATAGTGAGCTAAGACACAAGAATTGAAAGGTGAAACCCACAATGAGAACTGGGTAGGCCAGGCAGAGCCGCTGCTCCCACAGCTGGAAGCACCCACTGCAGATCCCTGGGCAGCCAGAGGAATGCTGGGCGGGCAGGACCCGGCCCATGCAAATCAGCCAGCCCGGTTCTACCCCAGACCTCAATGGGAAATACACAAAAAAGAACACAAACAAACAAACAAAACCCCTAAAAAACCAGAAAACAAACCAAACAAACCCACAACCCCCCCCCTCCCAACTTCGACGTTTAAAGTTCTCTTCCATTTTCATGCCCGAGGATTTTCCAGTAACAAAGGGTATTGTCACAGCACTGAGCCTGCACAACAGCCTGCTCACTACGTCTTGTCTTTGCTCTTATCCATCACAAACATACCCAAAGTTTTTCACTAGAAACTAAGCAAGTAAGTCAACACGCAAAAAAATAAAGTCCAGGCTTTTCTTCCCAACAACTGAATGGGCTTTATATCGTTTAAAGTTATGCCGAAATACTCAGAGGGGGAGGGGAAAAAACCCCCAACAAAACAACGAAAACAAAGCAAACAAATGAACAGAAACACCAGCAGAAAGCTCCCTGCCATGACGAGTTCAGATCAATGCTTTTGTCTTCCATTTTACCCA
>VWZN01017390.1:200326-216897 GCA_013396955.1 Regulus satrapa | reverse complement strand
AGCATCCCCGAGGACACCCGCCCGGGCCTGCACCCCGGCGGCCGACGGGAGGAAACTCGCACTTGCCGCCTGTTCAGTGACTGTTTTTACACGGCTCACCAGACTATAGGAAAAAAAAAAACCACCAAAAACCGTAGAAAGTAAGAGGGCTGCCAGGAAAGAGGTTTTTTTTTTTTTTTTTTCCTCCCCCCCCTTTTGCTGCCCCCCATCATAAATAGCTACAGCTACACATTTTCAAGCGGTATTGTGACTTTCAAGTTGATGATAGCTCCCTTTATATATTTATCATGTGAAACGCTTTGAGTGTTTTAGCTCTGGAGGGAAATGCTTACAAAAAAAAGGCTCTATTTTATGTGGAGAGCAGAAGTGCTAATCTTATGGATCACAAACTGTATATATTCTGCCAGGACAATGCATGTGGTGCCCAGCCTCTTCTGGCAGCATTTTTTTTCCCCAGGGTTGCAGGAATTGTTCTGGCTACCATCTTTCGCAAGGGGCTATCAAAACCCTCTCCCAAGCACCGTGGGCTGCCTTCTGGTGAAGCACATGCTGTTACAGCCTAATACTGAGTTACCTTACCATAAGACAGGATTTTTTACACATACACTAATGCACACTAAAGTAGATATTTCTAGGAAATTTCCAATTTCCTGAGCTTCTGCAGCAGAGTACTTTGTATGGGAATACTGGGCAGACCTAGCCAGTGTGTGCTCTACCTTGACAGTTGAACAAGCTGCCTGGATCATATGGCTGCAAAGTTTTGGGAATACTTCCCTGAATTATCTTGACATTTTGTAGGCTGAGGTTTGATCAATAAACTTTTCAGTTTAAGGGACTTTCTCCTGATTTTCTTCATCTTTTCCCTTGCATTATCCTGATCTGTGTGATGCCGCTTATTTCAGGGGAGGACCTGTATTTCTATGATTAAAGAAGCTGTCTCTGAGGAAGCCAGGTCTCTGTTGCTTTGAAGATCAGAAACAAGACACAAATATTGTGAGGAAGTAACCTGCAAACCATTTGGGGCATTGAAGTAGCTGCTACTGAAGAGGGCTGTCTCATTTTGCCAAAGCTGGAATCTGTGCTTTCTTTATGCACTTAAAAAGAGGTTCAGTGAGTTTTCAGTAATTCATTCTGCCAAGGAATGGCATGTAGAATGCAATGGCCAGATCTGCGCCCCGAGGAGAACTACAGCACGGGAAAAGGAGAGGATACTTTTGCCATCTCTCATCTTAATCATTCATACAATGACGAAAAGTAGAACTCTGAGGTGCTGTAGTATTTAAATAAATATCTGAAGATGATGTCTCAGGTAAAGATCTTATCCCAGTTTAAATGTTTTCCCTGCTCCAGCCATCATAATTTTCATTTTGGCCAGATTGAGTCTGAGTCAGCTGATTTTCATCCAGGTGCTGACAGGCATTTTGATATCCTTGAGAAGACAGCAGTGGCATCACTAACAAATGAGATATGCTGCAGCATCTTTAGCATATTCCTGGTACACCTCATCCCTTCACTAGCAAATTGTGCTGCAAAGGCTGCACATGTGAGAATCCAAGGTCCAACAGACTTTACTGCCCTTTGGGTCTTGGTGGACAAGGATCTGCTGGTCATGGCATGTACTCCAGCAAAATCCTACTTATACATGTCCAGCACCATGTTTGTGTGTGTGTGTGTACGTGCACCAATGCAATGACCCTGGTTCTCAAATATCCACATGCTCTTCTTAATGCACATGCAGCACTGATGGATTTGCATAAATATTATAAAAATTACCCAAACACTCTCTTTATCAGAAACATAACAAATATAATTCAACAGTGCTGTGAAACATTAAATGGACCATATCCATGGTCCTAGCATTATACAGGTAGGAAAATATAAGAGAAATAAGGAGTTAGGGTGGATGTTTGTATTCACATTGCATCTTATGCTATATTAACAAGTCATTGATTAGTTGCAAAACATACCAATGATTATAGATATTATGTGTATGCAATCACTTAGCATTCAGAATGTCAAGTCTTATTCCAGCCCCAATCTTTAATTTCCTTAATTTTCTTATATTAAGTCCTTCTATGCTGAAATGCCTCATATCACTGCTTATATACAAGTAGTTTGTCTTCTTTCTTTCAATACAATTGGTTAAAAAAGAAAGTCATGCAAATATGAAAAATGTTCTGTTTGTGTATATTAAAATATTTCACTAAAGGCCCAATCTAAAAATTCAAATTTCATTTGTTTTGCTGATCTATACAAGATTAAAAAATATATACTCTAAGAAAGTCAACTCAGCAGTTTTAGAACTATAGGGATTTGATGATGTTTCAATGACTCTCAGTATGTTTTCATCCACTTCTTTACATATTTGTTGGGAACTATCTATTAGGAATACACTAGCAAGACCAGTCCTTGACTCTGATAAAGCCTAAAGCTCTGTATCAGACATATAACTCCTCATGAAACTCATATATTTTACCCTACATAGACTTAGAACTAAAAATGAGAGGGTCATTTCAGGACAAAAAAGATAAATTTCTTCTAGTTTAAAGACTCTCAGGTGTTTTTAGTAGAAATCACCTGTTCATATGGTAATACTTCTGGAGCCACCAATCCTTTCACTCCATAATAGTTCTGATTTCTAGACGAGATAGTGGCATTTCTGTAGCAACTACAGCAGTTGTTTTCAATACACATTTGAAACAAGTCACTAAATTTAAATCATTACTCTCTTCATTTTCTTCTCTTGCATTTGAGGTGTGCCTGCATTGCAAGGGGCTGGCATATACACACTGATGGTTTTGCCCATCCGTTACTGATCATCCTTCCCCCGAGGGTCTGGGTCCTGCCTGGGTAATGAATAAGAACCTGCCTTACTTGGGATTCTCTTTCTGTGGCCAGCCTGCCTTGCCATTGCAGTAGTGCCTGTAAACTGCAGGCTTTGAATACCAAATTAGACTGCTCTTCCCAAAATCCCACATTCCTGCATCTTTGAATACCCCCGGCAGCCTCCTTCTCTCTTCTAAACAGAATGATATATTTGGCATTTAACTCCTTGTTTTCCTTTCGTGTTGTTCCAGGCTACTGGCACATTTCCTGCTCTCAGCTAACCCCTGTTCTGCCAGTATGGGATGCTTTTCTAGCAGGTTGTTAATGTGCCAAGAAGCATATGTATTTCTTTGTGAATATGGAAGATATTTTCCAAATTTTACAGCTTCTGACCCAGAAACAGGCATATTCATCACTGCAGCATAATTTCAGACCTGCCAAGAATATATCAATTATGTCATGTAGATGTGCTAAAGGAAAGGATGAAAGCAGGAGTACAGCAATTTCCCCTGCTCCCTGTACTCGCTATACAGGCAGAAATAAACGACATCCTTCTGCAGGGAAGGCTTAATCCACTGATGCCTAATTCATTCCAGCTTAGGACCCACCCACTCAGAGAGAAGTGAAAGGACTTACATCATGTTTCTACAGTATCTGAGATTGCCAGCCCCCAAATCCACTATGAAACTAAAGCGACTTGGCCAAGAACTTGTTCTGCCAGATCTCCTGAAAAAATGTTATTTGATGCCCTTCAGTTGGAATCCAAAAGGAATCTGGAGCCTCAGGAAAGTGTTTGGCACACCACGGATATTGCAATTTTGAGGAACATTTTAGTCTGGAAGGAGTCTCAACTAAGGACATCTTGGGCTTCCTTGAGCGTGACTAGGTGGACTTAAAGCAAAAAGCTCCAAAGGAAGTTTACACACAGCCAATACTTCACGACTGCCACCCTTTCTTTCTTGGCATTAGATGTCTCCCAAACATTTCCCAAGATAGCCACTGGTCAAAAAACACCCATATTAACATAGCAGAGAAGAGTTTATATATTCCCTTATTGATTTTTAACTACAGTACACCACAAGCCTCTCAAGAGCCATAAAGTTGCGAGGTGTGGTTTTTTCCTGATGTTTTAGACCTAATTTAACAAAACAGGTTCAGTGCTTTTGCTGTCAATATTGCCCTCTACAAGACAGCATTTGATCAAATTTTCTATGGATAGTGACTACAAACTAATTCACCACAGGAGGTGACAGGTGCTGTGATGAGGTCAATGTCCTGTAGAACAGACATGTTTTTTTCAGAGATAAGCTACAGACTGCCTTAATGGGCAAGTCCAGCTGCTCACTTCTTGGCCTTTATCTCCTGTGATCATTTGACAGTGGGTGTAGTCTCTTGCTATCAGCCAAGGAGCACTTTTTTTCAGTTGCTTATAATTGTTCTGCAGATTATTCTGTATTTGTAGAAGAAACTCCTGTAAATTTGTGATTCAGAAGAAATTACTAATTACTTTTATGGAAAATTCATACTGACTTATCTCTGTAACTGGATTTGTGATTGTTTTATGGATATCTAGCTGCCATCAGCTCATTTGAAAAAAATCGTTCTAAGATATTTTATATTATCTTTATTTGCTGCACTTCTGGAAAGTCGATTTTGTACATATTGAGTAGAGGAAAGCAAACAAAAAAACCCCTTTTTTTTTTTCTTGTATTTTTAGTAGTTTAGCAATATATTCATACTGCTGCACATGAACTATAGCAGGAATGAAATGTAAGTCAGAGTTGATGGTATACTTGTCTGACATTTTATTCTAGTTTACTCCCACAGATTTGAATAGAAATACTACTTGTCTAGCCAGAGTTATGTAAAAATGCATAGCTGTTTAAAAAACTATAAGCCACTGTAAGCCACTTTCAAGTAATTTTTAGGTTAGTTGACTAAATTACTTGCATGTTTACCACAATTGGGATGTGATCAATATTATACTACTTGTTTTTACTGTATATTAAGACTCTGAATCCCCTTCTACAGAATTAAGATTAAAAACAAAACCCAAAAGTAGTGGTGGTTTTCATTTCTTTAAGTCTTTTCTACAGAGATCTCCAAGTTAATTACAACTGTTAATTTAAAGTAGACTAAGCTATATTAAATGCCTCCGTTTCTATTTTTCTTCAGAATTAAAAATGACCTTAATTCAGTTTAGCCTAACTCACTTTGGAAGGGGAATACGCTAGGTTATCTGAAGGTCATTTTAATTCTAGTTGGGAAGGTTCAAAGAGTTCAGCAAGCTTTCCTATGTACTCTGTACCCAATAAGTGAGGAACGATGAGGAACTAGTAGTCTCACATCTAAATCTAGGCTTCACTGCATTCTGCTCAAATGCCATGCCCTGTAAATTGTGTCCCTCTGTCATGTATCAATGTATTGGTTATAGAAGTCTAGTTAAAAAGGTTCTTAATGCATAAGCAGCTCTTCTGCTGTAATATCTTTAGTAGTGCCATCTAAAAATAGGAAAATAGTGCAAGATGGTTCTCCTGGTCTATTTTTTATTTCTAGAAGCACATTTTTAAAACAGAAAAAAATCACTTCCATAAACCTGTATTTTTACCCCTTTATCTTTCTACAACCTGCTGCTTTTATCTCAGTTACAGCACAATTCCTAGAAATACTAGGAGCTGTGCATATATGCCTAACTGAAGGTAATATGTCCCGTTTGCTCTTATGTTTATTATTTCTTCTGCACACTTTATCATTTGCTGCAAGTGTTTTTATTCTAAAGAAACCATCATCCAAGGCAGCAACGTGCAGTTTCTTCATGGTTCAGACCCCTGGCACTTGAAGACAAATTAATATAAGCTTTTTCTTAATGTTAAGTGTTTTCCATCTGCTTTATTTACGGAGTTGTTCCTTGCTCAGGAATTCAAGCTCTGGGTGTTTTTCTGTCTCTGATGCCTTTGTCTTATGGTATTTTCAGCTCTTGGTAATATCTAAGGTTCCAAAGCACTGTCCAGTTCAACACATATTCAAGTACTAGTTTCTTGGCAGCTTCTAGATTGCCTCTTCTGGAGTCTGCTTCTCCCAGGAGTCTATTTCTCTATTATTTGTTCCACTTTCTGTTGGAAACCAGTGGCTTTTAAAAGTTGGAAGGGTTTTCAAATTATTTTTATAATCTATAAATCTTCAATAGATCTTACCCTATGACAGGGTGATGCCACACTTTATCATTCACCTCTATCAGATAAAATTGTCACCTCAATCTTATAAAGCAAACGGCACTTTTAAACATTCAGGACCAAGGCATATAACTTTAATATGCTCCATTTTTATTTAGAATGCAATACTCCTCATTTCTTTTTGTAACAGCTTCATGAATATCCTCCTTTTCTTGGATTGCTGAGAAGTGTTAAATATGCCAAATGCATCAGCACTTGCTATTTTCAGAAGGAAAACCTCCTTCTGATAGACTTGCTTTTAAATAACACTTACTGCTTCCAGATGTACACTGAAGTGCTCTTGCCTTCTTTTCCAGTAGTTTCTGGTATTTCCAGAGTTTGAGCATCTAAGTGCTTCAATTTCTTCTCAGTGTCTTTGGTTTTTGGTGGTTTTTTGGTATTTTTTTTTTTTAAATTGCTGGTGCCATGAATGAGTGGTCGTTCCAGGCTCAGAGGGTTTCAATGGATGTTCTTCAGTCAGGTGCCTGCAATGCTGCTTCTTCACACTTACAAGCCAGAAAGCTAAATTTCTAAAAGAATATTTAGACCAGCAACCTTTCATTAGGAGAAATAATAAAGAAAACCAATTGCTATCGTATTCATCAGCGTGACTCTAATGATAAAAAATCCATGCAGGAGAAAAAGAGTAAAAGCCACTTTGCATATGAAAAAAAGCAGCCAAAAAAACAGCTTACAAAGTTTATTTACTATTTTTGGATTTATTTTGGTTTGTCTTTGACTCACAAAGCTAAAAGGAAAAATATCTACAGTGCATGCCAAGAACTTATTAATTCTCATTAGCACAAAGAAGAAGTGGTTATTTCAAGTGGTTGTAATGCAAATGTCAATGTAAAAGTCTTTTCCTCTCAACTCCAGAGTCTGAGAAGCCATTGTCAGACCATGCTTTGATATTAGCAGATGTTCTGTATATTTGATAGATTTATGGCTGATTCACCAAGAAAGAGAAGTCGAGTGTTTTCAAGCATTATTTTAATTTCATGAAACAGAGAACTTTGACTTCTATTTGCATTTAGTCCAAGCCAGATTTTCTCTAAACTCAGTTTCACATCTGAAATACAAAGGTAATTTTCTAATAATAGCGGAAATAAATGTAATACTGCCAGTGAAGCTTTCATTTTTAAAATCCATTTAAGAAGATGGTAACCATGTGAAATACAGTTTTTGCACATGACTGTGAAAGACAGGGCTTTTAAACTGGTATTAAGTATTATGATTTTAACCATCCCATTTACAAGAAAGAACTCCATTCTTTCTTTGCAAAGAGCAGATGTATTCCCAAGTAATATATTAGCCAATAAATGTCTACATATAAAAATTATCTTCAAGCATTTCTCATTTTCAGTGCTGTAATTCCTTTCAAATAATTTCAGGTGAAATGAATCAATCAAGGTCTCTAATAGAGGATGTATAGGAATTTGACTATCTGTCTTGGAGATAACTGCATTTATTTCTTATGCAGATGTGCAACATTTTAACTCAAGGGTGTTGGCATTATATGGGTAGATTCTTGAAGTAGCCAGGTATCAAAGCTTGTTCTTTGATATTTCTCCTCAGAAATCTTCCCTTCATTCTACTTTATCACAGTAAAAGTTGTTCTGTGGTTTAATCAGATATTTTTGTTCCTCCTAGTTTTACTTTTTCTATACTGCTAAAAAAATATTTTCTATCCTCCAAAGGCTTTAGTTTCACACTTTGCTTTCCCTCTTTTCTATCCCTTTTGGCCTCCATTTGTTTTTTGTCATCCTGTTCCATTTACTTGCTCTTTCCCTTCACTGTACTGCAGTTATTTTTATTTTGTAAGAGTTTACAAAACCAGTGGAATTCAGCAGCACGGTTTGGTGGTGTTTGGCATCTCTTGCCTCCTCTAAATATTTCGTACATTAGGTCTTAATTTTCACTGATAGTGTTGAACAAAAAATTAAGGTATGTCTAAATCAGTATGTCTAAATCAAAGAAAATATTTCTCTTGCATTGTCTTTTTCATTTCTGTAATAACATTACAACAATTTATTGAAGAGACAAGAGTATAACTGACCATATCCATTCCTCAAAGTTAGCACAGGATAGTACATTGAATAGGCACAAAAAATATGTTAGAAATGGTTCTTGGGTAAATAACATTGGTATCACTTCTTAGAAATGCTAAATCCAGGTTGCAATTGCTCTCCTTTAGTTTAAACTTAATTTTCCCTCTGAATGACAAGGGAGGAATGTTTTTTTTCAGTTCATTGTCTGTTTGAAGAGGGAGCTAAATGGTTTGTATATTGATCCTTTAACATGCAAATATGAATAACACACTCAATACCAATACTTACCATTTACAGCATGCTTTTTCATCCACAAATCTTAGGGTTATACAGTTAGAAGTAAAAGGGTTCTGAAAGTTTCAGTGTTGTTTGAGAGCAGGATTTCCATGGAAGCTGGGATTTCAAGGAAGGAGGGAAGAGAAAGGCTGGGCTGCAGGACAGAAGAGAAAATTTGAAAATGGTAGAGGGAAGAAAATGAAGCCAAGAGAACTGGAAAACATACACATGCAGGAGAGAAAACAGAAAAAAGAATTATGGGAGAATTGTAGAACTTGCCTCATGCAACAGGAAAATATGCAATATAGTCTTCTAAGAAAGATAAGAGATGGTAATCTATCTCATTTAGAGAGAAAAAAAGTTGCTTTAATTAGGAGAAACTGATTTTATTGCAATCTTGCCAATACACAAATTTTGCAGGTTCATCCCTTCCTGTGTGTGCTGCAGTCTTTTCTCTGATGACTCTGAGTGGAGTAATTTGCAGACTTCTGGTCCAGACACAGTCTTTTAATATATGTTTGTACAGCTGCATCACAGTGGGGGACTAATTTTGAATGGGGGTCTCTGTTTTCTACCATAATTGAAATGATTAATCATAGTCACTCAATAATGCCACCACTGACACTTCTTGGACCTAAAAATCTAATGAGATAATAAGGAGATGTAAATTGTTTTAATATTATCTATTATAGTAAAAAACCATTACAATCCATAGTCTGAATCAAAACTCACCATGTGTATATAAAGTATAATGGTAGTAGTCTTTTGTTTCTTTGCTACAACAAGCAGTGGTGGGAAAGGACTTTCTAACATTTGGAGGATTCTCCTACCCCAGGCTGTTTCTTCACAGGCCGAGCGCCTTTCCTTGATGAGAGCTTGGAGTCCCCAGCACAGACAGGGCGGGCCCCTTTTAAATCTTTGTTTTATCTGGTTGCCCAGACAACCCCTGTAAACATTAGTGGAACAAGCGAGGTCTTCAAAAACCTGGGGGCGACCTGGATCGAGGTCATTTGGGGACAGACAGACTCAGTGTACCTATATGAGCAGACATGGATTTTTTTTCACAGACTTCTTTTGCACATTTCTTTCTAAATGCTTCATGATCTTATAGTCTCTTTTGTGACATATGGAAAATATAAACATGCTTTCTGGCAGCAGTTTTTTTTCTTGCGTGCTATATTGCTTTCTGTTGTGACATAAATATATATTAAGTATTTATAAGTAATGAAAGAAGAATATGAGAAATAATATTTTGACTATAAAAAAGTGTCAAGTCCACTTACCTTTTTTTGATTATATTTTTCTAATAATATAATTTATTTTTTTTCATTTTGAGGTGATAGCTTTAAAAAGGTGAAAAGCCTATTAGAAAGCAATTAAAAGTACCAGTGAAATTCAAATAATGGTGAAAAAGTTACCATTTGTAATATATATTGCCATTATATATGATAAATAGAGGGGTTAAATATTTGTTAGCGGATAGCCATTTCAAAGCTTTTCCTTAGTGGTATGAAATAGCAGGTTCAATCTTACACAGATTTCTGACAAAATAATTTTTTTAAAATCTCCAAAAAAACCCAAAAAAAGAAAACAATCTGGCAGTTCTGTGTCCCTGATAATTCAGAAATATTTTTTTTTTCCCAGCTAATGTTTTAAAATGCCTCCTCTCCTGGCAGTGTTTCAATACAGCAAGTTGTTTCACATAATTATTATTATCACTGCTGTATGTTATTTTAAAAATTAGTAATATAAAGTTATTACATTACTTATTTTCCAGATTAAAAATATTATATTATTCCTATATATCCCTCCTGCTGTCTATAAAATAATTGCTGTCCATAGGAGATATATAGACAGGTGAACTTGGTCATAGATGAACAACTAATTAACTTTGAACTCCATTTTATATCTCTAATGTTTAAGACTAAAATCTCCATTTAGTTGGTGTTAATGTGATAGCTCTATAACTTGTACTTGATATAAAAATACTCCTCAAACTTTAGCTGTTATAAACTTACATAATTTCATATGTAAAATCTTTGAGTTTGTGATTAAACGATGAAAAGAAGCTTGGAGTAGCTGCTTTATTAGGCTAACAGGTTCTCAAAAATTAATATAAAATTATTTGGAACTTTTGGTTGAATCCTGTGAAAGTTATCCTTGCCTTCATTTTTCTGCAAGAAGAAAAGGAATATAAAGCAATTTTTGTTTATGTAATCCAAATTCACGCAATCCTAAATCCTACGTAGTCTTTAAAATGAGAACAAAGTAATCAGAAAATAGACCTCGGTCAAAAAAGGATAAAAAGCAGAACAATTAAATTGAAGGACAATTTTAATCCTCTGTTCCTGTGGCTGGACCTTTGAATGGTAAAGTCTTATCAAATCTTCATGGAGCTGCTGAATCCACTGCACGTTTTTATAAAATCTGACGTGTTCTTTCTCTTCTACTCACTGTACTGCAGCAGAGTTTTAGTCTGGCCTAGGAGTAGGATGGGACTTGGATTGTAGCAAACCCATAATCTGCCACTGTCTGCTCTGGATCATTGGTGGTCAAATTCTTATTTTTAAGAAAAGCACCATGATTTTAAGCATGAAGGTTAATATCAGGCTATCTGGACTGGCATCCTACTCATTGTCATAAAGAGGGATAGAAGAGGTTTCGAGACATGAGTTATTTTGTGCGTAGAAACTCGCAATCTCTCAGCGAGATCACTTCATAGGGTGCTTTCACAAGTCCTCACTCTGCACATTTCAGTTTATTTTATAATCTTTGTTAACAGCTCACGTTGGTGAGTGCTACACAATAGAGACAAATTTTCAGCCTCTAAATGTCGCAGAACAAAAGGAAATAGATATTATTGAGTCTGCAGAAAATGTTACCTGTGTCAGGGTATTCTTAGTTGTCTTGCAAGTTAACACTTCTGTTGTTTACCTTTTCTAGAACCAGAAATTCCTGTTGAAAATAGCAAGTGATATTTGATTGAAAGGGCAAACAAAACTCTATTGATGAACAGGGAAGTTCCTTCTATACTCTGAATTGAATTTCACATGCTTATCCAGATAAATATTGGTTAAGTTAATATGAGATACACTGTACAAAACTTCCTTGTGAAAGATAACACAAAAGCAAAAGTCCTACAATCTCCACTACAGAATTTCAAATAAAAGAAAATAAAATAATAAAATTCCAGGTTCTTCTAAATCCTATATAATAACAATATATCAGTAGCTTTTGATCCTGCAATACTTAGTACCATGTGGCACAACCACAGATTTGGTAGGATTGATTACAATTCTAGACTTAATTTCAATTGCAAAATTGCTGTAATTCCTGTAATTCTAGACTTAACTATTCCAATAAACGCACATGGCTAGATAGTCTTTATCCCCACCACAGTAATTTCTATCTTTTCTCTGCAGAAGCATCTTGCCTCTTCTGTTAATCTGTGACATCCTGACTTGAGTGGGCAAGAAGCAACGTGTGTGCCCTTCAAGCTGCTCTCCTTGCCTGGCTAAAGAGCACTCCAGGAAAGAGAATGGCATCGTAGAGACACCTGAGCATCTGACACCATGAATACCTAGTGATGGATCAGAATTCAGTACACCTTGTCAGATATCTGCACTTTGCAAACCGGTGTGTCCTGGAGTATTGGTATTAAGAAGATTTTGCTGCTGTTTAATGAGATTTCTTTGTCTCACTGCCCTAGAGAAGTCAATACGGGTTCTAATGTCTCAAACCTAGTAATGAAATGTTTATGAATGTGAAAATATTTCATCCCTTGTTCAGTGTACTACATGATACAAAAAACTCTATCATCTCCTTGTAAAGAAGGCTAAGTAGTCTACTTTAAAAAAAAACCCCAAAAATCGGAAAAGATTCTATAGTCTCATTGTTGTCATTAAAAAGTATTTGTCACTGCTGCAAAATTAACTTACAGTTGTATAAAAGAAATATGCTTTCCCCAGCAAGCATAAAAATTGTTACTTGCACATTTGGAAACTGCCTTGAGGTACAATGGTAACACAAATGAGGAGGTTCTCATCTAACTGAGGGGTATTTTTGAGAAATTTGTGTGTAGAAATATTAAGGAACTGAAATATTTCAGTGTTTTAATAGCGCATGCATACTAATAGTATATTTAATAATAAATACTATTTATTAATAGTCTGCATACAGTTTTATTCTATTTAAGCAAAAATCAACCTTTCAATAGTCCTTTCCATATGAAAAGTATTGTGTTTCTGCGACATGAAGTTTTCTGTAGTTTAGCTAGGGTAATGAACTTGTGGTAAGGTATGGATTGAACAGATACTGAGAACTTTCACAATGTGAGAAGACATGTATGGTAAAAAGCACGACTTTGCTGGGATGGAAGTCTTGTGCCCACTTTTCTCATATTTGACCATATTGCTTAAAATAATGATTTCATTACTATGTCCAACTGCAAAGGAGAAGCAGCTCACACTCCTCTTTCTACTTGGGCCTGCATGCCAGCAATAGCACAAGAATTTAGAAACACTGTATGAGCTTGCCCCAGTTTGTGAATATTTACAAAAACTGGTTTTATTTCCTGGATGACCACAGTAGTTTAGCTAACCAACAGATACAAGTTTCCACTTTCCTTCAACTTATGCCAAATTTGATCTTACAGCCTTCATACACTAGAATAACTTCTTTCTTCATGCTCAACAAAGGAAATGTTTCTCCAAACTGCTGAAATTCTGGGACTTCCTTTCTTAAACAGAGGCAGACAGCAGATGGAAACTTGAAGATATTTGAAGAAGAAACCTCCAAGCTTTGATTACTAAACAGTTACAGATGCTCTTAAATTATATTTTGTGTGGTTAAAAATAGAAGTGTTGCTATCTTAAAGCTGTGTAAAATCGTGCCTGAACCAAAGGAACCTCATTAAGCTTGAGGATAATTGACTATAGTCTGTGGATAGCCTTGATGTTATGGTATCTGCTTACATCAGTACTGAGTTTCACCCAGAGCGTGTTTGGAGTGATGAGGACTATAAAAAGTTATTGTATATGAAATGCTACATTATGTCAATATCATACTGCTACAGCTTGTAAATTCACATTGATCTGTACAATAAAAGATGTTTACAGCTCTAATGAACTCAATCAAGTGCATGTTTGCTGATACATAAAAAAGTAACAAGCCATCTTGCTGGGCATTTGATTTCCAGGAGATAATCCCAGACAGTACTCTGAAGATTAGAGAGAGAGAGGAGATAAGAAGCTGTGACAGGCTGGCAATATCTGCCTGAAACACCATCCCCTGTTAGCAGGTGTCGGTGCTGCTGGGAAGCTGTTGCACGGATTTTGCTAACACGCTGAGCAGATGGCTTATAAAAGAAATGGGTGTTGCTTTTTGAAGCAAAAATTATGTATGGCCTGAGAAGTATTGTAACAAGAATCCTAGGGGAATATGAAGTATAGGGATGGAAGTTAAACTGAACCTTGTTTCTTCATTGGTAATGTGTTCTAGGCTGACACTAGGAAATGGATGGTTTATGACAGTACAGATTATGTTTGGACATGGCTTTATAGCAAGTGGGAAAGTGCACTTGTTTAGAAAAGTGTAATTATCTACTTGGTAAATATATTCTGAGTGTTGTGCAAACAGAATAAAACACTGTTTTATAGCTAATAGCTAATAGGAATAGCTATTATTCCAATTATAAATCTCTATGCTGATTCTGTTTCAAAGCTTTTGAACTTCATGAATGTCACATTTAATGTTTTGAAGCTCTTTTTGGCATTTGCCAGTACTAAGAGTTGCACAAGGATAGAGGCTGTTTCAACAGCAGAGGTAAAATGCAACTTCAAATTTTCTGGACCACATTAGACTGTGCATCCTACTGCAGCTCTTAAAGCTGGCAGTTGAGTGAGCAGGAGGAATAGGTCTGCATTTCAAGATTATTTTGTGATTTTGTTCAAATACCAGTGTTCTTTAGAGAAGTTAATTGTCCTCTTTGTAATTTGAGGACATAGAATTTACTGACTTTGAGATGGATTACATATAAAGCATTACAGTGCTCATAATTATTCAGGGAATATGTTTGTAGTAACAGGAAGGGTAAAATAGGAACTGTGTTCAAATAAATCATCAGTCTTTCTCTCGAAGATAGAACTGATCTGATTGCCCTCACCATTCTTCAACTGTAACAATTAGAATTCATGGAGGAATCCAGAACTTCTGTAGGGAAAAATTGGAAAAACCTAAGAAAATTATTAGAAATATGTAGATTATTGAGAAAGCACTTTCTTTCTCATCTCTGGTTTTCTGTCTCTCCTGTTTGCTCATTTGTGAAATTCACAAGATAATCTTCAGGCCACATAAAAGGTACTTCTATTACTAGTTCTATTTACAATAATTATGTAGGCACATCTGTTCTCTAGTGCATCAATATTCAATATTTAAACTAGCTCAATATTAAAAAATATAACTCTATTTAATGCTCCTAATTAAGCATCTGTGTATTTAATACCTTGCTTTGGTTCCTTACTACATTTTGTTAGTTCTAATGTTTCAACATGGAGGTAGCGAGTACTATTTACTCAGTGTGATTCAGAATGCAGATTGCATTAAAAAAAGTAAATCTGATCTGCTTCTGGGAAACAACAACTAAAAGCATGTTCGGGAAGAGATTAATGCCTCCTGCCTCCCAGGAACGGAGAGGAGAAAAAGCATTTGTGCTGTGAGGCTCTGGCCTTTGCTGGGAGGATGTGTCACAGGTTGTGCTTTCCCAGCTGAGAACATCACCCGTTGGTAGCAGCCCTCTGAAAAGAGGAACCATTAGCTGCACCTAGAAGGGGAAGCTTTTCCTAAAAACCTCCCAGGAGCCGAGCAGGCCACAGCTCTTTCCCCAAACTGCAGGTTTGCCTGCGAATTATAAAGCAACAACTGGGTGCAATCTCTCACCACAAGCTCCTGCTTGTGGCTTGCTGCTCGTGCCAATATATAACATACCTCGCTCAGCAGAGCTGTGCACGTGGCTTGGGGTGGAGAGGCCTGGTTTGGCCACGGAATGTGGACAAACGTGAAGCAGGCAGGGGCTGCTGGGCCCAGCCCCAGCTCTGACCCAGAGAGAAGGTGCAGGGCACGTCGGCCTGGTGAACGGCTTCACCTGCAGCCAGTGGCAGCATTCCAAAAGACTAACGGAAAGAGAGTCAGACCTTTCCCCGGGAGCATCCTGGAACACGGCTTGGGCACAGCTGAGAGAATAATGGCTGCACACGTGGGGATGAGCTCAGGCCCCAGTGCTTTAGCACGGCCTTCTATCACTAAAATATGAACATTTACCTACACAAACAAGCAAGGGGGCTTCTATCAGATTACATGTTTGTGGCCAGAAATTATATCTCTGCTTTTTTTTTCTTCTTTTTCTTTTTTTTCTTTTCTTTTTTTTTTTTTTTTGACAAGCCTAATAAAGGTTTCAGTGGCAAATAAATCATAATTTCTGCATATGACTAAAACCCACAATGTAATCTGTCATCCAACCCAATGAAAAACATCATGTCTGTAAAAAGTTCTTCAACTTTACAAGCTACAAATTGATACCACACACGAGAAAACAGTCTGATCTAGGATTTCCTAAAGAATTTTTCATGTGGTTTTCTGTCCTTAGCAATCATTTGCAAGAATCCCCCAATCTGTTCCTATTAAAGTATCAGCTTACCTCAAAAGATATTAAAGTGGAGGAAAAAAACTTATTGCTGATCAAATAGCAATAAAATTTTCATTTTCATTTAACATTGTCAGCTTTCAGTTCCTTCTGACCAAGAAATACAAAACTTGAAACTAAGCCTACTGAATTTATTTATTTCTAACTGCCTTGAAAAGGCAGTTGTAGATATTATCATGGAAAGCCTTATTTTAGCCAAGAGATTGTGCAGAATAGACTGCAATTGATTTTAAAGGTATGAAGTAGTGAGGAATGTGTGATGTAAGGATATAACAGTATCAGCAAAGTAAGAAAATTAATTAATAAACCAAAATAAGTCAATAAAAATTACAGCTAGTTCCGTGGCAAACATGATGCAGCTGAAATCAAATGTCATGGTGACTTCCACTGCTTGTGAATTGGGCTACTAACCTTGATGAAGACAGATTACCACATATTCTACTGAGATAATTGACTACATTTCAGTTGGGCTTTTAGTACTTATTCTTTAAGTGGTGGGTTTTTTTTTTT
>VWZN01017390.1:159666-189210 GCA_013396955.1 Regulus satrapa | reverse complement strand
ATATATATAAAACAAACACAAAAAAACAAAACCAACAAAAAAAACCCCAAAAAAACCAAAAAACAAAAAAACAACAAAACCCCAAAAAAACACCAAAAAACCAAGGAATAAAAGTAATGCACACATGCCTGAACCACTTACTTTTAAGTGTAGCTTTTTGGGACTTGACCAAGATGGATGAGGATAGGTCTAACTGTGATATTGTTCCTTGGAACACTGCTTCTGCTGTGATAGGAGGCAATAGTCATGCTATGGGCAGTTATCTCTTCAGATGTTGGGATTATTTTAAACTACATTATTTTAAACTACATTAAAAAGCTTCAGTGCTATTGTCAGTATGGGCTTTGCAGCTCAGAGATGGTACATGATTACTTAATAAATAAACTAAATACTACAGGGTTACCTCAGTAATGCTGTACTTATCATTCAAAAAGTACATTATCCTGATCCTTTGAATTCAAGCAAATCCCAGAAAATTACTTTTTGTAGGCTATTTTCATGTTTAAATAAAAGTTAAAGCTAGTGTCTATGAAGTCTGATGCACTTCACTTTTCTCTCTTATTTTGGGTATTCAAAGAATTCAATTCAGGATCAATATTTAAGATGTTATTTTTCCAGGCTTTGTAACTGCATGCTGTATTTCTCTACAGGTGAGCAGTATTTGCACAAAATATTCCTATAGTAGGATAATGGAGTTTCAGCTCAGTGCCGATGAGGATAGTGACTCTATTTAGATCCCCTACAATGGATAAAATAGTGTGACACAGAGGGTTTGGAGCCCATCCAGCCTTTTAAGGGAATTTCTGTAAATCAGGTCAATTCATTTAAAGAAGCTTCTGTGGGCTCACATCCTTTTGAAACTGCTTGATGTTCTCCTATTCTCATGCACAAAAATATTTTCAAATCACTGGTACCCCATTGAGCCCCAAGTGTTAAGCTGTGGGTAGAAAAGCATGTTTTTTTGAAATCTTTTGTAGCTGCTGGGCTTTCTGGTTCATTTATCAGATGTTTGCAAACTCTTACTTGCACTGAGTGTTGACTGCAGTAGTCTCAGTGACATTGTAGGCCAACTGTGAATATTTCTGACTGTCACTTGTTCTTTACAGAGTAGAAGTGTATGTCATTAAAATGTTAGAGGTCTACCAACACTCATACAGGCATACGTGTGTTGTCAGTGGAGCTGAGCAAATGGTTTCATAGTTGGTAATGTCAGCATAATGCGATAAAGAATTTGGTGAGCATGTAAGAGCACCTTTCTTGTACTTTCACGGTCAAGAATCTTTTGAATAAATGTTTCTTGCTGTTGAAAGAAACTTCTTTTTGGTGATTTATTCAAGACCCAGTTACTGGCTTAACGCTTGCACGTGGGATGCTGAAACTACAGGCTGATGTCTGCCAATTTAAATTTCAGGCTGCTGTGGGAGTGTCACCCTTGTTGCTGAACTAGAAAACAATGTTATGTAGCAGCATGTGAATTAGGATGATGTAATCTTCAATCGGAGTTGTCGTGGGCCATGTGTGAGGATTGCCGACCATGTCTAGTGATGCTGAAATGAATCTATGAATCGCAGCCTTGTAAAATATGAGATGAAATGAGGCAGACCAACACAGGGCTGAGGTGGGCTCTTGTGATTCACAGAACTGTGTAGAAATGAATTTAAACATGTTCTTGTGTTCCTGAGCTTGAGGTTGTTTTCACACTGAGCCAATGCTGCCGGTTTGAAGCAAGGGAGGGAGAATTTGATGTGTGAGAAAGAGCAGTCTAAAGATATCTTTTTCTCTTTTTTTTTTTCTTCCCCAAGATCCTCAGCAAATCTTTCCCCAAGGTCTATTTATAATATAATGAATCACTGCAAACATATCATCTTCATTAAAGGATTAGTGCTTTTTATGCTAAGACAGCTCTGCTGATACATATAAAATGTTAAATTGTCCTATCTTGTAGATCCCTAAGGCCTTTAGCTCTTACTAGAAAAATAAATCTTTTGATGAGTGAATGATAGAAAAAGGAGTAGTATAATTCCAGCAGTGATTAATGCCTGGTGTACACAATTTAAAGCACCTTGTGATAGCTGTTGGTCTGTGCTGACATGCCATAATGAAGAGCACACTGCAAAGCCAAAAGCAGAGCAGAGATGCTCCTACAGGTGCTACAACTCAAATTCCCCTTCTAACTCTCTCTTGTTTGCCTTTGTCCCTACCAAACCCGCAATGTTAATGCCACACCTCAGTATTACTATAACACAGAATCATTATGGAACAGATATTATCATATCTGTTTCATTCATTCGAGGCCATGGCTGCCTCACCACAGAGCATCAGCCCTTAGCAGGTGTCAGTCCATCAGTGAGGGTGGCTTCCTGCACTGGGTCCTCAAGACAAAGCAAACAAATGTCCTTGTGCAGTTTGGTTCAAGGGAAGGCTTCATTTGAGGTGAGGGGGGTCCTGCTGTGGCCATGGCTCTCTGGTCACTCAGCTGTCACTTGCAGAGCTGATGTGGCTGAGGCTGTGTGAGTTTCTAGGCTGGAAATATCTACAGCACACCAGTGCTGTTTCTAATGAAGGTGGAATGGTTGCATATAATATAATATATTTATATAAAACCATTTAGTGTATATATCTATGAAAAATATTTTTAAATGGTTGTAAATAATGGTTCTGTAATAAACAGAGTTTGACTTCTCTTTAGCAGTGTTCAGTGGAACTTACTGTGATTTGGAGTAGGAATACTTTATGTTCCAAAGTTAGTGATATGTCCTGCTGTCAGATTTATGGTGTTATTGACACTTGGTGAAGTGGTGAACAGTGATACAAAATCTATGCATTGTCTCTGCTTTTTGCTGGCAGAGAGTAGAACATGAAAGCTGATTTTTTTTTTTAGCAGCAAGTGACAGAGATCTGTATTTTCTGAAATCTAGATTGTACTGCATACAAGCATTGTTACACTTGTGTGTTTGAGCAATTTTTTCAATATTTTTCCTTGTCTTTACAAATGCTAAATAATTTTTATTTAAAGGTCACAGCATTTTATTTTTGAATTATTGGTTTGTAAGTCATGCAGATTGTTTTCTCTTGCCTTGTCAGTTAATGTATTTCCTATGTTTTACTGAACAAGTAAAAGATTCAAGCCCTGACCTTTTACTGTAGTTTTCTAATTTGGTCTCACTTTCTTTGATGGCCCTCGTTCAATATTCAAACCATAACTATGACACTCTATAGTACTCAATTTGCTAACAGTCTGAAATACGTTATCACATAAGAAAGGGCTTTTGAAGGGTGAGAATGAGCTAACAGATAGTCACATTGTGTGCTTTGCTATGAAAGACACTTTGGAGGTCATTTATTAAACAGAAAATCAATCTTCAGATTTGAAAGATTTGACATTGATTTAAATTTGGCCAATGATTTGAAGTTTCATTTCGGAAAATGGATGAATGCAAAAAGAAGCAATGTTATTTCAAGAGAACACTGAAAATAAAACAATTGCTTCTATTCTCAGTTGTGATCTCTGTATTTTATGACTAGGAAGTGATTAATGCCTGTGAAACTGTGATGTGAAACTTCCACCATTTTAACTGCTTCTAATCCATTCCCTGTTTTCTGAATCAGACACTTTATACCTATAATTTCATCGATGTTTTTTGATACTAAACAATGAAAAATTCCAATCCAAGGCTGTGAAGTGCAAAGTCAGGAGAAGTACAATCTCCTGTGAGCTAACACTGTTAGCAGGGGCTCTGTGCCACGGCGTGCTGCTGAGCCTTGGAGCTGGCACTGAGGGGGCATCTCCGCGCCCGACTCCAACCATTTGAGATAACGCTCCCTAGCTTGCCTTGGTCATTTGGTTTGGTGGCTCAGGGAAATGTTAGAAGGTTTAAAAATGCTGGCCATCCGGATAAACTAGTTCAGAGAATTGGATTATGGAACTGCGTGATTTGAAAAAAGTTGTGCGAATTATGCTGTTTGTATGGCTTTGTAGGTTGTGTCTGTCCATTTAGCAAATCAAACACCTGAGAACTCTGTACATTCTCTTTATCTGAAAGAACTTCCATACAAATGTCTCACCTCTCTGATGGTGGGAATGAAGGATATTTAAATTAATAGACTTAATTTGACTTCAGAATATTTTGAACCAAACCCTCATTACATGCAATTTCAAGCCACCTGACAGATAGTCTTTTAAAAACAAGCTTGTCACTTTGACATATCAAACCTCAAAATAAAGACTAATTTTTGCGTCTAGAATTTCTCTGTAAGAGTGAGAACATGCCACCAAATTGTTTTTTGAACATGTATCAATAAAGCTGGTTAAATACTATTAATTTTTGAGTTTCTAAAATATATTATAACTTGTCAAAGAATCATTCTATTAACTATGAAAGCACTTCTTTCCGCTGTCCCCTGCTCTTTTCCAAGGCACTTGCTTATCTTGCTCAGACTGTTTCTTTAAATGGACTTGAACATCTACTGTCCATGTGCAACACTTCCTTCTCCAGCAAGAGTATCCTGCCTTTCTGCCTCTGCTGCCCCTGGAGGAAAGAAGATTTTTTCTTTTTTTCTTTTTTTTTTTTTTTCTATGCCTTTCTAGGACAGGATTGTGTGCAACTCTCTCTCCTACTGTCACTGTCACACCTTTGCCAGGCAGCTGTAAAGATAACATCTTTTTTTTTCTCTGTAGAGCACTTTTAGTCCAAGTGCTTGTTTATATAAGAATGTGCTAACCCGATGAAGATGCATTCATTTCTTCTTCACAAGTCTTTCTCCATCCATTTATATGTTAACCATTTTTGTTCAGCTACCCTTGAATCTGTATGGTTGAGCACCAAACCTTCGCCAATTTATGTGTATCAGGATTTCAGGAGGGAAATGGCATATGCAGCAGGAACTGCAGTCCTTTTCTGCTCGAGTGTGAATTCAGAGATTTCTGACAGCTGACTTGCTGCAAAAGTCCCAGTTTGAAAATAGAATGCTTTCTTCTATGTTATTAAAAGCAATCTCTTAGAAACATGTCTCTCAAGTAGATTACGAGTGAGATATGCCTCTGCATTATTGTAGCTGAACACGGGTTATAGGTTATGCTTATTTTTTAAGCAAAAACTTGTCACAGGTATGAGAACTGACTCAGAATTTGATGTAATCATAACCTGACAATGCTGCTGCTGTTACTGTGCATGATCTGGGTGAGTCCTGCCATCAGCTTTGGCCTGTGAGTGGCAGAGGCTGCCTGCAGAGCAGTCTGTGCTGCAAGTCTTTTCCTTCAGCTGTGCTCTGACCTGGGAGTAGGGCTTGACAATAATAACAAATCAGATGTGATCTAGAAGAAGGTGTCTCAGAAGGACCTGGGTTGGAGAACAAAGTAACTTTGGGATGATTTCTGTGATATAGAATTAAAAAAGGTGTGTAGGAGCTTGTGGCTGCCGGGCCTGTGCACTGCCATGTTGCCTGTCAGTGCCATCCTAATGCTCTCTCCTCCTGCCAGCTCCCTCCCCTCAGCAGCAGCCCTCCATGCATTGCTCTGAGAGGTGGATTCCTGTCTCTCCCAAGCGATCTGTTCCTCTGGTTAGAGAGTTGGTCGTCTGAGGGCAATTAGAAGAACAGTTGCAGCTTCCTCAGCAGGGTGGCGTTAGGTGTTCTTGCTGCAGATTTGGAACATCTCACACTGCTGCACGGGGGATGCACAAAGCAGGGAGGTCTAAACAGGGGCAAGTCTACTGCTCCCATGGCTTAGCCTACAGTTCATAGCAGCAATTCACTGCTTGGGGTGATGTGTCTGCCCAGATGAGATGCAGGGTCTCTCATCTGTCCCTTGACATGGTGGGAAGAAAAGCAGAGATTGTCCCATTTCACTGGACCTTATTTGCCCTTTGGAAGGGAGCAAAGGGAAGGACTGCATCCCATGTAAAATATTTTGGAAAACGAATGTTTTGGAACTGCTGATGCTTTGGTATTCAGTGAAATAGTTGAAGATGGGCTACTGAAGAGAAGTCAAGCAGTTGTAAAACAACTTTGAATTATTATATACAAGTTTAGGTCAGAAAACAAGTATTTATTGGTATGGAATGGTGCTTTTGAAAACTTAAAATCTTAAAGTAAATTTGAGTACAGAGTACAGTCCCATTACTTAGTTTTCCTTAGGGCTGAGCTACTTCTTGTCCTTAGAATACTCTAAAGATGGCCATAAATCTTTGCCATCAACTCATATATGTGTGCTTAAAAGGTGACTGGTCACAGACCTTGAGTGTTGGTACAAGCTATTTAGACCCTGTAGAGTATTCTTTTGAGAAGAAGAGAATAGTGTCTATCTACAGAAAAGCAGTAATTCAGCAGTGTGGTGCAGTTTGGAATTTTATGGTCCACCTTCAGAATACAGTGTGTTATAGTAACTTAGGGCAGGTAATTTTTTGTGACTGTAAGATGAATCAAAGTTCTGTGAGCTGCTCGCTTTTTATTAGCATATCATAGCTTGTAAATCATGCTGTACTACTAAAGGGCTGGCGTTTCTCACAGGGCAATGTTAGTCCTCTTAACATTCTCCCAAATTTATTAAATCTTAAATGTACAGCAAAGAAACAACTGCCAGGCATTTTTGTACATTCATAGAAGTCCTTAATTGGCTAACAGACGTATTTCAGTATTATTCCCAGGAACTAAACATGTCTTGTACTCTGGTGGTATTCTTAGCCTGAGAAACAGATAACATGCAATAGCCAGTGAGTCACTGCCCAGCACTGCTTTTCCTTCACGGCGCTTCTAAGGAGGACGAATGCTTTGCTTTCCCAACTCTGTGTCTAATTTTAGCATGGCAGTAGGCCTGAGGACTTTCAGGCCACCTTCTCAGATAATGTCATCCAAAACATTCAAACTTCAAAATGGCTGGGTGTTACTGCTGGGCTGCCTGACCTTGTGTCTGTATAAAACATCTCCTGTTCTTTGTGGACAAATACACAGGGAGGACATGGGGAGATTTGTCTTGTTACAAAGCAGAATTTGGCTCCTGGTACGTTTGTGACAGTCATAAAAGAACCACAATCTGTTCTTTTTATCCTTTTGCATTACTGGGCTGTTAAGGGTAAATGTCTGTGTTGAAAGGAAGTTAGATCGTGCAGCTCAAAATATCTGCTTTTCTGTTTTCTTAAAAGGCGGGTGACTTGTCCAGAACATACTCAAAACTCTCTCTCTCCTCTGTGGTGTGTACACACAGAGAAAGAAAAAATGTGGATTTATAAGGAATTTTTTTAGTAATTTCACTAATGCACATCTTGTCCAGTCTTATGACCACATATATTTTGCATCATAAGTCGTGGCTGAATTTGGCTTTGCTGTATTTTTCTGCTATTTATAGTGGAAGAAATCCCTTGTGCTCTCTATAAAGCTATTTTAAATAAGTATTGCAATCACCAAAAGAAGCAATATACATTGACTTAAAGCTAATGGGAGGAATTTAGCTACACATATAACTGCAGAAATAAAAATGAAAACATTTAAAGATCACTAACATATATAATATCTTTTGAAAACTTGTAGATTTGTTTGAGGCAGCCTGCCAGAGACAGCATCTATTTCCTTGCAGGCTTTGGTTTAACAGTGCTGCATGCCCAAAGTCATGTAGCAGTGTGTTTAGAAGTGATGTATTCCCAAGGTTTTTTCTCCTCATATTTTAACCCATTCTTGTTATGTGCTTTAGTGGGACTTAAAAAACTTTTAAATATGTGTGTCTTTTCATATAGTGCTGTATTCATGAGGGAAAAAAAAGAAAAAGGAATTTTGTGTGACCATAGATGTAAAAAATAGCATTTTATGTAAAAAAATGCTCACTTTAAAAACTGAAAATTTGTATGTTTGTCAACCCAATTTGTCTTCAAATTATATCTGTTGTGTCATGAAACTGCAGCCATGTTACCACAATTGCTTTAAAAAACACTGAAAAGTGGAAAAGAGTAAACAGATTATTAGTGTGATTTCAGTTATTTCCCATAGAGTACTGAAAACCTATCACATAGTATGTCTGATTTTAATTTTTTTACTTTAAACGTGGTTTAAAATGACTCTTAATTCCTTTAGCTCTGTGGAGATAGAAAGTGACAGTATTGATTGAATTCAGTGTTACCGATTTTCATGTCCAAAATGTCCCATACCCAAGTGAAAATCAGAAAAAGAGGTAATGTAATTTCATTTTGAAAATTAACACTGAAAAATGATTTTTCCAGAAAGAAAATAATTGACCTGCAATGAATAAAGTTTTGTATTTACAATAACTTGATCAATCTTTTAAAACGAGCAATTCTTTATACATGCAATTAAAAGTGTTTTCGTATTTTGTTTCCTGCTATTTACTTTTTTATTTCAGAATTTGTCTATGACAATATCTCTCTTACATTTCTTTAACACAGTTATCTATCCATTCCAGGACTAATATTTTCTACAACCAGAGACGGAAATGGCATGACTGGAGTTTTAAGTAATTCGACTTTGACAGTTTCACCATATACTGAGAACTTGGAAAAGAATTTGAACTCTATTTCTGCACTATCCTAGGTTATAATGCCATCCTTTCCTAATGAAGGAGGTATGCTAGTCTTGGATTTTTAACATACCCTATGAATTATTCAGTATGCTCATGCCTATAAATTATGATGGAGCACTGTTTGTATTTTTAGTTCATTTGTGTATGCTATTTGTGATATAAAAATGTTGATAGTTACAAAATTATTTTTCAAAGATAACCATGGAACTGCTCCTCTGACTTTGAGTTCGGAACTACCCTATCAGAGCACAATTAAAAGAAAAGTCAGAAAGAAGAAGAAGAATGGAGTCATCACTGCCAATATTGCTGGCACAAAATATGAAATTGGTAGGAAGCTGCATATTTTGTTTTCATCCTAATAGCCTTTGATGTGAGTGAGTTACTGATTAGTGGAGTGAATTAATGGGCTTTCCATCAAGCTGACGGTGAGACATTTCTGAAGGAGTTTGTTTTATAAGAAACCTGGGGTTTTCTTGTAACATTGAATTCATAGCTTTGGACACTGTGCAGCTATTAATCCCCATTTGTTACTCATTTTAATTCCCCCTTGTTACCTTGAAATGTAAAAACGTAAATAGTTAAGAAGGCTATGGAAGAACCTTCTAAATACATGTTATGTATATGTTTGGAAATTTACTTAAAGCCTTGAAAGATGAGCAGTGTCAATTCAATGTTAAATACTGGCTCCTCAGTAGAATCCCTTAATATTTTGTATTTTCATGTTTGGAGGTAAAATATTATTTTTCCTAGAATCAGAATTATGCATGTCACATAATGAAGTGGGATTTTTTTGGCTTGTTTGGGTTTTTTGGGGTTTTTTTGTTGTTGTTTTTTTTTCTTTCCATTAAAATAATGCATGCATTTGCTTTTACAACACTATACCTTATCTAAGGAGGCATTTTTGTCCCTATCTGCATTGACACTTATAGTCATCACTGTTTTAAAATTAACTTACAACATAACCAAGATTAAGTGCAAGGGGATTTTTGCTGGATGATTGAGGAGTACCTTGAAGCTCTTGGCAGTTCCCTTCAGTGGTTGTGCTGATTCCTGCCTCACTGTAAGGTGCTGTAACATTGTAAAGGCAGGCTTGCCATAGACTGATGGAAACATTGCAAGATAAATAGCTAGCCATGCTAACATTGCTTTCAGACAAAGGGTTCTCTACTGGAAGTGTTAAAAATCTTAATCGATTTTTTAAATGTTGAAAATGAATCTATTTTGGAGATTCAAAATAGTCCCTGAGTGTGTGATTTCTCCGTAGTGCGTATAGTAATACAAGAAATGGGATTTGTGAAAACACGTGATGAGGATGAAACAGCAAATCTCATCTGGAGTGATTGTGCTGTGCAGCAAGAGAAGATTGCTGAGCTGCGGAACTATCAGGTACAGCAGCAGTTAAGATTTCTGACATGTTTCAATAAACTGCTTCACTCTGAAATGTTTAGCAATTGTCAGTAACTGCTCAGTTCCATTTGTGTGGAGGGGAAAAAAACCCCACACAAACCACAGCCAACCAGGCTGCATTAAGGCTGTACCACTACATAGCTCAAAAATCCTATTCTCTCTTCCAGAGTTATTTGTTCTTACCACTCGGAATGTAGTGTGTAAATATTTGGGGCTGTTCTCACATGCTTTTTTCTGCCAGTTGGGTGTTGTGAATGTTCTATTTAAAAGGGATGCAAAACATCATTTATAAGTTTCTCATAGCTTTGAAGCAGTAGGTTAACAACCAGAGCTCTCTCCACAGTCCTGTGAATAAATATTTTGGTTTTTTACCATTACCTTGTGTTTGCATTCTTCGTTTCTAGATAGTTTTACAATAGTTTTACAATAGATTCTAGATAGTTTTACAATACTATTATGATAGTCTCATGTATGAAATTAAATCAACGGGCACTTATATTGATGGAAGAGAATACAACTTGCAGCATCTTTAGCATTGCTAAGAATACACAGTATAGTGTAACATATCTTCAATAATTTAAATGTAACACTACTTGTGTTTGCCTGAACATGCAGTTTTTATGAATCTTTTAAATGATTGTAGTTAGGAATACCAGAAAAAACAAAAAGTTTTAATTAATTTTCCATTTTTTTTCCAACTTCCTCAGAGAATCAACCATTTTCCAGGAATGGGAGAGATATGCAGAAAAGATTTTCTGGCAAGAAACATGACTAAGTAAGATTTCGATTAATATTAAGAAGTTTTCCAGCTGTAATATTTAATGCAATAATATATAGAACTATTGCTTTTGAGGCTTGTTTATTTTAAATAAGAAACTAGTAGAGGACCGAGAATAATTTCCAAAGTTCTTTAATAACTTCAGCTTTGGTCCAGGATCTGTAGTATTGGAGTGGGCTACTTTATTTCTCCAATTGACTTCAGTGGAATATTTGTGGATTCACTTCTCTGCCTAAACATTGCAGAATGTAGGTAAATCTTGAATGTTTGTACAATAAACATAATATGTGGTACACCCATGTATGTATCCCATAATAGTAGAACAGAAAAAATAACTGTATGTGGCTGGGTCATGCATCTGGACTGTCCTGTGCAATGTGCTCTAGGATAACCCTGCTTCATCTGGGATGCTGGACCAGAGGACCCACTGAGATCCCTTCCAACCTGACCAGTTCTGTGATAGTACTTGTTTAAAATAATTAATGGCCATAGTTTTGTATATATCAAATTGTAAAAATGTGAAGCATCTTACTCTTTATATAAGAAATTAGCCAGTGAGGCTAATTTCTCTAATTACAAATTCTCCTCACTTTACTGGAATAACTGGGTTCTGAGGAATTATCCTAGCTGAGAATCTGTGAGTAAGACTTGTAAGAAAACAGTGCTAAATAATGATCTGATAGCCTGGTAGTAAGGAAAGGTTTGAGGATAAATATATGTCAATATTTTATTCTAATCTAAATTAGTTTGTAGAGCATTTATTAATAGAGTTAATCTTTTGACCCTTAACCTGACTTACACAACTTAATTGCTAACAGAGCAGAAGTTGTTTTCATATGAATGTAATTAATATGATCTCGCTCTCTCTTTCTTTCAATTTCTTTCTCTTTCCTTTTCTGTTTCATAGCTAGAGCACATAATAGGTAGAATGTTTGCAACTATCATGATGCAAACATTGTGAGCATTGCTGTGGTGTCTCCCTGTCCTCTGTGTGGAGCACAGCTCCCCTGTGCCAATGGTGCTGCACGAGCACTTTTCACTGCCTCTCCCCAGCTGAAAGTAAAAACACAGAGACAGCACACGGAGGCAAACAGCTGTTTGGAGAGGTCTTGGAAACAGTCACTCAGCTTGGTACACAGTGGTACCCCTGTGTATTGCTGCAGTTCTGTGATCCTCTAAAAAAAATATGGAAAATGAACAAAAGGCTCTTGTTGTCATGCACTCATTCTGTCAAATACAGTCTGTTGATACTTCTCTCAACCCACTGAATTCTGAGTTCGAAACAAGTTTAAAGTTACTCAGTGCTGAGATTACACATATAGATAAGATGGGAATAATTTCTCTAAACACTATAACTCTGGGTCAAACATCTGTGTTATGACTTCACTTAATATCAGTAGATAGAGCAGGGCTTAATCAGTTGGGTTTTTTTCTCAATACTGGCCCTCACAACTCAATACTTAGTATTCATTCTTTATAAAAATCAAAATTGTGTGCCTTGAGATTGCTGGTGAAATCATAAATCAGATGGGATAAGTGGTTGAGCAGGCTCTTGCCTGTAGAATGCAGGATTTTGTTTCCTACAGTTCTTGTTCTCTCTTAAAATTTGAATGTGCAGAAACACTGATGCTCTTGTCTTGTTTACTGCTGTGTGCCATCTTTTCTACTCCCATTACTGATGCTACTGATTACTACCATTGAGGGATAATGAAACTATATTGAAAACTGATAGAGAGTAGACTTTTTTTCCTTTTACTTCCATGCTTATTGTACTGATTTCACCCTTCCATTTTATGCAAGTTGTTTAGAATGAAGTGAAATAACAAATCTACCGTATTTTGGGAGGAAAATACTATTCAGGAAGTAATGCACTTCAGGAGTTCTTTCTGTAGGCAATATCCAGGCATTCTGGATCTCAGGGACAATGAGGTTTTCACATGCAGAAAGGTAGAAGGGAGCAGTGTAATATCTAATGTGTCAAATGAAAAACAACTCAGCAAAGGAAGTGTAGAAATACAGAATAATGGAATAAATGGAAAGAGGAATGTAGTTGAGGAAAAAAGGCAGACATGAAGACCATTTTCAAAGATAATAATCAGAACACACAAAGAAAAAGGTAACAATAGAAGTATCATCGTAGGGCCAACTAGATCTTCAGAGACCACTATGAAGGGTCTTTTAGATGAGAGCTCCTCATGTGAAGGATAAGTGTGTTACAAAATGAACTCAGTAAATGGGGGAGAATGTGCATGGATGAGTGGGAAGGGGCACAGATCCAGCTATGCAATGCTGTTTTTTCCAGCACCTTTGCTGGTTATATTTAAAAGGTTCATGAACTGATCATGGGCCAAGAACCATTCTCATCCATACATACCCACTAGCTTTTACAATGTGAAAAGTGAGAGGATTTTGAAATGTAGGCAGTGGAATCTGTATTATTAGACTGAAGGCTGTGTCTTTAGTAAACTGTGTTTTGTTCAACACCATCGATTCTTTTGTACAGAAAGCACTCTGAAATCAAGAGCACAGTCTTACCACATTTGTGAGCTAAAATAGTACCCAGAGGAACAATAATTTGCTGTTTATTTCTCAGACATCCTGATAAGGACAGCAAAGGCTAAAGGATGGAGCAGCATAGGCAAAAAGTGGTTACTTGTAATGGCCCATGTGCTGAAAAATAGGACTATTGTAATAGAATAGGCCTTGATTCCATAGGCTATTTAATGATGTCCCTAAGTCCTTTCTGAATAGGGCCTTGCAGAGAAAGAACAGAGCTGAATTATTTTTTGAAAGTTTTAGTGAGCCACAGAACCTATAAACAATGCTGAAGTATTCCACTTCATCATATTAAGTGTTTGTAATCCACCCCGTCATGCATTAAAAAGAAAAGGCGTATAGAACTGATATACTTACAGTCAAAAATAATATCAATTCCAATATCAGGAATATCTGGAAGCTATATTCAATGAGTAGAGAGTGTGTGTGTATCTTGAAATCTTTGAGTAAGTTAAACAGCAGGTCTCTAGCATGTAACAGGATGCATATGATAAATAATCTGGAGAGGGATTTAAACTAACACAGAAATTGCTTTCTGCCTAAAAACAGGATAATTTCTGCCTAGATAAGGTACTCAGTTGGCAAACTAATAACATTTGTAAAGACAGAGCAGATGGAGAGTAGTTAACAATATGAATGAATCAGGAATTATAATATCTGCTTCTACTTTCAAAGAATTTTCCTGAATATTTAGAGCCTTTCATCGATCTAGGTTTGTAAGAATAATAGTTACAATGAAGCTGCAGAAGCCCTGAACCTCCTGCAGAATTGCCATAGCTATTGTGGTTTCTGCAGAGTGTTTGTTGGGTAGTTGGCGACACAGTTTGGTGACAGTGCATCCATTATACCACGAGGGCTTGGCTACAGTCCTAGCCCTACACATGTGGCTGACAGCTCCATTTTCCATTAGTATTTTAGCCACTTAAAGAAAAAGTATCTGCCCAAGAGTAATATGTAAGCTCACAATAGAAAGGAAAAATGGAAATTATATTGCCTCCTTTACACATTAGTGATGCTTATGCTATTAGTTTTCACTACAAAAGGAGAAGTGCACCTAAATCTGTATTTAATTAAAAAGTATTAAACTTCACCATAGTAGGATTAAAAAAAAACAAACCAAAAAACAAACAAAAAAAACACAAAAAAAACCCCGAAAAAAAACCCCAAAAAACCCCAAAGCTGGGGAACTTCCTGTATTACAGCAGGGAGACCAGGACCTTGCTGCATCCTTTTCCCAGATTCAGAGTTTGATTCCGTATTTTGATTTTAGTTCTTCTGTTCCACCCCTTCACCCCTACTGCCACCCTGTTTGGTTTGGCTTTGAATGTTTTTGCTTTCTTTTGATTAAATTATGTGCTTTTGGGATCTTAATCCCAATATACTGGGACCTAATCAAAGCTTGTGTGATTTGTCCTATAAAGAAAATGAATTCGATTGGCCTGTGTCAAAATCTATTTGCTACAAATCCTTTTAAAAAAAATTCTTTCAAAAGGAACAGAAACCTCTTTCTTAATTACTTCCATTTTAATTTTAAATTCAATTTTTTTTTTCACCCAAGAAGAAACTCCAATATCCCAGCTCATCTTTTTTGTGTCTGTTGATCCTCATAACTCCCCAAACACCTACCAATATGAAAATTAAAATACTTCCCAAATACCACCACCTGCCCCCCCCAAAAAAAAAAAAAAAAATCCATGGTTTGTTATAAGTTCAATATTTCTAAGAATAGGAGTAGCATTAAGTAATCTGATTAACTGGCCAAAAATTGTAACAGGAGTGAGATGGATGCCAAGAAACGAGATGGATGCCAGTAACATAATAAGCACATAAGGAAAAATGCTCAAGATAGTCTGCTTTTGAATATAACATATTCACACTCATATGAATATGTAATAGAGCTCTAACTATTTTTAAAGAAATGCAAAAGTTTGCTTTCATATTAGCAGAATCGTGTTTAAAAAGTTCTCTTGTCAAATTGTCATAAGTTCTTTTTAATCCTGAGGATTGAAACATCAAAGTAGTCAAAAGATTTTAACTCAATTACCCTTTTCTTGCAGAATGATCAAGAGTCAGCCTCAGGAGTACAGTTTCATTCCTCGAACATGGATCTTTCCTGCAGAATACACACAGTTTCAGAACTATGTAAAAGAATTGAAGAAGAAACGTAGACAGAAAACATTCATAGTCAAACCAGCTAATGGTGCAATGGGACATGGGTGAGTTGTGAGTTACATTCAGTCTTCTTACCTGTTAAATCCAGTGCTACTTACAACATTAACAGAAACTGTGAATTAGTAAGAAGATTGTATTTTGAGTTGTGTGTAAGTCAGTGCATTGGATGAAGGCTTCACAAGCCTTAAATAAACTCAAATACTTACTAAGAGCACATTTTATTGTGAATTTTTCTGCTGTGCTTAGATTTATAAGGTGAGATTGTATTGGGCATAAATGGCAGGGATTTGGTGGCTGGAGGCTGCAGGGATGTCAGGATGTGGGAGGTCAGGTTCTTTCACAGCTTTAAAACCAGCCCAAACAGCCCATTGTGTTCCCAAACTGCAGCCAGTCAGAGAAGCAGAAACGTGTTTGAGAGCAGCAGCCACAGGGTAGAAGAGACAGAGGAGATGCTGTTGGGGATGTGGCTGGACGTGCACTCCTGGAAGCAGGGCACACCCCTGAAGAGACTGCAACCTGCAGTGGAGTTCAAAATTTTTTTTCTGACAGGGCTGCACAATAAAGATCCAATGAGATGAACATAGCAATTGAATTTTTAGTTCTTCTTATTTTTTAGATTTTTTTGTTGTTTTAGCATTTATTGCTTTTAATATCAATTTGAATTATACATTATAGTAAAGCTCTTAGTTTTTCAGCATATGTCAGAATTACTGTAACAGTAAGGCCCCAAATCTTTCCCTTTTCCTAATTTTTCAGTCCTCTTGATAAAGGCAAAGATAAGTTAAAGGGAAAGGTACCAGCATTGTTCAGAGAAATTTCTGCAAAGTACTTCATTCTATTAGGAGTATTCAGCACCAAACCCCTGAAATATATAATAAATAATAGAGAATAAGATTAAGGTAGCATTAAGGTTCTGTGGATTTTAGGTTAATAATTGTATACTGAAAATATTAGTTTTTACAGTTACTTAGAAGTCTGTGTAGTTAGAGACTGGAAGTTCATAGCTCATACATAAAGCTTTTTTCATTCTGGTGTGAGGGAACTGGAAATAGAGAAATACTGAGCTTAATCTCTGCCATCATCAGTCGTACAGATCAGTGTCCTGCTTTGCGAACTTTATCACCTAAGCTGAGCACTGAAAGTTCTTTGCAGCCTGTACTTCAGCAGAAGTTGTGACAAAGACTGGAAGTCTATTTTTAGAGCTGCATGGGGAATAATCACAGAAGCTGGAGACTGGTCGTTCTGCCAAACTATTTCTAAGTGTAGAGCAAACCCATTATTACAAATTGTTGAATCAAAGCAAGCAGAAAGTTACTTTGAAATGGCTCGTTGCCTTTTTGCGTCTAGTGAAGCAAATAAAGGACAGGAAACCAAAAGCCTTGCAAGGGAATGGAACTTTTTCTTGGCCCTAAAAATCAGATATCGAAGTCTCTTGCTCTAGGTAGACTTTGGCTTCACTACTTGGCTGGGTGACTGTGATAATCTATCTCAAAGAGTAATGTCCAAGTTTTAAAATAACTTTGTTTTTTACCAGGATCTCTTTAATAAGAAATGGAGAAAAGTTACAAGCTCAGGATCACTTAATTGTTCAGGAATATCTTGACAAACCATTTCTTATGGAAGGCTACAAGTTTGATTTACGTGTGTATATTCTTGTAACCTCCTGTGACCCATTAAAAGTATTTTTATATCATGATGGATTGGTGAGAATGGGCACGGAAAAGTATCACCCTCCCAGTGACTCAAATTTGGTAAGTTGGAGTACATTCCAATTTATTGCTTACGGTGTAGACTTTGACATGTGTAGTGCTTGCAGGTGGTAAAACAAAATAAACTGGCACTTGAGTTCATCTGGATGAACTTCTGCATTGTCATTGAAGAGAAAAAAATTTATGTGAAAGATACTTAACACATGTTTTTCTATCAAAATCACAACTATAGACACATTGTTGCTTATATATAAAAATTTTATATGACTTTGCATGTATTTATGCTAAAGAGTTTAAATGTATTCTAGAGGAAAGCAAAACATATCAACCCCAAAAAAATAAAGATAATGTAATCACTTCAAGAACAGGCACGTTGCTTTTATGTTCATCTGAAACTGAGGCTGGAGTGACAGGTGGTAGCAAGGTCTGTCTCCTGCTAGATCATTGCTTAGCAGCCACAAGTTTGGAGCTTTTGCCGAGGGTCCTGCCAGGTTTCAGCCGTTGTGTTGGGCAGAAAGGAGAGAACCAGCACTGCAAGGGATCAGTGCTCACTGCAGACCCTGAACACGAGGGCATCTTCTGCTGCTGCTGTTGCTTGTCACTGACTGCTGCAGCAGGGACGGGAGTTGTACTTGGCAGCTTTGGGGTGATTTGGGAGGGCTGCCTATAAACATAGAGAAAACCAAGGAATTGGAAGGGTCGTGCTAAGGATTTAGCACAATTTCCTCCACTGCTCCACTGTATAGCATGTTGCCCTTTTTAGGGAGTGTAAACCCTTCTCTTTTGGTTCAGACCAAAATGCAGATGTCTAAGAAAGAAGTAGATTTGCAGCACTGGAAGGTATTACTAGATTTAGGTTTGTTATACTTCACCGTGTTCTCCATTGCTTTTTGAGCAGCTTCCATGTAATTAAGTAACAGAAAACACCATAGAACCTTTTTGCCTATGTGAAACTTAAAATTGTGACTATCTCTTGGTGTGCCTTTGAAAAACGCAGGTACAATTGGAAGCCCAGTACAAATGCTATATTTGGAAGTGTTCCAGTACTATATTTGGAATAGTTTGCTTTTTAATATTTGTGTATTGCTGCTAATCTCGGCATTAGCAGCACTGGAATATGCTCTGAGCGGATAAACAGAGCAGGCAGTTGTTTCTGTGTTCTCAGAACTGCTCATGCTCGAGGTTGTCTATTGTGTGAAATAACCTGTTTGTCACTAATGACATTGTTCTTTGGGTGACATTTTTCCACAGTGACATTGTTTCAAATAACTTTGGGCTATCAGTTCAGATGTACAAACACTTATTCTTTTCTTTTCTTTTCTTTTCTTTCCTTTTTTTTTTTTTTTTTTTTTTTNTTTTTTTTTTTTTTTGTAGCCTAGCAAATAATGACTTTTGTCTAAAATAATTTGAATTTCATGGAAAGATTACATAAAACCAATAGATTTCAGAATCATTCTTTAAAGGAGTAATGAAGCCAGGGGAGAAATTCATTACTTCTAGCACTACAACAATATACTGTTAACCAGCTAGCAATTAAATTAAATTTATTTGTTTTAGTAATTTCATTCAGTTTTCTAAAGATAAGGAAGTGCAGTGAGATAAATGACAGCAGAAGGCTTGTGTTATTTATTAAAGATGAATTGGAACAGAAGGCTTACGATCACCTTAGAATATTATCTACTCTCATGTATGTAATCAAACATGACAGAGAACTGTCACTAGGATGAGCACAGGCATCACCATAGTGCATGTGAAAAGCTGAATTAATCTCTGGGAGATAATGTAAATGTACAGATCATGATTTATAAATTTGCCTTGGAAAGGGAATGCTTTTTTGAAATTCAGCTGATAACGTGAGTCTATTGCTGGTGACATTTTGCTCCACAAAGGAACTGTAGCACTCAGTCATTTATGTTTTGAAATTTACCTCCCTCTGATGTATGGCTACCAGCCAGTTAAAAATGAGCAATTTTGGCAGATATCAGCATGGCAGATGAGTTTATATGTAAAAGATATTTTAAAGTATCACTATCATGAGAACACTTCTCATAAATAAGCTACAGTGAAAACTGAAATGTGGGATTGTCTATGAAGCAGATGCCAGAGCGTTTTTTAGCACTTTTAAAGTAGCACTTCAAAATACCATCTTTATTGTTTGCTTCTTGTGGAATGTAATCAGCCTCTAAGTTATGATAATTGCTCTTTACTTTTTCAGGTAGTTGTTTACATACAGACCCGTAAAAATGGCAGATATATTTTCTAACCAGATGTGGAGTGGTAGTTTAGTTGACTGCAGCTGGCTTAAGTAGAAGCCCAGGTTTTTTTGTAAGAAGGTTACAGACCCTTCAGTCATGAGATCTCCCAGAATCAGAAGTGCTAAATCTGCATGTAGCGTATTTGCAAATGCGAGCTGTTAGATTGTGTCATTAATGATACATATGATTGTTAATGTAAATGTTTCTTTACATGATCTTGAATCGACTATTTTAGAAGTGGTTTTAAAGTTTTTAAAATGTCTTCTCTTTCTTTTTTCAGAGTCAATTGTATATGCATCTGACTAACTACTCTGTCAATAAACATAATGAGCACTTTGAACGAGATGAAACAGAAGACAAAGGAAGCAAACGCTCCATAAAATGGTTTACTG
This sequence comes from Regulus satrapa, assembly GCA_013396955.1. Lineage (NCBI taxonomy): Eukaryota > Metazoa > Chordata > Aves > Passeriformes > Regulidae > Regulus > Regulus satrapa. The sequence continues at coordinate 169,417 of VWZN01017390.1, read as the reverse complement.
AGTTTCTAGAAACAAATAATCTTGATGTCTCCAAATTCTGGAGTGATATTTCAGTAAGATAGCCTAAAGCATTTTTCTTTATTTTGTGTATTTTTAGAAAATTAATTGCTTCTACCGTCTGCTTTACTGCAATTCAGAATTATTTTTGAAATTTTATTAATCCAAATTCTCAGCAATGGATGTCACAAAGGACACACTATAAATCATTATTATGTTTTTTAAAAGACTAAATTCATAGTTTGATTACAAATTTAATGTTAGTATTTTTCTGAGGAACAAAAGTCCTTTCAAACAGTTATTCACATAAGTAATATGGTGCAAAGAATCATGCCATTTAAATTCTTGGAGATTATTCTAGAGTATAAAGTGAATTTTTTGTGTGTGTATTTACAAAATTGTAGCTAGTGTTGCATAAATCTATGTACTTAATCAAGCACCATTGGAGTGGTTGCATTTCAGGTGTCTTTAGATGAGGAATAGGCTTAAGATTGTTAGATCTTAAAGCTCTTTGTATGATTCTAAGAACACTCACCAAAATTATACTGCAAAATGAAATTGATGAAGATTGGCTATATTATTCTTTGTTACCAATTTGCTATTATTATTTAACTTATTGCAAGTCTCAAAGCTTGTATGTACCATAGAAAATGTTAAAATATAGTCTAAAACTATATAAAGTTATACGTTGTATTACATAGCAATAGGTTTTTTTATTATAGACTATTTATTTGGAATTTAATTTTTTTTTTCCTAGTAGATTGTAAATGAAATTTAAGCTATTAGTTCATGAAACACTGTAGTTCAGTATATGCTGGTGTTTTCTCTCCTGATGGATTTTTCTGAAACAAATCCCTGCAGGAGCTGGTGGTGAAGACTCTGATAGTTGCAGAGCCGCACGTTCTTCACGCTTATCGCATGTGCAGGCCAGGGCAAGCACCAGGAAGTGACAGTGTCTGCTTTGAAGTCCTGGGATTTGACATTCTGCTGGACAGAAAACTAAAACCATGGCTCCTAGAGGTAAACCTCTTTATACAGACGTAAAGTAAATTTTTAGGTGTTACTACGCCCCAGCTGAATCCATATCTATGTAAGAAAACTTGCAAAGAAAACCTGTGTGCTGTTGTGGAGCACATAAAGGTGCTTTTCTGCAGCATCCATACAGAAGTGCAGTGATTACTTTGCAGTGATTTTTTGATACTGAAGAAAAGTAATTGTTTTGCTAGACTGATGTTGCGTTTCAGATGCTTTTGAAAGTTTAATGAGAAATGTAATGTTAATGTACTTGTTATTGTAGCTGAAGGACTTTGATTATAGCAAGCGGGTGCTACATAGATTTCCTTCATGAGTATGGTTATGTGAGTGCATGTCCTTAATCTTCTCCTTTTTGTGGATATGTGTTCTTCTCCTCTCCTTAAAAGCACTGCCATAAACAGAGTAAACTGATTTGATATACAGGAATTTCTGCATACAGTTGCTATGATGGTATGACTGGAAGAAATGTTCCTTCTCTGATATGTTTGTTAGTGGTACAGTTAAATTGTGTGGTCCTCGCACTCCATTTCAACCAGCAATGTTAGAGGTTTGTCTGTTGCGTTTCTTATATTGCCCTATTAAAAACATACAGATGAAGTTCACTTGTCTTTTTTCAGACTGTCTTATTTCATTCTGTTAACTGGTTGGGAGGCTGCACAGCTTGAGGAAAAAGCAAAGTGTATTCAAAATCTCTCTACTGACAGCAAGTCATGAATATGATTTGGCTACCGATGAACAAAATGTACACAATTAATTTACTGAATTATAACCTCATTTGCAGGCCATTAATACTGTCAATAGTTTTGTTGTGCTTATTTCTCTCAGGGGTTCATTATAATTTTAATTAGAAAAATAAAATTCTTCCACTGTTGCCATGCAGGCATAGCATATTTGGGGCTTTGATGTTCTTGCCAAAAGCAGCAGCACATGACCTGAACTTAGTCTGTACTACATCAACATCTTCTGTTTTGTCCAGTGAAGCTTGCTGTCCCTTTGGTTTAGCACTGATCTTCCAGATTATCATCTGTAAGCTGCCTGTAGCTTGCATACAGCTGTGTGTAGTTATTTAAGGGCAGACTGAAGTTGGTCTGTGTAACATTTCATTCAGCCTTACAGCAAATGGTGACAGACCAATTTTGTGAGAGGTGGTGAGTCAGCTGGCAGGGGGAGTCCACCCTGAAGGACACCTCTGTCTGTTCTGATGTTGCCATGAGGTATGGAGATCCTGGGGGGTTGGAGTCACCACCTGTAGCTCTCAGAGGAGAGTGATACTATCCCAGACTGCTTGTTTACGAGGGAGTAAAGTAGGAAATGCTCCTCTGGTATTTTGAGTTGCTGGAGAATACTTCAAGACTTGGAATTGTGTACCTGGTTTTTTTTCTTTTTTTTTTTTTTAAGTGAAAGTCCACATATTTCCTTTTCTGCTTTTGGTAATACATGTATCCTTCAACTTGTTTTGCCAGACATTTACCAAAATTAACAGAAATTTCAAACTTTAGAACTTTTTCATTTTGCATACTTATTTACTTTTTTTTAAACCTTGCTTGTTCATGTTTTTTTGAAGCACTTTTTAAAACAGGGTGTGTTGATGTATGCACACTGTATGTATGCTGTGTGTAGTGTAGTATAGGTCTATTCTTCAGTGTATAGACTTTTTCTAATATATATAGTGTGTGTATATATATATATATATATGCACATATATAAATAATTCTTTTTTTTCTAAACCACTTCTGCTTCTTCCACAGGTTTCCAGTCTTAACTCTTTCCACTATTTCCCTCTTGCCAAAACCCCCTTAGGGTAGTGAATAATTATTTCTAACAGTGGTAACACGTCCTAATCATAAGGCCCTGAATGTTCCCAGTGTTATGGGAAAATTGCCAAAATAGGATTAGAATGATTAGTTTCATGTTTCCATGCCTCATGTAGCTTTTCTGTTATAAAGATAGCTTTAAAAACTATTAAAAGAAATAAATTGTGCAACATGTTATAATGACTGTTTTCCTGAGTTGACTTTTGTTTATATTGCTGTGATGCATTGAAGCTCCCCTGCTCCTTGATGCTGCTGAACTTCCGGAACCTTCTACCCTAGTGAGGGTTGTGGGAAGTGCATGATTGCCATCTTGTGGCACCAAATGCTTCTGGCAAGGATCTGTGCAGCCTCCATCCTTTCTGAGGAGCAACAATGACCTGGATCTCCATTCAGTTCCCAGGAAATCCAGTTTTACTTTTTGACCAAAATTTCCAAGTTGGTTTATTTTATAAGAAAAAAACCCAAATACAGTGAAGTTCTTGGATGAACTTCAGCCTTGTTCACCCCCATTGTATTCAGTTAGGATCACAAAGTTGAGATCATTGGAGAAAAAATAACATGCATTTTAATAACTTCCTCAAGTGTGGGGTACATAACTTCCCTTGCGATTTATGTGGGCAAGGAAAAAGAAATCTTATATATGCATTTAGGAATTATTATTTAGTGTCACTGAGCTAGTTTTGAAAATCTGTTCAAAACTTTGTTATCAGTCCATGTGAAATGAATGTGAACATCTTAAACCAATCAATTATTGCTAATTCCTATTAATGAAGCGGTTAAAGTTCACATACACAGACTTTGTGGCATCTGTTTTTTCTCTTGTGTTACACTTGCCCTGTCTGCACCCCTGGAAGTCCAAAGGCTGCCATGGGGTACGAGAATTCTACTTCTCCATAAAGAGATGGGTAGGTGGTTATGCCAATTTTTCAGTGTCTTTTCAGTGTTCTTCACAATAAAGAACACACTGTTGATGGTGAAGTTTTCTTCCTCTTGGCTCTTAATTTCACTTTGGGTTATTTTTTCTTTGTTTGTTACCACAATCTACTTACTGACTGTTCATTTACTGGCCAGAATTCCACATTGTCTTCAAGGTTTACCAGACGTCTTTTACATCTCCGGGAATCATGCCATGTGCTTTCTTTGTTACCTCTAGACCCAGTATTATCTGGTTTACAAGGTTGCAATCCTGTAGTGAATACAGTTTGGCCACTGGCATCAGTGTCTCGATTTCCAAGGCCATTGCAATCATCATTTGCTTGTACTTATGGGGTCCCTCGTACAGTCCTGTTTTTGACAACTATCTTCAAGATGTGCCCTGCTGATAGAACTACTGATGTTATCTTAACACAGCCTGGTTGTGCAGGTCCTGGTTCTCGGGTCACTGAGCTCTATATAACCATCTCCTGGCTGACAGATGCACAGACAATGGTTTGGTAACCAGTTATTATGAATACCTATTGTGGCATATCATGATAGTAGATGATCAGGTCAGTCTGAAGAGGTTGGTAAATTAAATATTTAGATGAAAATCTTGCAAAAAAAAAAAGTGTATGAATCTTTTCACTATTTCTGCTGAAGTTTCAAGATTTTTCTTTCAACATCAGACCTCACTGCTCACTTTGCCAGTCTGTCTGCAAAAGTGGGAGAGCTGATTCCCAAAGCCGAAGGGTGCCCGTCAGTTGTGAGCATAAATGATGGGGCAGCTGGGACTCAGCAAGAGGATGGCACAACAATAGTTCTATCCCGCAACTGTAGGGTCTCTAAGATTCTCTAATATATTAAGAATGCTAAAACAAAATAAGCTGCTTTTGCCCTCTGCTTTGGACATGCAAAGTGTATCCCACTTCTGATTTGTGTGGGGCACAAGGTGTTAGTTTTCACTACTGAAGCTGTTTTTTATCTGTCCCTGCTGTAACCAGCACTGCTTATTCACTATTAAGAACACATTCACTGTCATTAGAACCCATTACTCAAGTATCAACTTTTATACCAGCCTGGAAAGAGTTCCTACAATAAATCGTTATTCCTCCTCTAACCTTCCTGAAAACTAAGGTTCAGCAGGGAGACCAAAACCTGCCAGAGTTATAGGATGGCTGGTTGAGGCTTCTAGGTGTTAAGTGTATGATTTAGACTCACTCTGAGATTCCCAGTTGCATTTTCCTTGTTTCTCTATATTTATAGTACTATTTTAAATCTCTTATCTTGTACTTAGCTTATAAGCTTTTTGTTGCTGAGACTGTTAATTATCTTATGTCTTCACACTATGTATTGACTTAATAACTTAGATCTCTACGTGTTGCTGTCAAGTGTATCTGAAAAGTTATTTAAATATGCTTAAGAAGACCTTGGATTAAAGCCTCTTTTTGTCCTTGTATAGTTGTTACTTTTTTAGAGTAATATTTAAAGTTTCTTTTAGACTGTGAGCTAGGAAAGAGTTTAACTCTGTCTGTGCTGGACCATATAACGTGGTACATCATCTGTTATGATGTGTTTAACAGCACTTTGTATGGTAAATTTTCTGGTGGCAGCAGGCAAGAGCAGATTAAACTGGATTCACAGTGGCAGGACTTGAATGGTGTTCACTGTAAGTGTCTGGATAACCTGGTGGCTGAAAGGGTACATTTCCCAGCTCCCAGTATCTGTGATACTCAGTACTCTATTAAAAATAGAAAAAACAAATGGAAAAGAACTTCGCAACATGTATTCTCTTAATCTCTGCTGTATTTGAAAGAGTCATTTCTACAAAGCCTGTTACAATAGGTGTGTTCCCAGTGAACCTGAACATTCCTGAGTCTTCTGTGTCTCTTTTTTTTTTTTTCAGATTAATCGTGCCCCAAGCTTTGGAACAGATCAAAAAATAGACTATGATGTAAAAAAAGGTGTTCTGCTAAATGCATTAAAGCTTCTCAACATACGGTACCTTGTCCTCTTTTCTTCAGTCTGGCTCTATTTCTGTTGCTTTGATTTTTTTTTTTTAATTAGAATTGGACTTAGAGAAAATGAAAAAACCTTTTTTCCACCTACATATTTTCAAAATGTAAATGTTTCCCTTGCTGTCAGTTTTGCTATAGAAATTATCCTAAATGAAATTTTTCTTCATGCATATGTGTTTGCAAAAAATGAATGGTAATAGTAATTTTTAAATTACTTTTCTTTTTAAAAAATTTTTCAAACACATCTTGGAGTTAGCATATGTGTATAGTCATGGGTATGTGTTTATAAAGGAAATGTGCTTGAGTGATAGTGTCACATTCAGTCAAAAGCCTTACCCCTCTAGAGGAAAACTTTGTAGCTGAGATATGTTGAAAAAAATCTACGCCTCAGGAAAATAGAAACAACCATGTTTTTCCATTAGATTATAGCACAGAGTCAATATGGTACCCCATAAAGTGGGAAAATATTGTAGCCATGAAAGTTAATATTAAAAAAAAATCTTCATGGATGTTTCAATTCTAATTTTTATATGATAAACACATGACTGGAAAATACAGGTTATGTACTTGACGTGAAAGTGCATCTCATTTCAGCTGCATTGAATTGACATTTCTTAATATGGTCTGTGTTTCAGGACGAGTGATAAAAGAAGAAATTTAGCCCAACAGAAGGCTGAGGCTCAAAAAAGACTGTATGGCCAAGGGCCAGTGAAAAAACTGTTGCCAGGTTCCTCAGAGTGGGAGAAGCAGCGCCACACCCTGGAAAGGAGAAAGCAAGAACTGGTAGGAAGGGAAAAATGTGCTGTTTCTTGCTCATGGTTTATACTCTCTTTTGTTTTAATTGTCTTACTTTCTTGATTTGTAGAAGGAAAGACTTGCACAAGTACGTAAACAGATTTCCAAAGAGGAGCATGAAAATAGACACATGGGGAACTACAGGTGAATGTTTTTGACTGTATTAGTAGGAAGTATTCAGTGTATTCTTTAGGAGCAGTGGGAACAAGTATTTGTGGTAGATGATAATTTTCTGAAAAAAATGTGGAGGCATTTATAGAAAATATATACATGTATATCAGGTATCTTTTTTCAGATGGTTTTCTTGATTCCAATTTTTTCTATGCCTGTAGGAATTTATATGGCATCAGTCACCCTATTGTTGTGCAAGACATTTGCTTGAAAGACGTGATTGTTCACAGTCAGTGTACCAAGAGTCATGATTGTTGTTATGGACCTGTTCTATAATCACATATGATCATTCTTATCTTGGTAGCAGGGGGTGTAGTAGGATTATTCCCCTGTAAAAGTATAATAATTGAATTGTATCTCTGAGGTTTGCCAAAAATTCAGACACTCTATGAGTGCTTCCATAATTCTGAATAGAGTGACTTTTGAAATACTTTATTGGTATTTTTGCACTTTGATTTTGAATCTCGGTAGGCTGAAATGTAAGTACCTTCAAATTTGTTGGTAAAATATGTTCAAAAGAGAGTTTTACATTGTCAGTTACAACAGGCATTGATCAGGAAACAAAAACTTTTGTTTTGTGATGTTTTTGTTATTATTTCTTGATATTTGTTTCATTGAGAAGTGAAAACATGGCCTAGGAATATTTGGTGAAAGGGAGCAGAGGATGGCTAGCAAGAGATGATGGGAATATTTGCCCACTTTTTATAACATTCATGCAGGATGTGAGAGGTCTGAGTTCACATATTTTATTGTGGACTAGTCAGACTGCACTTATTGCTGTTCTTCATTGCTGCATTTTTTGAGCAGATGTTCTATAATTCCCAGTAAAATTCTCATGTAAACAGATAGATGTTTCAGTGAAATTTGCATTTTTGATGACTCACCATTTTGCTTACACAGAGTTGTTCTTTGTAACTTTTAATTACATATTTTCTTGATGTGTGGAGCTGACCTAGTAAGTAAAAAAACCTTCTAGGTGTACAATGAAGTAATAAAGTGGTTATTTTCATGCTACTAAAAGAAAGAGAAACACTATGATGCTTTAACACATTTTTCTTTTTGCTTAAATGTCTAGCTTATTAACTGATCACATTTTAAGTTGCTTATTCAGTTCTTGACTGAAAATCAGACACATGTTCTCTTTATTTAGCTTTTGGGTTAATGTAAATCAATAAAAACACAAAATTTTTTTTCCTCAGGAAAAAGTAATGTCACTTCATGAGGAATCTGCACTTTTAAAAGGCAGAACAGCTTTGTGTTTTCTTATTACCCTGTCTTTGAGAAAAGGCTGAAGGATCAGCAGAGCATGAGAAGGAAAGTAATTTTGGCTAGAGAAAAAGGGGAATTTTATCTGAGCATTATGCAGTATTTTCTCCATGTGATTTTCCTGTGTAAAACAGGACTAGCTTGTATCAAGCATTGACATAGACTCGTGGAAATTTTGGATGCTAGTATTGCTGAATGGATTAATGCTGCACTCTCAATAAAAACCAGAGTAACCTCAGTCAAACTCGGGAGGTTTGGATTTAATCTGTGGATATCAGCTGAGCAATTGGCTTAGTCCATGTCTGCCTGCAGGCCCTGCAGGCTCCAGTAGGAGTCTTGGGGCAGCTGAAGTAGGAGCCACCCTTTCGAGCTCGTGTGAAATCATGAAGAATTGGGAAGGATGGCACTTGGCTTTGAAATGGCCTTTAGCTGCAGTCTATTTCTAAACACATTAAGAATATTACCCTTTCTTTAAAGCATTCTTCCATGGCACTTTTTCTGCAGTAGAATCAGCCATTAAAAGGTGTTGGCTGAAATTAAATGAGAACCTGAATCTCCTTCTGGTGTTTAATGCAAACTGGAAGCATCTTCATTTTGTTCTACAGCTGCCCTGAGACTAAGGGTATCAAATATTAATCTTTTTCATTGCAACAAAATCCTCATGATAGATACCTTTTCAAGGAGAAGACATCTAAAAAGGAAGAATGAGGAAAAAAAGAAACTTGTAAAAAGTTCAGAAAAGACTCACAAACACATACAAGTCACATAATGTCATGCACTGTATAAATGGTGTGAATGCCTTGCACAGTGCAGGCAAAATTAATTTACAGATTGCTCCTTACAATGCATTAGAATTTTTTCTTCCATCTTAGCCATATTTCTGGCTGTGTTTCAGGTATTCATGACAGCTAGATTGAAGTGGTTTTCTTCAAAGCCCGTTGTTGCTTGACGAACATTAATAAATCAACAAGTCCTGCTTCTGATATTGTGTTATAATCTCCTTACCTGTGATTTTAGAGAATAATGACATAGCTTCTCTAATGGAAAATCAGACACCGTTTATATCCATGTACAAGGGTATTTTTCTTTCTTGGAGCACCTATTTCTTCCTGTTAATTTTTTTGAGGCTTTAGCATTCCAGTGCAGTACATACTCAATCTTTAATTCATATCCTGCCCATGCGATCAAAGCAATTGTTCAGATTTTCTCTGTTTTGTGTCCTTTGATTGCTAATACAAATTATCTTGTGGCTCTGAATATGACACACAATATTTTGTTAATATTTAATGAATCGTTCACACCTGTATGCATCACTCACACTCACTGAAATTTCTGAGCACTGCAGAACTGGGTTTTGGTATACCTCTGGAATGACCTACATGGTATTTTTTTGACTGGCTAATTGCTGGTTTGAACGTGGATGTTTTCACTGAATTAAAGTAGATTTAGAGAGCACTGTTCAGAGTACATGCTTTATGATTTGATATTATGTAATTATTGTAGATGGGACACAAACACAGTAAAAAAGAGACTGTGTATTAATGACATTATTTTTGTGTGATGAATACCTCAGCTTCTNGGGGAGACAGGCTAAATGGCTTTAAGGTACTTTACCATGTTCCTGATCCTCAGCCTTACCCCTGGCCAAACCAGAGGTTGGCAGAAACTGCTTTTGAGCTGGTAATTGCCTCCATCTTCCTCCAAGTAATGTTCCAGCCTATTCATCCCCTTGTATGGACT